>JAGTJN010000021.1:600000-995619 GCA_020747045.1 Phaeosphaeria sp. MPI-PUGE-AT-0046c | reverse complement strand
CCTAACCCTACCCTAACCCTAACCCTAACCCTAACCCTAACCCTAACCCTAACCCTAACCCTAACCCTAACCCTAACCCTAACCCTAACCCTAACCCTAACCCTAACCCTAATACCTATAGATTACCTTCTCTTTACCTATTTATCTAATATTTTTGTAGTATTTTATAGTAACCCTAACAGTGCTATCTTTAATGCTAATGCCCTAGCTATTGCTATTTGCACTATTCTTAAATTTAACTATTACTAGTTCTAACCTATATAGTAGGCCTCCTCCTGTTATATGTACTAATAGTGCTAATTCCTAGCAGGCTTCCTTTATAGCTTATCTATATACCTATACGCGGCCCTCTATCTATACTACGCCTCTGCCTCTAGCTAATGCCGCCTGTATCACCTTAATATTAATAAACTAACTCTATATTATCTTTTTATTTTATAATTACTATTCTAACTACTACTTTAGCTCTTCTATACTAGTAGCATTTTTATTACGCAGGTCTTCTATAAAACTCTACTTAGCCTACTGCTTAGCTGTATTATCTACTAACTTCCCCTAGTTAATTATTAGGTATATAGTTATATCTCCTACTACTAAACCCTTGCTATCTATCTACAATAGTATTAAGTTAGCTAAAATATACTATTGCACGCTAGCTATTATACTATAAATTATAGACCGCAACTAGGGTATACTAAACTAGATATTACTGTATAATAACGTATTACCTACCTAATTAATTACACTCTCTACATTAGTTATAAACTATATCTTAAACCTAAACGCCCTTAGTCGCAATATAGAATCTATTAGTATTAGTTTACTATTATACTTAATTAATATTATAAATTAGTTAGCTATATTCTGTATAAACTCTAAATACAGCAGTATAATATCTACTGCGTCTTCTAAACTCTAGCCTTCTGCTACTAGCTTATTAATCTAATCTTACTATAACTGTATAGACTAGTATAATACTAATATGCGTAATATACTTATAATAGCAGACTACTTAGGCGTGTATACTAATAGGCTTAACTAACTGCTCTCTATGCTAATCTCTAATACTACTATACTGCTAATTAATGCGCTTATATACTTATTATTACCTAAAATGTAGTCTAATAATAATAATATAAACTATAATATATAGCCTTCTAACGCGTCTTATTATTACTTATCTAGCCTTCTATTATTACTGCTAGTCTTAGACTCTATATTATTAAACTAATTCTCTTCCTTATTATTGCATTATAAGATCCCCTTAATCTTCTATAACTACTTATCCTGCCTACTACTAATATAGTATAGTAGCCTTCTGCCCTCTAGCTCCTTATTATTATAGAGTTTAGCTATAGGTAATTTATAAGTCTACTAAATATATATAATAATTTCTACCTATATATTACTATATTTAATTATAGTGTTCTTAGTCTACTACGTGTTAAACAGCTTTTTATTAGTTATATTACTAAACTCTTACTAGTTAATATATATTATAGTAGGTATACTAACTATACTTACTTTAGAAGCCTGCTGTCCCTACTATATAACTATGCGTACTGCCTAATACACCTTAAATAACGCACGCTCTTTATATATAGGCTTGCTTGCTATCTTTAATAACTAACTATACTTTAACCCCTTTAAATACTGTACCTATCCTGCTTAATTTAACTACTTAGTAAACTTGTACTAGTTAGTATTAGACTTAATAGTATTATTCTTCCTCTTCTCTAACTCCTCTAATTAGGTACTAGCTTAGGTTAATAACGTCTTAATTGCCTAGTCTATATCTGCGTCTAGCTAGATAGTTACTAGCTAGGCATCTGCTGTAGCGCTGACCTTAAATAATTGCCCTAATTTACTAGTACTATAGAACTTCTAGTATAATACTTTAGTTATCTATATAGCTTACGTGCTAGCTAGATAGCCTATAGATTAATAGGTGCTAATCTAACTATGCTCCTTGCAGCAATATTCTTAAACGTGTTTTATACTATAGTTAATATACTAGTACACTTAATATTATATACTATTATAATATATAGGTAAATAGGGTAATAGCTAGGATGCAGGTCTAGGGTAAACAACTTTATTATAGTTTATAGCCTATACCTATAATAATACTTCTTAGTTTACTATATTAATAATTTATTACTATATATTAGGTACTAACTCCTAGTACTTAGTATCTAAGTAGGTACGCAACTAGGACCTTATAATACCTTACTAATAGCTTTTATATATAGCTATGTAGTATAGGTGTAAATACTTAAATATAGTATTAAATTAGTCTATAATATTAATATCTAATAACGCTATCTATAGTATAAAATAATACTCCTACTCCTTATTATTGCATCCTCTGCGTCAGCTATTACTCTAGTAATCTAGCTACCTTTTCTTAATATTGCTTTTCTTATACTATACTATCTAACCTCTTAGATAGCTCTCTAGACTGCCTCTAGTATTGTAATAAAACCCTAATTCTAGCGTGTATAGCCTACCCTACTAAATACTAATACTATAATACCTTTTATTATATAACTTATAATACACAAATTAGATTATTATAAAACTAGGTATAATTAAAGTAGTAGAGTTTTCTGCATTATATTACTAAGTTATATTAAGATCTAATAGTATTTAGACCTTAATTCTAGGAGTATAGTAAGTTTAGGGGATTAAGGTTAGAATATTTAGGGTTTCTTAAGGGATTAACCCCTAAATTAACCTTAATTCTGTTACCTATTAAAGATAGGGGATTAAGGTTGGAATATTTAGGGTTTCTTAAGGGATTAACCCCTAAATCGACCTTAATCCTATTACCTATTAAAGATAGGGGATTAAGGTTGGAATATTTAGGGTTTCTTAAGGGATTAACCCCCAAATCGACCTTAATCCTGTTACCTATTAAAGATAGAACTTCTAGTATAATACTTTAGTTATCTATATAGCTTATATACTAGCTAGACAGCCTATAGATTAATAGTTACTAATCTAACTATGCTCCTTATAGTAATATTCTTAAATATATTTTATACTATAGTTAATATACTAGCACACTTAATACTATACACTATTATAATATATAGGTAAATAGGGTAATAGCTAGGACGTAGATCTAGGGTAAATAACTTTATTATAGTTTGTAGCCTATACCTATAATAATACTTCTTAGTTTACTATATTAATAATTTATTACTGCGTATTAGGTACTAACTCCTAGTACTTAGTATCTAAGTAGGTATATAACTAGAACCTTATAATACCTTACTAATAGCTTTTATATATAGCTACGCAGTATAGGTATAAATACTTAAATATAGTATTAAATTAGTCTATAATATTAATATCTAATAATGCTGTCTATAGTATAAAATAATACTCCTACTTCTTATTATTATATCCTCTATATTAGCTATTACTCTAGTAATCTAGCTACCTTTTCTTAATATTACTTTTCCTATACTATACTATCTAACCTCTTAGGCAGCTCTCTAGACTACCTCTAGTATTATAATAAAACCCTAATTCTAGCGTGTATAGACTACTCTACTAAATACTAATACTATAATACCTTTTATTATATAACTTATAATATATAAATTAGATTATTATAAAACTAGGTGCAATTAAAGCAGTAGAGTTTTCTGTATTATATTACTAAGTTATATTAAGATCTAATAGTATTTAGACCTTAATCCTAGGAGTATAGTAAGTTTAGGGAATTAAGGTTAGAATATTTAGGGTTTCTTAAGGGATTAACCCCTAAATCAACCTTAATTCTGTTACCTATTAAAGATAGGGGTTAAGATATATATACGTTAGCTGTTAGCTAAAGCAGCCCAAAGTAGCGCAATGTGGCGCGATATAGCGCAATATAATATTTACGTATTGTAGCTGCTAGAAGGTCTAGTCTATATACTTAAGTAGGCAGATATTATAATGTTATAGGCGACGCCTGCAGAGAAGGGGGATATTATAAGGATTTAGGCTAAGGCCGATCCTATACAGTATCTGATTAGTTTTTATCCTATATAATATAAGATAAAAAGCTCTCTATATATACTATTCTGCTATATACTTAATTAATATAATTAAGTATATATTCCTTTTTAGCTATATCGCGTAGCAGGCAGAATCTACATTCTTACAGTAATAGTAGAGATGCAGGTCTAGGGTAAATAATATTACTGTAGGTTTTAGCCTATACTTATAATAATACTTCTCTATATACTATGCTTATAATCTACCTCTATATAATAGAGACTAATTTCTAGTACTTAGTATCTAAATAGGTGCGTAACTAAGACCTTATAATACCTTACTAATAGCTCTTATATACTACTATATACTATATAGGTAAATACTTAAATATAGTATTAAATTAATCTATTATATTAATATCTAATAATACTATCTGTAGTATATAATAATACTTTTACTCTACAGCTCTATATCTCTTATATTAGCTGTTGCTCTAGTAATCTAGCTATGTTTTTCTAATATTTCTTTTTCTTATACTATACTATCCTACCTATTAGATAGCTCTCTAGTCTACCTTAGTATTATAATAAAACTCTAATCTTAGTGTGCATAGTCTTCCCTAATAAATACTAATACTATAATATATTTTATAATATAACTTATAATATATAGGTTAGATTATTACAAGTACTAGTATAATTAAAGTAGGAGAGTTTTCTGCACTAGACTATTAAGTTATATTAAATTAGAAGGCTATTCTAATATTAATCCTGGGCTCAGCGCAAACTTAAGAGATTAATGCTTAAATATTTAGGGTTTCTTAGGGGATTAATATCAAAACCAACATTAATCCCGTTACCTATTATAGATAGGAATTCTAAAATACCTAGTCTTTAAATAATAGTAATCTCTAATTCTACTCCCTCCTTATTATACAGCGTATCTATTGTATATGTTTGTTTATTCTCCCGCCACAGCTTAATTATGCCAATACGCTCGCAAATATGCTTCTCGCTATTTAGCTCCCGAAGAATGAGCCAGTTGCAATTTCCGTTCACGTGGTCTTCCTCGAGTCGCTCGTCCACCTTCATAAGAAGGACTTCCGAGCCACGTGGAATGTGGTATGGGCCTCGGATACCGATATCATAATCGAATAACACCCGATTGTTTTGCTTCTGCCTCGTTCCGGTAGCACTTGCTTGTGCGCCCATAGGTTCTCTTAAGCAAAAATCGTCGTTTCCTGGGGTTGGGAGTTTCATGGTCTGAATGCAGTAGTGGTCCCGCTTCCCTTCTTCTCCATACGTTTCCAGAGTTGCGAGCAAGCATTTACCTGCGAGGACTAGAGCACCGGACGTTATCTGTCCCATGGGGTCGTCACCGACTGGAGTCGTCATGACGTTGAGGATAGTCACGAACGCTTTCGGATAACGACCGAACACCTGCTGGAAGGCCACTTCTCCGTCTATCGATGCCCATGACCAGGATGGTGCCCGCCAGTTTGCTGGCGTTTGTGGTCTCGGTCTCGGTTCTGACCCTGATTTTAGACCTAAGTTTTGACCCCGGTGCCAGGTTAGACTGAAATCAAGCCCCGTTTCCCAATGGCCAGCGTAATAGTGACCCATGCCGCTTGAAAATCTGTGGGCCAGACCTTGCAGAGCTGGGAATATATCTGTCGAGTACGTGAGCAGTTTCTGGGTGTATACGTTGACCATTTGGTACCAGATATCCGTGTGTATGTGAGGGTCGGATAGTTGCGTTGACCTGAACCTCAAAAGACCCGGAATCTTCGAGATCATCGAAACCTCTGATGAGCATTCACATGGTTGGTACGTGTCGCACTCAAAGCCCACCTCGGTATCAGCGAAATGTATGGTCCGACGAGAGAGTAGCCGCTCTTGGAAAGCCTGGGTGATCGTTATTCACTGGTTAGTGGGGTCTCCTTAACTGCGCGTCTTAGGAATCCTTACCCAGCCTCTAGTCAAGAGAGGAGTAGTGCGACGGTCGTTTTGCATTCCATGTGGTATATACTCGCGTGCGTGAACAGCTTGTACTGCGTCATCTGTACGCATTTTTTGCGAGTCCAACTGGATTACTCGTGACAAGAGTCTTGCTTCCGAGTGAGCGAATAAGCCACTATTAGCGTTCGGTGCTTTCGTGGCTGCCAAAGTCACGAGAGCAGACTCATAGATATTAGCCATCATACTACCCTCACGCTGCCAATCTTCGGCAGAGTCCTGGATAATGCACAAGGAGTCTATCCACAAGAAGCGAAGCCCAAGCTGGAGTGTGACGTGAATGGCATCGCGGAAGGTTTTGGGTAGGTCTTTCCAAGGGACTTCGGACTGGAACTGCGCGAGTGTAGCTGCAGTTGTTCTGAGTAGTGAAGAGTTGTTACCCCCACACATGTGACAAGCATATATAGGATTCGTCCTCGCCGTTGGAGAGATGAAGCGCAACTTGCTCTGGTCCATCAATACGCAGAACTCTTGTCGGCAGTGTTGCAGGCCGATTGGTGGAGCATGAGGTTCCATGCTCTACCAGACACGTTCTCAGCCAGGAGCGAGCCTTAGATATCGCTGCGTCGGAGCCAGTGTAGCCTGAGATTGGTGTGCGTACTGGCAAAGAAAGCGGCCACCGAGTCGCAGCTGGGCAAAACGTAAGCATTTGAGTTCGACATAAGATGAGTCCAGGCTACACACCATCATCGTCTTGCCCGGGGAACTTGTTGAGTTCGAAATAATGCGTATAATTGTAGTCCGCCCAGATTTGAACATCGAACCTGTTCGTGTCCACAATCATACCGATCCTGACATTCTCACGACCATGCCATTCCTCGATGATAGGTTTCGCTGTAAGAAGCAGGATCTTGCAGCCCTGGCAACCTCCGTCAGCAGAAGACGTGAGTTCTTGCACAGGAACACATTTGGTGCTGTAGGACGGTTGTCGTGAAAGCGCACTTCTGAATTGTTCCAAGTTGAGATCGAGGCATGCGGGGCAAGGGCTTGGTGGTGTCGCGCTGTTAGCAGTGTCCGTCATGCTCTTTATAGAACGTCAGGAATCTGAACGGAGGTGAAAGACACTCGGTAGATGTGAAAGACTGGGAGATGTCGCGTGTGGGCAGCGAGGTGGGCATGTGCTCAGCCCCAAGCCCACATCTGCAGCCTGGCTCGTTAGCGCGCGTAATCATGTGTCATAGCGATAACTAGGTGTAACGTGCCCCACGGGCGATCGCCGCACACGGGCGAGCGCCGCACCCCACCAACTGTGCCCACCTCTGCGCGCATATATCTCAACAACGTAGTAGTATAGTATATATAATTTTATAGAGTATATTCAGTAGTAGTTATAGTATAATTTTTATATATATACATATATTACCTAGTCTCTCTATACTTACTGTAGCGCGTAAGAGCCTAGTAACTAATACCTAATTACTCTTCTCCCTAACACTTCTTATAAGTAATCTACTAATTAGCCTTATATTAGGCAAGTATATCCTCCCTAGCTCCCTTTAAGTAATATAGGGTTATAGGTATAAATTATTTAAAAAAAGAGTATATTATAATTAAGTACATAAGGGAATAATATATTTATATAGGCTATACTATATAAAAAGGGGGGATTTTATTAATTCTTACTAGATATAAAGCGTAGGCGCTAGCAAGGGTTAGGTAGATTTAATTAGGTAGCGCTTAATTCTAAGTAGGAATGTATAAGTTCGCAGGGAGGTAGGAAAACATAATTTTACAGGGAGCTAGGTGTATAAGAATAATTTGAAGTAATTGCTAGATAGGAGTCTAGAATAGGCTAGGTGCAAACACAGCGTCGGCGTTGCGTTGCGAAGGCGCCCCCTATCTCTCTTCTAAGTAGGGTCTGGGTTGTGCTAATGACTATTGGTGGCGGTTGTGCGCTGCCCAAGTTCACAATGATTCGCTTTCATTTAGCCCAGGTCAGAGTGTGCAGTCGATAAGCCTCGTCATTATGCACATGGCGATGGAAACATTTTGGCGATCGCAGCGTTGATGGGGGCGGTATGACATCCTGGACAACGACAGAGCTATGCACAATACACGTTAACTTATCTCTCTTTGCAATTAACACCCCAACAGTTATGTTTTGTCTTACCTTTGATGCGCCGGATATCCTTGACACCGTTCCTTCGTATTCCACACATCTCGCCAGAGCCTCTGGGGTTGCTGGTGCAAGTTGCTCGATCACTAGCTGCTCTATGCACTGACTGGAGTTTATCACGTCGAGACATGCGTATTCGTCCTTGGGACATCCATCGCGAGTCTGGTTTTGGGCGATTACTGTGAGGGTCGTGAAGAGTAATGGTAGTGCAACTGTTCTTAAGATCATGATAGGTAATTGACAGTTCCCTTCTTTGTAGTTGTGAACAGTTGGAAAGTTGTGCATCAAGCGTGATTCGCAATTGGATATCCTGGGCATGTCTAGAACGACATCACAAGTCCCGCTACCGAAGTCTTCCACATATCTCGCACTACATTGATTTTCGCACCAAAAGGTACGCCCCGCTTCGGCAATTGACAGTCTAATATCCATCGCCCCACATGATATGGAAACCGCCTTGATGTTCTTCGATACACGCTACTGTGATAGCAGTCCACCGTGGTTGGCTGATAAACGAATGTCAGGCATGCTCACAGATAATGCTCATTTACAACATCCCGACAATACGGTTAGGAATCATCAAGCAATGGCAATAGATTATATCTATCTCAACAGTGTGACTGCTACTTGATTACTGCTATGTGGATGCGACGTCGTCCTGATTCTGACATATACCTGTTTTCAATCGTTTCCAACACCATCCGCTCTATCTTGTCGCTTGATGATGCTGGAAGTGTTTAAGATAGGCAAGATGTGGTATAAGACAGTCCTGGCATTGATGATTGCTACGCCCAGCGCGGCATTAGTTCGTTTTCACTGCTCACAATTGGTTATCGAACGGCTTGATCCCTTAGTCACTCCGGGAACGGCACCTTCACCTCATGTTCATCAAATCGTTGGTTCGTACTCTCATGTATCGGAAGTACCCCTTATTTACCGTCCGTAGGTGGAAACTCGTTCAACACGACGATGGGTGTAGAAAAGAATATGCCTGGCGAATCGACCTGCACAACCTGCCAGTTCGCTGACGACTTTTCCAATGTATGACTAGGCAGAACCAAAGCCACGTCCGGATTTAGGCATAAGACTTACAGCTGTAACAGTACTGGACCGCTGTTCTCTACTTCCATGCACAGAATGGCACTTACAAACGTGTCCCTCAACTAGGCAACAATCAATTCCGCACTGCAAATGGCGGTATCACACTATACTACATGCAAGACGCGATCTACAACCCAGCTCAGGATTCAAAAGTCGCGGCTTTTCAGCCTGTAAGTAGTCAATTCCATGCAAGCATGCAGCTCATTTCGCCTCTACCGTTACTATTTCTCTCCAATTTATGCTGAGTGATATTCGTAGGGTTTTCGGATGTTCATTGGCGACGTTCAAGCCCGCACCCTGGCTGAAGCAGCCCGGTACCGCCAGCTGACCTACACGTGTCTCGACACGTTTACTATCCGGTCACCAGAACTCATTGCCTTTCCGAATCGCAAATGCAAGGAGGGAATCATGACCTCCCTACGCTTCCCAACCTGCTGGGATGGCAAGAATCTCGACTCACCTAACCATATGTCGCACATGTCCTACCCCGAGACCGGCACATTCGAGAGCAATGGACCATGTCCAGCCACACACCCAGTTCGCACTGGACAACTCATGTACGAAGTTGTGTGGGATACCAAGCCCTTCAACGACCTCCCTTGGCCCGAAGATGGCAGTAATCCGTTCGTGTGGTCATTTGGCGATGGAACCGGGTATGCAAACCATGCTGACTATATCTTTGGCTGGAAAGATGATGCCTTGCAGAAGATACTTGACGCGGAAGGGTGTCATTTCATGACCAATTGCTCGAGCCAGACTGGACTGAAATTGCAAAGTATAGATGAGATGAATAGTTGTACGCAAGAAAGGAAAGTGAATGAAGATATTGACAGTTGTAAGTTCTAATACCGATTTTCGACAATCTTGTCTGTTCTAATCTGTTTCAGGGCTTACAGAGCTACCTGGTGGTTGGCAGGCTCAGTACGCGCTTTAAGCTTCTTAGTAGTAGCTACTACTTGGAGATACTTCTATTATAATACTTTAGTCTAGTGAAGTACGAGAAGCGATGAGATATCAAATACTTGATGAACATCCTGCGATGATAGACGCTATTGCTATGGTTGAATTGTACCCTTGGACTTCGTTCGAAGATAGTTTGGAACCGAAAGTGACTCGAATCACGACGGGAGGCACATTGAACAGTTTATGCAATGTGGGCTACAAAATCGTGAACACTGCATTTGGTACGTGGAGATTAGGTCCTCGGAAAGAAATGATTGAGTGGGTGGCATATGACACGACGGAGGCAAAGGAAAGGGAGCAGCAATGTTAGCTTGTTTGAAGAGGCAGATAGATTTATTCGCGCTCCATTTAATTTCAAGTAGCGATGATCCCAACACGACAACGCTCAAATCTTGTGAAAGTTGTTGAGCCCGATCCCACCACAGTCTCCCATAACTGAAAGCAACAATAACTTCCCGATCAGCCGCTTCGTACACTCCTTCAGGATAGATAATTCGTAGATGAAAATCTCGATGGTCGAGGTAGATGCCGGTCTCCATGGCTGCGTCGAGTCGTGGTGTTGGGTACAGGGGTTCTGGCTGTGAAGGCAAGTCGTGTGCTAGAGGGTGATGTAATCATCCGAGTCGAGGGAGTATCCTGGGTGCTCAACAGCCACTTGCTTCGAGTCAAAGGACTGTCCACCTCTTGCTTGCTGTCTTGGTCTGGGCCGAAGCGCAAACATAGCAACATACCTACCCAATACCTACTTTATCGAAAAAACGTACATGCAGAACAAGTTTTGAGCATATGAGGATGAGAAGTGGACGTACCGGTGGGGTCAAGTCTCTAAACACCGCACCACGATTACGACCTCCTCCTGCTTGCGTCGGATCACCCTGAGCTCCCATATTGCAACCGCTATTGTCGATAACTGCATTACTGGCGACCAGGGTTTTAGAGCAATGGCAGAGATTGCCTTGTTCAATGGCATAGAACTCGTACGGGCCTCCCGATTGGCTTCGACAGAATTGGCCACAAGTCACTTGAGTGATTGAAGCATTATAAGTGGATGGACCATCAAAAAGTGGTTGCCCGTTGAGACCAATGGGAGAGAGACAGCCCAGGTACTGACTATTTGGGTCAGCATGGTAGTTGAGGCTGCCTGGATCCGCCACAGGAGTGCCTGCTGGCAAAGAACTAACACCCGCGCTGGTGGAGGAGATGCTCGGAAGAGATGCAAGGCCACTGCTGCTTGATGTGAGACCACTGATGCTTGATGCAAGGCCGCTGCTGCTTGAGGCAAGGCCGCTGCTGCTTGAGGCAAGGCCGCTGCTGCTTGAGGCAAGGCCGCTGCTGCTTGAGGCAAGGCCGCTGCTGCTTGATGCAGCGGTACTCAACGGGCTCAGACCAGGGCTTGAAGATCCGGTTGGAGATGACACGGAGCTCAGACCCGACAAGCTCTCAGATTGAACTGAGGCACTTGCCCCTGGGGAGCTGATCGAGGAAGGCGACGACGCAGATCCAGACAGACTGCCCGAAAGAGAAGCAGTGGAGCCAACGCTAATCGAAGCGGAAGAGCTAGAAGCTGATACCAAAGGTTCGGCTCTAGAAGAGCCACTGGAAACAGAGCTGATACCAGGGACACTGGAGCTACTGGGTTGCGTAACAACCACACCGGTTGGTAGACTAGACGACAAGCCGGAAGACAATCCGCCTGACAGACTGACACTAGCAGACGATGAAGTCTGTGAGCTGGACAATGGTGTGCTTGAGGTTGGATTGATAGCCCAGACATTGATTGCGTTTGGCCCGCCACCCGCTTGCTTCGAATCACCACTGTTGGGTGTTGTACACAGTGACTCGTTCGGTAGGCCTGCGACGGTTGCAGGAGATGTGTTTCCACAGTAACAATTGGTGCCGCCTTGTATACCGAAGAACAAGTACGGTCGACCAGATGCTGCAGTTGTACAGAAATTTCGACATATGGCATCCGTGAGGCCTGTCTGACCGAGAAGGCTAGCACCGTTGAGGACAGGTTGTCCCAGGATACCAGTAGACCTGTAACATCCTTGGTACGGAGAGTTGCCTGGATCGAAGTCTGTGATGAGAGGTTCCTTTAAGCAACGTCAGCGGAAATGGCAAGAGAGGCCAAAACAATTTCTCGTATGCTCAAAACTGTGTTCTGCGTGAAACAAAAGAAAGTAAAAGGAAAGGCTGTATGTTAGTTGGTTAGCAGAATCGAGACGCAACGCGTCTGCGAACCAAGACATTTTTGGCATATGCCTGACGCGAAAGAGTTGGCAGTCATGAGTCAAGCTTTAACAGAACTTGTGTTCATTCCACAGAGTCTGCATTTTTGAAAGCGCCCTAGCGAAGGCTATCGGTATGTGTATTGATGCGTGCCAGAATGTTGAGACCGAGCATGTCCGATACGAGTTCAGGGGCTTGGTATGTATAGAATCTGTCCACTAGGCGGAGCGCAACACATCTCGAAGATGCAGTTTCCCGTGATGCGCTATCGCGTACCCAGCTACCCGCAAGTATTTAAGAAGAAACTTTTTCTCGGTTTGAAACGGATACTATAGTGGACAATACCTAGCTGCATTGATCTGCGAACTCTATTGCTATGCGGTTTGGTAGATTATAAGCACTGCAAGATTTCGTTGAGCGTCAAGACATTCCGACAGTCTCAATTGCTGTTACAGAGAAGCACGTTCAGTATACGTCTTGCCCTTTAACTAAGATGTCGACCGAAGCAAAGAAGCTGACATCAACGTAGCGTTCTTATGCCAGAGTGGGCATCGGCTTTGGCAGAGAGCAATGCCATTTGGAATAGAGGGTGCATTTCCAGAATCATTGCAGTCTGCCCCCTTGCATATCCACGAGAGGGCATCAGATAAAAGTTCTGCAGCTACAGCCTACTAATTCTGATACCCATTTTGAAAGCAAAAAGACTACGTTATCTGTAGATCAGCAACCATCGAATCGGCACTGCACTGCTTATTCTCCAGAAAAATATACTCTGCCTACCTTTACAAAATAAGCATAAGTCGCCAGATCTGCGAGAGAAATGCAAGGGATGGCCTATGGGCTGCTTCTACCGAGGTTGTAATCTACACTCTATTTCACCGTAGAATCTATGTTAGAGTAGCTTGCTCTGGGTATAGATTTAAAGTTACTGCAAAAAACTGCATGAAATGTCATATTTTATCATTCCTTGTGTATGCTAAGTATAGTTGGCTCCTCCTGTACTTTCTGCTTGGTTCCCACAACGATTTTCCTCATGGCAGGGCCTGTGCGACTATAATTGGATAGCCGGTTGGCGGTGGGAACTAAGGGCACCTCTTGGGTAAAGGGTTGGCGCGGGTTCTTATTGGGGAGGCTTTAGAGCACAGGAACTGTTGGGCTCACAGCGCAGCAAGGAGTTTGCTGGGTTGGACACGCCCGAAGCGATAAAAGCTACCCTCAGGAACCCGGCTGAAGTGTAAAACGTGTTGCCAGGGCGTGACTCTAAAGCTCCACCTTCACAGGTCAACTTCGGAGTGCAAACCGTGTTAACTATACCATCCAGGACGGGAGTGTTTAAACAGCGGTGCACTGTATAGCGCCGTAGATGGCATGGACTAAGATCCCTGGAGGCGTATGGTGCCAGGAATCGACCTTAATTCCAAAAACCGGCCGCTGCGCTGGCATCTTCCGGTGAATCGAACCCTTAACTCCCTGATGCTCTAACATGGATTTTACGATGAACTGCAATGCAGTTTTTCGCCATTTGCATACAAAATTTCATCGCGGGCAAGGACATTTGGGTGCAGTTCATCGCTTCTTCAGAGTGAAGTTTTTTGCTCTTCTGATGCCTCAATAACTATGCAATTCTGTTAGAGCGTGCGGGAGGTAATTTTCTCTTCGGCGTGTAAGTTATAGCATAAGTGAATATGTTGTGTGTAAGATGCAGCGTTGCAAAGTTTGTATGAGCAACGTGTCACAAACACCAAAACATAGATGAGAGGCGGTGGCTCAGTGAGAGCTCTATGAGTGACTACGTCCTGATATAAGATGCCGACGCGGAACACCTCTAATCCTCCCTGCTAACGGCATAGCGCGGTTGAGCCTTTATGGAACGCGTCTTCGCGCTGTGCATAGATAGTAAAGCACTGGAGCATTCCCCCTTAGAACGCGTTTTGGGCACGGGTGCGGGGAAGAGATTTTGTTCATGTTGAGTCAGGGTCGAGTGGAGTGACGGTTGTGGTGGTGCCGTTGTTGGATTGCGAGGCAATATGAAGGCACGGCACGATGGGTCGGGCATAGACCATGTCCGTGACGCCAGAGGCAGCAGTTGTCGAGGCGTTTGGGCATCTTATCAACCGACAGCGATTGATAATACGTTTAGACCGGATTGTCATTAACGAGTGCCTACCTCCACGCGATTATTACGAAGTATGCGTTCTTCGTCCTTATTTGGAATAGTCCGCGACTTGGGTGCGAGTGGCTCCCCGAGTCACGTTAGTTACGATGACCCCCTTTTGATGGCCTAGTCAGGTGCATCATAACTAGAGGGGCATTGTTGATGTGATGGACATGGCGCAAAGAGTAAATAGTCGTCTCGCTGGGTATGTGCTACGCTGTTTTGAAACACAGGCATGGCCAACTAATAAATTAATGCATCTGATGGCAGTTTATCCAGAGAAGCTGTCTGTATAGATTAGGCCGGGAAAGAAACCATTGGTCAGGTTTTCTACTTTGTGCTTTAGAACGATAGATTCGCATATCGAATCGTTGGTTCTGGCCGTGTTCGCCACGTGTCGGCCGCTTCCGGAAAACGACAATGAAGACGCGATCAGAACTCATCATTGCTGAGGACATAGACACGTTTAGATGCACTTGAAGCAGTGATATCGACGTGTTAATAGTTGATACACAAAGAAGATTTGGAAACGCGCGCTGCAGCAATGTTGCAACCCATCTTATTCCTGAGCTCACACGGTGTCCGGCCTCCCCTGCTCTCAGGTCGATGCCCTTTTCCATCCGCCACAGCCTTCCCATAACAACATCCAACGCATCCTCCCCTTCCCCAACGTCCACCACACCCAATTTAAGCAGCACCTCCTCTAACTCCCTGGTCCTCACCTCTAGACCCCTCAACGCCTCTACAAATCCCTCTATCCTCCTTCCAAATCGCTCCTGCTCCTCCCCCGAACAGATGAACCTTAGACATCCGACACCAGCCTTACTTGCCGCACACCATTGCACCATTGTCTTAACACTCACATTCCCGCCGAAGGTTCCGGTCCCAGAAACCGGTGTAGACATCCTTGTAAGGCGCCCCAGAGGTGTTTTGACTTGAACGGAAGACCGTATACGCCTTGCGCAGTTCGCGAGCGACGTCCCCGAGTTTCAAGTCTGGCAGTCCGAGTGAGTCGCCTCTGAGATCAATTTCGAGAGCGTCCATGAATAACAGCGTCCTGTTTTTCCACATTTGTTTGTGCGTATGCCTCTCCTTCTCCGAAAAGTCCACAGGGCCCGGCAAGATTTCGCTGCAGTGCGCTGTCCGTCCATATCCCTCGATAACGACCATCGCTCCCACCCCGATCACTACCAAGACGTCCCTATCTTTCAGCGGAGGTGTGATGAGAACAGCTGGACAGGACTCAGGAGATGAACCCACATGGACGTCCTCCTGCGTTCCTGTACGTCCGAAGCCGATGAACCTATTGGCTGAGATTACGGATGCGCCGGGTGCGAGACCGAGGAGGGAAGGGCGTGTGCTGGTGGTGAGCAGGTAGGTCACTTTGAACGGGCTCAGCATATCGTCACTTAGGGAGGTATGTAGAGACGGCGAGGAGCTGGACGTGAGGGTATATGTTATACCCCACTCTTCCTCGCTGTAATTGAACGGGCTTGCATCGATTGGACCGTTGATGCGCTCGAAGTAGACGAACAGCGCAATTAAATATACCTCTACGCGTCCGGCGTGGGCTTCTCTAGAGCCATACCAGATATGGAAGGACTGGAAACCTTCTTGCCAGGAGGGAGGGGTGAGAGTGCAGAGGCTTAGATGTACCACTAGACATCCGACTTGACTCTGCGATAGGCGGTAAGGGGGCTGTGAAGTCGAAAGGATAGGTAGACTCGAGGTGGGGACAAACCGCGGTAAGTCAAGACCGAGTTCGACGAGTATGGGTCAGATGTGGGTGTAGAAGTCTGGTTGTAGTTTGTTTTGGAGAAAGAATCTGAGTAAGACATGGTCTGTGGAGGCTGTCTGGCGGATAGTGACGGCGATGGTATTGAGGAGGTCGATGAATTGTGCTGGGGTGGTGATGGTCTGGGCGACGAGTTTCGTGAAGACTAGCCAGAAGGGGACCATGAGGTCGTCGTCGTCATGGTCGTCAGAGGAGAGGATGCAGAAGCGGTCCTCGGAGAGGTAGGGTGGCGAGCATGGGAGTTTCTATTCTGAGCCCATTTTCGTTCTTGACCCTACCACGTGATGCCAATATGTCGACAAGTACCAGGACCTTACTGCGCCCAACAAGTCAAGTGAGCTTTGGTCGGTGGTCGACGAGCGTCATTCATTGCGTTGGATTCTTGTGTCGTGCACTGGCCATAGCAAACTCCAAGATTCTGTATCATCTTGTCGTTGCCATTCGTTTCATTGTGTGTGAAAGCCCACAACATGTGACGCAAAATATTGTAGGCGTGTGTCCAGTCAAAAAAAAGAGAGTAGCGTTAGTTTACAATACATTCATTATACATTCTATGCCGCAGATAACTGTCTCATCTAATTTAATTCTCCTTTGTCGTCACCGCCGTCTTAGCATTCACCTCGTGTCCCCCATTATGCACCACCTCGGTCTTGCTCTCGCCCGACAACTTGCCCTGGAACTGATCCACACTCATTGGCTTCGCCTCCGTCACCCCCAAGTTTACGGACTGCTCCTTGACCACCTCATGCACCGGCTTCGTTACATGTGTTACCTCGGGAACCACCCTCTCTTTCTCGATTACCGGCTGGATTGTCTCGTGCAAGTGGTGGTGTACTGTCTCGCCTTCAATAGTCTTTTCTTTCGCTTTGCTCTCCTTCGTCGCGGCTTCGGAGCTTGTGGACTTGAACGACCTCTCAGCGGCAACTTGCGCCTTCACGGCGTCACCTTGAGAGTCTTTATTGATTTGCCGCTCTTCGACTGCTTCAGTCTTGCGGTCGTGGCGTGTGGGCTCGACTTCGCGGTCTTGGAGGGGTTGGATCGTTGTGTGGTAGTGGTCTTGGCTGGAAGCGGAGGGTGGGAAAGTCAACATAACTCACGACAGGTGAAGGATAGGCAGTTGTGGAATGGCTGCGTGGCTTTTGGCCCGAGGTTTACATACTGCCTCTCGCGATCAACTACGGTCTGTTCGCGCGTCTCATGCTCGTGCCTCACAGTCTCATGCTCGACGGCAGGGGCGATCTCTTGTTCGACGGTAGTGTCGTTGGCGCCTGTGGTGGTGGTGGCGGTGTTAACTTCTGCTGAGGCTGGGGCTTCTCCTCGCTGTGTAACAGGAGCGGTGGTTTGTTGCTGACCTGAGCCGGAGCTGAAATGGAGATTAGCATGTGATGGATGACCAACTTTGGAAGAAAAGAAGCAATTTGTACTTACAGAAGCTTATTGATTGCGGTGGCGGCGGCGTCCATGGTGATAATTGTGAGGGGAGTCGAAGAGTTGTGGTGCGTAAGACAGAATGTGTGAGCGATTTTTGGAATGCGACAAGAGTGGAAGGTGATACTTATGGCTGGAGTAGCAGATACATGACGCTGTGGTTTCGTCAAGAGCAGTGACCTCATCAAGAATGCATAAGCGAGATCGTATCAAGAATTGCACATGAAAGTGACGAGCGGACTGCGCCTCCGCACTATAGTGAGAGTTCGGTCGAGCCATTTGATTCGCTTGGGATTCTCGCGAATGCCCAATTGGGTAAAGGTTCTTACGTTTTTGTTGAGAAAGGTAGTAGACTAGACGCAAACGTCGTCATCTCTTAGCGTAGTCTTAGCAGGTTTTATTCAAAAGACGTCTTAACTATTTCAACTTCGTTACAGAGGATTGTTTATAGTACGTTGAAATTTCATATTAAAGAGAAATACTAAGGCGCTATACAACGTTGCTGGTTCGGATGCATTTTCTTCGAAGTACATAGCACACTTCACCAATCGTTTCAGGTCCATGCGCTATTGCTCATTATTGTGGCAGTGGCTGACAAGCCAGTCTCGGAGTGTCTGTCGTGGTAGCTCGGTGTAGAAGCATTTTGCGCCACTAGGGAATGCGATTATTGGTAATATTTCCCTGCCTAATGCACGATCGATCCCTCTCTGGGGAGTATTGGAAAAGTCTGAAATGTTGTGGTTGATCTATTCTTGGTATTTACAGTATCCCTGAAGGCGTCAAGTAGTGCTGCGCGAAGCATGGTAGTACAGTAGCTCAACTTTTCTCCCTAAACATGTCTCTAGGGGACATCATAGATGACATCGGATCTCACATTCAGTTGATCGCTGGGTAGGGCCTTCTCTGTTTTCATAATTGTGCAAGCGCATCTAGAATCAGAATACTATAGGGGATGTAAATATTGCCCTAGCCTCCTCTACGCAAGACATGATGGGAAGGCCGTGCACGTTATCTTTGGTGAGAGAGGTAGGCTGGGATAGATGTGGTTGTGTTTTACTCAGCCAGCTTGCAAGATTCTGCGACGTAAACGCTGAGGGGCCGATTTGTGCAATCGCTGCGATAGTACAAACGGATTGAGGGGGTTGAGAAAACCTTGTGGAGGATTGCACGACGATGCAAGCAGAGAAAAAGAGTAACGTGTTAGCAATTGTCACGATCTGACTGATCTACCCACCGATTACTCCCTGGGTATTCTCGTGCACAGATGGCGTGAGTGAGACATAGCAGCATGTCCTTCACTCTGCAATTATGGAAGACCTGACTTGAGTCAACATATATTATGCTGGCATTACCCAACTCTGTAATATAGTATACAAAATCATCGTACTAAGTTGTGTACTAATTCTATCTGTCTTAAGGTTAGGTTTAGGGTCTCTCCATGCCAGTGGAAAAAAATGTGTCAATGAAGGTGCTATCAAAGGTTTTCCGCAGCATAGAGGGCGATCGATGCTTGCGTGGATGATTATAGCCAGCAGATCTCGTGTGGGTAGCTCTTGCTTAAGGCATAGCGTTCTCGATCACTTTCTAGCAGCTATATGTGAAATGTAAGGTAAGAGAGGGCGCAAGATAAATTGTAAAAAGATGTCTATTAGTAGGAAGTACATATACCATGTATAGTGGGGTATGGTTCTGATAGTACTAGGTCTCGTGTTAATACTTTCAGTGCAAATGTATGATATTTGACGTATGGTTATGACCATCAGTGGTACTATTATGTGTAGGCTATTGTTCAAGTGCATTACTAGTAAGTATAGAAACTATTAAAAACATGATGACTTTTCTTATGCAACAGGCTTCTTTCATCGTTTACCCTTGCCCAGAGGCCGTACCGTACTAGAGCTCTAAAATGAACTTCCAGTCTAATCCAAATCTTTCTCGATCGCAAAGAGAGTCCACACAATATTGACAACGCTTTGAATCCCAAACGTTATTGCGGTCAACCAGAATGTCAATGCCCCATTCCAGGCGAACGGTCCGGTCTTCACGCAATGCATCGCAATGCCTGATGCCAAAAGAATAGGCGATACGAAGTTGACCCATCCGACGAACATGGGAAACAATGGCTTCTTCCGCTGGTCCATGAACACCGCGAAAGCAAAAGCCCAGTTCTGCACGATGAACGGCGCAAAGGGCATGAACGTCATCATCCAGCTCAAGTCGTTCAGCGCCTGCGTGATTTCTGCTGGTCGGTCCAGTCGATAGGCGGTCGTCGCGAAGAAGATGGCGGGTACGGAAAAGGTGATGCAGGCCCAGGCGCCAGACACCTCTTGCGCCGAGATAAGGCTGTGACCCACACCAGGTATGCGCTTCATCTGCTGCGACATGACCGCCGTGAATGAACCGTAGAAGGCACCGGAGAGAACGAAGAAGGACGCGCCCACTTTGTAGCCCACGTTGTGGTCCTTGTAATGTTGCACGACTTGCTCAGCATTGAGGGTGGGGGCGGCCGGAGGGAAGTTTCCTGAGGCGATGAAGAAGATGAAGGAGAAGGTGGTGTATAAAAGACCGCTGTAGGCGCATGCGCGATCGACGAACTTATTGGACACGCAAAGCTTTCGGGACAAGGAAAAAGACCTTGCGCGAGATGCCTCGGCGTCCTCCATGGGTGTACTGCTACTGGCCTCGCTGGCTGTGCGGCTTCGCTCCAGGAATTTGATTTTCTCGAACATGATGATATTGATGGATAAGAAGTATGGATTTGGACTGATTGGCAACATCAAGTAGAGGTTGCCTGTTTATAACTTGTAGAGGTATATTGGCACGACGGGTAGCCTGTTTCCGGGGCTCACAAAGAGTTTGCCTATGAGAGGCTGATGTTTCATGTCATGAAACATGGTTTCTGTAGTCCTACTCGGTGGTTAGCCGACGAACCCGGGATGACACGGACATGAGACGACTACACTGAAACACGTTCGCGAATGTTGGAACATCTCCAACCTGATACCTACTTCACACGGAGGGAAAAAGACCAAAAGATTCCCAAGACCAAAAGAAAACTCGCCTAGGGTAGGATAGCGTACGTTGAATGGAATCGCCAAGCGGTCCCAGCGGAATCTTATCTTCCGAACCCATCAGCAGCGACGGATCGGGACCATGTTGATGCAGTATAGCAACCAACTCCACATCGGATTTGTAACTCCAAACGGATTGAGAAACTTCGAATGATCCGGTTCAAACGTTGGGTAGACCAGATGATCATGATCCCGAGGCGCGCCCTAGCATGGAGGTGGGCCACGGTCGGACGATATATCAAGGTGTTGACCCCGACATCGCAACAGCAGGCCAAAATTATTCATCATGTATCTACAGACCTGTGCAGCCGTCTCGGTGGCCGAGCTGACTATGCTCATGCTCATGCATGGCATCCCCTCAATAGGCAGTATCGTTTGCTCCTATCTTGTCTTGTTTTCTCTTCAGTATGCTACCATCACCCTGTACTACACTTTCATCTTCCCCTTCTATGTCTCCTCTCTGCGCTACATGCCAGGACCAAAAGACCACCACTTTTTCATCGGCCAGGCTCTCAACCAGTTTCGCGCCAACGGCCCGTATGAGTTGTACCTCTCGTGGAGCCGCCAGTGGCCCACGGCGCCCTTCATTCGGTACATGTCCTTTGCCAATACGGAGACGCTTTTGGTGAACAGCTTGCGGGCGCATCAAGAAGTGCTGTCGACAAAATGCTACTCGTTCGTCAAGCCACCCTTCTTCGCCAGGATTGTGGGCGAGGTGACGGGAATGGGTTTAGTGTTCGCAGAGGGTGACGAGCACAAGAAGCAGAGAAAGATGTTGAACGGTAGGCTCGCAGGATCCTTTCAGTTTCGTGGCTCATCTCTACAGGCATCTTTTCAACGCCAAACATGAAGAAACTGCTGCCGGTCGTGCAGGAGCATGGCAAACGCCTGACCGAGACGATCGACGAACGCATTGGCTCCGAATCTTCTGCCGTGGTTGAGGGTATGTGCTGCACTGCAAAGCGTGCTGTGTTCTGGCTAACAATGACTAGTCGTCTCGTTATTCTCGAAAGCCACCCTCGACATCATCGGCTTAATCACACTTGGAAAAGAGCTCGATAGCTTCACTGCGAAGCCGTCGTTCCACGAATGCTACGATCTTATCTTTAATCAATCATCGCTTAGCGCCATCATCACTGCCATAAACACATACATTCCCCTGCGGAGCTGGCTTCCGCTGGACGCGAACCGATCCTTTGTCGCGGCAAACGACGAGGTCAAACGCATTCTCCGACAGCAGATCCGAGAAAGACAAAAGGAAATGGCCTCGACACAGACAGCGGCGAAAAAGTCGTCGTTGCCCATCAGCCGCGATGTCCTCATGTACTTGCTCGAAGCGCCACCCTCGCGCCAGCAGCAATGGACCGAAGAAGAGCTTCTTGGCTACGTAAGTTTTCATCCCAACTACTGGTTCTCTTCACTAACGATGTCAGCTCTTAAATTTCATGTCCGCAGGTATTATCCACTTTTCCGTTTACACAAACATAGCTAAACGCCTCTAGGTCATGAAACGTCTGCAACTACACTCACCTGGGCAGTCCATGTCCTGTCTACCCATCCTGAGATTCAGACCAGACTTCGGAATGAGATCATGTCACTTCCCGCATGCGGTGAGCCGGACTACACGCAGTTGGAAGGACTCCGCTATCTCAACAACTTCTGCCGCGAAGTCCTGCGCGTCTATGCTCCTGGTACTATCCCTGACCCTTCTCTTCGGATGCACTGCTAACATGCTTCACAGCTGTCATGATTTGGCGTCAAGCAGCGAAAGCGGTCATTATTGAAAACACCTACATCCCCGCAGGAACCAACGTCATTGTCTCGCCACAGGTCTCTCAATCCCACCCTGATATTTGGGGCTCTACTGCCGACGAGTTCCAACCAGATCGTTGGGACTCGCTCCCGCCGGAATCAGCTTCTCCGTACGCGTTCCAAGCCTTCAGCAGTGGACCCAGGGTGTGCATTGGAAAAGGGCTGGCGATGCTGG
Organism: Phaeosphaeria sp. MPI-PUGE-AT-0046c; assembly: GCA_020747045.1. NCBI lineage: Eukaryota > Fungi > Ascomycota > Dothideomycetes > Pleosporales > Phaeosphaeriaceae > Phaeosphaeria > Phaeosphaeria sp. MPI-PUGE-AT-0046c. The sequence continues at coordinate 972,766 of JAGTJN010000021.1, read as the reverse complement.
AGTTCAAGTCGCTTCTCGTGGATATAGTGAAGAAGTACAAATTTGAGGCTGTGGAGGGAAAGCTGGTGCTGGAGAATTACTTGACGCTGAGGCCAAAGGGAGGCTTCAGGGTGAGATTCAAGATTGCTGGAGAGGACGGCGAGGAACGTGCGGACTAGAGTCGACGCACTTGTGTCAGAAGTTGGGAGCGGGAATGGTTTGGCTTGGTTTGAAAAATTCGAGCGTTACGACTATAGCTCACGGCGTTAAATTTCGTTAGCGTTTTGTAGTAATACCAATTTACAAGCTTTTAATCTCTACTACCATGCTCAACTTGTTGGCCCCTTCTACCATGATACCTACTCGAGCATATGAATAGTCATTCGTTCCTGATAATTGATGGTAGAGAGGACGATCTTGTGTTCAAGATTCCTCGTACTTTCAGGTATATCATCGTGAGCCAAGTGCAGGCGAACCACGCATCTACACTTTCTTTTGCCCGCAGAGACTTTGCACTCTTCGAATTTAATCACTAAAGTCGCATAAACAGAGCAGCCGATAAAGGACGGTAACTGCAGCGGTCGAAAAGCTTTTGCCAAGCTGGATGGCATGTGGTTCCTCCGCACGTGATTCACTCGCCACCTTACTTCGACTCCCTCCCCCGCGGCATGTCCTGTTTCAAGACAGTTACAAGGCCCAGTTACATATGAGACATGATGATGATGGTAGCGGAGGGAGTTGTGGCAAGGCCATCTCGTGCCGTGCCGTGCCGAGCGGAAGCAGAGTGGCCGCAAGCCACTAGCAGTGTAGTCCGCGGGCAGAGATTTCCTGATTAGCACAGCGCCATCTATCGAAAAGGCTTTTCGAGAATGTGACTTGATTGAAACGGGTCTGAGAGATTTGGATTGATCGAAACAGGCCCGAGAGCTTGTGGCTTGATTGAAACGGGCCCGTGGGAGCTGGCTCGATTGAAACGGGCCCGAGAGATTGAGACTTGATTGAAACGGATTCGAGAAATCGAGACTTGATTGAAACGGGTTGGATAGACTGTCAAGTCACTGGACCAGTCGTTCGCTGACACCGGAGGTCTTCGCCTCCATCCGATCTCCTCGCAGCGTTGGTTTCATTACACTGATCACGCAAAACGTATGGAATTTCTGGTTGTAACGACTTTGCGAGCAGTGTCTCGTAGCCCGTGTAGATCCGACCCCACTGTGCTCGAGAATCGTGGGTGCACGAAGAAGATATAAACTCGACGAAGTGCCCTTCCAGAATCAATAAACCAAACCATTACAATATACCCCAGCGGCAGTGCCTCTTTTCACAGTTCTCTTATTTCCACAGTTCTCTTATTAATTCAAAATGTCCCATTCACGCCACGACTCCGCTGCCTCGCAGCTCTCCGCACTGGGCGATGTCTCGAAAGAGGAGTACGGCAAGATCTTGTCCAAATTCCTCAAAGATGTCGACTTCTACATGCCGCCCATGGAATACGACTTCTCCCTCGAAGAACCAGTCATGGCTTACTTTGCCAAACAGCCCAACTGGCCCGCCCACATGACCGCAAAGGCCGTCTACATGGCCAAGTGGATGTCCACGGGCCTTGGCATGTGCTACCCGTTCGCGACCAAGGACATCCAGATCGCATATGGCATTCACGCCACCTATGTCCTTTTCATCGACGACATTGTCCACGAGCTCGGCGACGCTCTCGACCAGTTCGAGTCTCGGCTCGTGAGCGGCAAGCCGCAAAAGTCGCCGATTCTGCAGTCTCTGGTCGACTTCCTGCTCGATAACAGCAGCTACATGGGCCCCTACGCGGCGGCGATGAACACCAAAGCCACCATCGAGTTCATCTGCGGATGCATCCTGGAGCGCGATTACGACGGAAAAGTGGTGCCCCCGGCCGGCGCGAAGAAGTTCCCCGGCTACTTCCGCGAGAAGACGGGCTACACGGAGCCATATGCACACTTCTGCTTCCCCGAGGCGACATGCCCCGAGAAGGAGTTCCTGCACGTGTACATGCCATGCATTCAAGACCTGATCGAGTTCATCAGCTACGCCAACGACATTCTCTCCTTCTACAAGGAATCCGTCGTCGGCGACGAGCGCCTCAACTACGTGTGCAACATTGCCAACACGCACGGGCTCAGCGCGTTGGACGCGCTCAAGCTCGTGTGCGAAAACGTCACGGAGAACGTCTTGACCGTGCGCAAGGTGGTCAAGGATTATCCCCAGATGAAGGAGCCCCTTGACGAGTTCTTCCGCGGATACATTGCGTGGTACCTGAACCAGAAGCGGTACAAGCTTACCGATATCGAGGTCAGGGACGCCCAGGGCAAGCTGTACGATCTCACGCCCGCTGAGCCCAAGCCGGTGCAGAAGAAGGAGATAATCGAGGTGAAGCAAGCAAGTAAGCTAGGGTCATTTGCGGTGCAGGTTACTGCCGTAGAGGTTTGAGTCGGGGAGTACACAGCAAGGAGCATATAGGAGCCAGGGAATATAGGGTGCAGGACACTACCAGCCGATCATTACATAATTAACGAGAGAGAGAGGAGGTCAAAATAAGCAAGCAGGGGGAGTTCAACGTGCAGGTCACTGCTGTGGAGGTTTAGTTAGGCGAAGCCGGAGTTTTTTGTTTCATAGTCATAATTGAACGAATTCAAAAAGTTTATAACAAGTCTGTGCTTACTCTCCGTCACACAAACTGATATGTTCGTGCGTTTCATGGTGGGGGCGTGCCGGTTTCTCGTTGGATGGCAGGGGATCCTCGATATCTGACACCTGCTGATGGTCCCCGTGCTTTGACGCTACAAAGCTTGTGCAGTCGCCGCAGACCCAGAGATAGGAGAAATGATTGTGGAGTAAACATGTCATTGGATGTGTTCGCATTGGACGCCGTAGCAACGCATGTGGAATGGAAAACCTAGAGCACAGCGCCCAACTCTTCGCCTCGTTACGGTAACAAACAACATAGGTCGTATTCTCTGATGTTCGTGGTCCATGCTCGATGTTTCAGAGATGGAAACCGGATTTCCTTCCGAAGCTGGCAGTTCAGAGCACGCCGACGATAAACATGTGATGGTGAACGAGGAATGCTTGCAAGGCGGAGTTTCTGCAGAGAGTGGCAAACAACAAGACCACCACGAGACGTCTCTCACTCCCAGAGCAGCAACACTCCGCGCACAACATGCTTCATAGTCAACGTCGTCCACCCCATGTCCTACCAGCTCGAACCCTGAAGCTATGAGTTCCTATATGTGTATGTATGACCGAGCAGACTCCACGAGCCGGTAGACGCAACACATCGACCCCCAAGAGAGTGTCATCCCACGGATCGCCCCATGCCGCGCTGAAAATCCAGCCAGTCCAGCCATCGCCGCGTCCGTGCAACGTCACAAGGGCTCAGAGCAAGTTCTCGGCCACCACCCATCCGGGCGCAGTATGCAGCGGGAACGACAAATCGTGAAACGAGGCGCCTCGCCAGAAGTTCGAGAAGGCGTGCGGGTGTGCTAGCGACAAAAGGAGAAAGAATTGCATGCATGCGTGCGCATATGCCAAGATTTGGACCGAGAGATCCGGCGGCCCGACAGGAAGGGTAGCGCGTGGCCCGGATGTTCTTAAACGCTGTTTGCGCCAGTGGCGTGTAAGTTAAGGTTTGGGGGATCGCATCGGAAACCGCAGCGTGGGATGCCCAACATGCGGGCATGCAGTGTGAGTTGGACATGTCATATCCAGCTGGCTAGATTGCGCTGGCAAATAGTTTTGGGAATGCAGCAGTAGATATGGGATGGGGTTGGGTTGCATCCTGCACTGGCGGATTGGTCACGAGTTTGGATTGAACAAGATGCGTACTGCAGCCGAACCTATTGTTTTTGCTAGCATAAACCGAGGGGACACTCCCTAGTCATTCTAGTCAATATGTGAACTACATATGACTTCTTCATACATGGTAACATACCTTGTCAGCGATCGGGGGGCCTTAAGAAGGAATCAGTCTGAGCTGTTTTGCCAAGCGTCGCACGAGTACGGGAGCCGATGGTCCGGGCTGATGCAGATGTGGGAATCGTACCGAGTCCGTGGACGCAGATCCGTTCCGAACACGAGGCACGTGCATCCGTTGCTGCACGGTGCATCGTAGCGTCCAAGAGCGAATTTCGAACTGGAATGTTTCGATGGGCGTAGGGGGAGGAAAAGATGAAGCACAGAAAAAAGGGCCGGGTCCAGCGTGATGCCTGATTGGTCCAAACCGAAAAATAACCAAACCTTGTGAGCCACTCGCCACTCGAGAAGTGTTTCTAGGTAGTGACATGATCCCCCTAGTGAAACAAGCCAGACTGGTGTGAGGCGCACGCATCCCAGCAGAAGACTCGATGACTCCCGTGCTGACTCTTTGGGGTCATCCACCTGGTGTTTGATGGCGATCTCTCGCCGGAACTGTGTGGGTACTATGTAAAAGCATCGCATAGATTGCTTAATGCGACTACAAAGTACGTATACACCCATTCTCTTCTAGTTGGTGTGTATGACTTCCAACTAACGTGGTACCTCTCCAACGTCACAACGACTTCGCTTTGGGCTTGCCCCGCTTGATGGTCCCTCCTATACCTAATTGACCACGTCAAATTCGCGATCATGTCCACTCAGCGTCGAACTTGGGGCGGCGGCTTGGACGTCTTCGCGCTGGACTCGACTAGCAACCCATGGGATCGCTCTAGAGGACTAGACACAACGGTCCCGTACACCACTACGCCTCCTCAGGCGCTGGATGTGGATGAGAAGGAAACGGCGTCAGACAGCGAACCCCCAACGCCCACACACCCCATTGATCCACCGAGATGGGCGAGGCAGAATACCAGGCGAACCGCCAGAACAAGCTCCAGTCGGTCGTCCAGTGTGACGCTCAATTCACGGAATGAGCGCTACTTTGACCGGAAGACGACCGATGACGACACGGCGCAGCTGCTACCGAAGCATCAACGCAAGTTCGGCAGCGTCACCGATTCAGACTTCACGACGGAACCGAAGGAGAACAACGTAAAAGGGCTCGACAAGCGCATGGCGAAGATCTTTGGTCGTGCCAGACAGAAGCAATCAGAAGAGGAACGGACCAGACACCTGGGCGTCATCTTCAAGAACGTGACCGTCAAAGGCCAGGCACAGGGAGACGCAATCCAGCCAACGCTTGGAGACGTCTTCCTCGGCCTCCCTCGAGCGCTGAAGGGCATTCTTGGACGTGCAGCCGGCGACCCACCTCCGTCCACCAAGACCATTCTGAACAAGTTCACCGGCTGCATAAAGCCTGGCGAGATGCTCCTCGTGCTGGGTCGGCCAGGGTCGGGCGTTTCGACGTTCCTCAAGGTAATTGGTAACCAGAGGAACGGGTTCGAAAGGGTGGACGGCAGGATCTCGTACGGTGGTGAAAGTGCAGAGACGATGGCGTCGAGGTTTCGCAGCGAGATCCTGTACAACCCCGAGGCAGACCTGCACTACGCCACGCTCAAGGTCAAGGACACGCTGCGGTTCGCGCTCCAGTCTCGGGCGCCGGCGCCGCACTCGCGAACAGACGGCGAGACGCAAGAGGACTATGTGCGCGAGTTCTTCCAGATGGCCACCAAGGTCTTCTGGATCGAGCACACCATGGAAACCATTGTCGGGAACGAGTTCAAGAGGGGTGTGTCGGGAGGAGAGAAGAAGCGTGTGTCGATTGCGGAGGCCCTGGTGACCAAAGCCACGACGCAATGCTGGGACGATCCGACGAGAGGTCTCGACTCGAGCGCGGCACTCGAGTACGTTCGCATCTTGCGGTCCATGACAAACACGGCACGCATGTCCACCGCTGTGGGTCTGTACCAAGCAAGCGAGGATATGTGGGACCACTTCGACAAGGTCCTGCTCATTGACGGAGGCGAGTGCTGCTACTTTGGCCCTACCCATTCCGCTGTGCAGTACTTCAAGAACCTGGGCTTCGAAATGCCCGAACGAGCCACTAGCGCGGACTTTTTGACGTCGCTGTCGAGCGAGCACCAGCGAAGGATACGGCCCGGGTACGAGGACTGGATCCCACGGAACCCCGGGGAGTTCGCGGAGGCGTATCGAGCCAGCGAGCAGCGATGTGGCAATCTCGATGACATTGCGCAGTTTGAGACTAGGCTGTATGGCATGATGGAGAAGAGGAGAGCGGCGCAATCGAGCGCCACGAGGACCAAAAACTATGCGCTGCCTTTCTGGAAGCAGGTGTGGATCCTCGCCCATCGCCAGGCCTTGGTCCTCAAAGGCGACCCGCAAACGCTGGGTAAGTAGATATCGACCCTTGTTGATGAAGATGAGGCTAACGTGCACAAGCTGGAAAGTGGGGAGGTGTGCTATTTGAAGCCGTCATCATCGGCTCTCTCTTTTTTAACATGCCGAATTCGTCGAACGGCATATTTCTCCGTGGCGGCGTGCTGTTTTTCATGCTTCTCTTCAATGCTCTGCTCGCGCTTGCGGAGCTGACACGTACGTTGCTCTCATCCCCCTCGTGTCACGGATGTCGCTAACATGGTGTTGCAGCCGCGTTCGAAGCGCGCCCGCTTCTGATCAAGCACAAGAGCTTCTCCTTCTACCGTCCAGCGGCGTACGCGATTGCGCAGACGCTGCTCGACATCCCTCTGTTATTTGTTCAAGTCACCGTCTTCAACCTGATTGTGTACTTCATGTCGGGACTCCAACGGACGGCGTCACGGTTTCTCATTACGAACCTGTTCCTGTACGTGCTCACCATGACGGTGTACGCAGCGTTCCGGGCCATTGGAGCGACGGCGCCGTCGCTGGACGCGGCGACGCGGCTGACGGGCTTGGGGATGCAGGCGCTGGTGGTGTACACCGACTACATCATCCCGCCGAAGAAGATGAAGCCGTCGCTCGGGTGGCTGCGCTGGCTAAACCCAATCCAGTACTGCTTCGAGTCGCTCATGGTGAACGAGTTCGACGGGCTGAACATTGCTTGCGTGTCGCCGAACCTGATCCCTGCGGGGCCCTCGGCGCACCCCGGGTTCCAGTCGTGCACGGTGCAGGGAAGCAGGCCGGGGGCGACGTCGGTCAGCGGGCGAGACTACCTGGAAGTGTCGTTTGGGTTCCGCCGGTCGCACCTTTGGCGCAACTTGGGCATCCTGATCGCGTTCTTGCTCTTCTTCGTTGGTGTGACGGCCGTGGGCATGGAGTTGCAGGGTCCGGCCAAAGGGAGCAGCGGGGCGACTATTTTCCGACGCAACCAGACGCCGCGCCGGAGGAAGTTGTTCAAGCACGCGCACGCGGATGGCGGCGAGGACGCGGAGGGCGACGAGGAGTCTGATTATGATGATGGCGAGGGCGACGAGGAGGACGCGGGCGAGAAGGCGTTCAGCAAGGAGTACGCAGAGGCAGTGCGTGCGCCAGCTACCAAGGCCAGCGGCGAGGCGCAGTCGACCTTCACGTGGCAGAACGTCGACTACACGATCCCGTACGACGAGGGCACGCGGCGACTCCTGCACAACGTGCAGGGGTACGTGATGCCGGGCAAGCTGACGGCGCTCATGGGGTCGTCGGGGGCGGGCAAGACGACGCTGCTCAACGTGCTGGCGCAGCGGATCCGGGTGGGCGTGGTGACGGGCGAGTTCCGCGTCGACGGACAACCCCTGCCGAGCTCGTTCCAGCGGTCGACGGGCTTTGCCGAGCAGATGGATCTGCACGAGCCGACCCAGACGGTCCGCGAGGCGCTGCGCTTCTCGGCAACGCTGCGGCAGCCGCGGCACGTCTCGCGCGAGGACAAGTACCGCTACTGCGAGGAGGTGCTGGACCTGCTCGAGATGCGCGACATTGCGGGCGCCGTCATTGGCGCGCCGGGCACCAGCCTCAACCAGGAGCAGCGCAAGCGGCTGACCATTGCCGTCGAGCTGGCGAGCAAGCCGCAGCTGCTCATCTTCCTCGACGAGCCCACGTCCGGGCTCGACTCGCTGGCGGCGGCCAACATTGTGCGGCTGCTGCGCAAGCTGGCCGACGCGGGGCAGGCCATCCTGTGCACCATCCACCAGCCGTCGGCGCTGCTGTTCGAGTACTTCGACATGCTGCTGCTGCTCAAGCGCGGCGGCCGCATGGTCTACTTTGGCGACCTGGGGCCCGGCTGCCGCGTCCTCATCGACTACCTCGAGCGCAACGGCGCCCCCGCCTACCCCCACAACGCCAACCCCGCCGAGTACATGCTCGATGCCATCGGCGCGGGCAACCCCGACCAGAAGAACAGCGACTGGGCCGACATCTGGGCCCGCTCGCCAGAGAACGCCACCCTGACGCGCGAGATCGAAGACATCCTGCGCATCAGCGGCGCCTCCCGCCCCCGCGTCCAGGACGACGCCGAGTACGCCATGCCGCTGCGCGCCCAGGTCGCCACCGTGCTGCACCGCTCCTTCACCTCCATGTGGCGCAGCCCCGACTATGTCACCGGCGTCCTCGTCCTGCACATCTTCGTCGGCCTCTTCAGCACCTTCAGCTTCTGGATGCTCGGCAACTCGCAGATCGACATGCAGTCGCGCCTCTTCGCCGTCTTCATGACGCTCATCATCGCCCCGCCCCTCATGCAGCAGCTCCAGCCGCGCTTCCTCAACGCCCGCAACCTCTACGCCTCGCGCGAGGCAAAGGCCAAGATCTACAGCTGGGTCGCCTTTGTCACCGGCGCCGTCGTCTCCGAGATCCCCTACCGCATCCTCGCCGGCACCCTCTACTGGGCCTGCTGGTACTGGGGCATCGGCTTCCCCCGCGGCGACCTCGTCCCCTTCAAGATCTGGATGCTCGTCGTCCTGTACGAGCTCTTCTACCTCGGCCTCGGACAGGGCATCGCCGCCTTCTCCCCCTCCGAGGCCCTCGCCTCCTTCTTCATCCCCCTCTTCTTCATGTTTGTCATCTCCTTCTGCGGCATTGCCGTGCCCTTCTTCGCCCTGCCCAGCTTCTGGAAGTGGATGTACCACGTCACCCCCTTCACCTACCTGCTCGAAGCCATGCTGGGCTTGGTCATACACAAGGTCCCCGTCACCTGCGCCCTCGACGAGCTGGCCATTGTCCAACCCCCGCCATGGGCCACTTGCGACCAGTACATGGGCACCTACATCTCCCAGGCTGGCGGCTCTGTGCGCACCTTGCTCGACGGCCGCTGCGGATACTGCCAGTTTGCCACAGGTGACGAGTTTGTAAGTCTCCTCCCCTTGAAATCCAGCACAACCCCTACTAATGCTTGTCTGTAGGGCATCGCCTTCAACGTCTTTGAGCGCAACTTTTGGAAAGACTTCCGCATCTTCGCCGCCTATGTTTTGTTCAACTTTTTCTTCATCTACGTCTGTTCTTGGTTTTATTTGCAGGGCTACAGGCAGATCAGGTCCCTCTTCACCTCAGCCGCCGCGCGCAGCAAGCAGAAGAAGCTGGACAAGTCGAATCCTACTTTTGAGTATGTGTAATGTTCTCTACGGCCGAGTCTAATAGTCACACACGTGTGTATGGTGTAGTATAGTCTAGTATAGAGTATATAGGTGTAAATAATTTGAAGGCGTACAGCAAAGTACTCGTAGCAGCATCCGCATTCTGTCATCTGTCCTGACATGGTCTGAGAAAAAGCGCAAGTGTTATCAATGAGAACCATGACAGTCCTGAGTAATACTCTTGCACGTAATATGTATGTACATGTATGCATTGATCATCAACATAATTAAAAGCTACATGAAGATTACTTCCATTAACTACGACAACATCTCTAACTCAAAAGTCTGCACCCCCGCCCTCAACTCTACCCTCCCCGACCTCTTCCCCATCTTCCCCCTACAATTATCCGGAACCTCCAACGTCCCACTCACCCCCTCCGGAACAGAAACTACAAGCACCACACTCCGCCCCCTAACCGTCCACCCCACCTCAATCGGGCCCCTAGGCGTAGGTACTTTTCCATGCACCTCGTCAAGACTCAGATACCCCAGCAGCGGCCGCAGCGCAAACGTCTTGTACCCCGGGGACGACGGCTGCACGCCGAGCAGGTACTCAGGCAGGACGTACGTGGGCGCCGCGCCCCATGGGTGCGCGAGGCTCGTGAAGAGGTCGATGCCGGGCGAGCCGTCGGGTTTGACGTACTCCCAGCTTGCGCCGGATGCGTAGTTGTCGTTGTTGACCATGCTGCCCCAGAGGTTGTCAAGCAGGTGAGTGATGGCTGGTGTGCTGTTGGAGTTGTAGTCGCGGCGAGCTTGGAAGAGGGCTTCGAGGAGGAAGCCCGAGGGGTTGGGGGCGAGCTCGTAGTCTGGTGTTTCGGCGTCGCTGGAGATTGTCTTGTAGCCTACGCCGAAGCGGAGGGCTTCGAGCTTTGCGATTGCGGATGCGGTTTGCGTCGCGTTGGCGGCGTTGGCGAGGAGTGCCCATGCTACGCCGGTGAGGGAGAAGTTGCCGCGGGACTCGGTTGATAGCGAGTATGTTCCGATCTCTTCGTTCCAGAGTTGCTTGTTGATGGAGGCGCGGAGACCATTGGCTGCTTTCTGGTATGTCGCGGAAGCCTCAACGTCTCCCAGACCATCGGCGACCAGGGTTAGTTTATCCAAGGTGAAGGCAAAGAGTCCGGTGACTGCGCTGCCGTTGGCAGGTCCAAGGAACCATGCGTTGCGTGGCGCCTCGGGTGTGTTCGAGATAAGGCCCGATGTAGGATCGATGAACTTCAATTTGGACGCAGCCAGTCTCTTGACATTTGGCCAGACTGCTCGGACTCCCTCGACATCACCATTGTAACGGAAGTACTCGCCAATGCCAGCGAGGAAGAGATCCTGATAGTCGATCAACCCATCATAGCTCTGGCCTGTCTCATAGTACTGTGGCCGTGAGCCCAACTTGGGGGATATTGGGACAAAGCCGTCGTACGGGCTGGAGGAATTCTTATTCTGGTACTCGAAAACATACTTGATACTTCCGAGCAGCTGGTCGAAGCGGGCACTGCTTTGTGCAACGACACGAACCGTGTGATAAAAGTCCCCGGTCCAAACTAGGCGATCTCTCTTTGCACCGTCGAGACACACCGAGGCAGCCAAGGGCGCAACATTATATTCTGCAAGCACGCCCTCCGAGGTCATTGCGTTGCGATAGATCTCGGTGCCGTTCTTTGCAACGACGGACACGTTCTTGTAGTAGGTGACATGATCTTGCCAGCTTCCAAATCCCCATGTACCCTCGTATCTCGAGGGAGACGAGAAGCGGTTGGCGAAGAACGGTGGGAGCGGGATGAAGGCAATCTGTTCTCCGTCCAGCGAGATCTTATACCCAGATTCCTGGATCGAAGTGCTGATGCGGTACCACTTGCCTTCCTCAATAGACTTGGTGACGGGGAAGTACTGAGTGTCTGGAGTTAGCAGAGTGCTTTGATTGACCAACGACCAGCCACCGTTGAATGCTATCGTATTCGGTGGAAGCAGCGTTCGATTCGTGTTGACCAGTGCGCCGGTCGTGGTATAGTCGGCAGTCAGAACGAAGTAAGGACCAAGAGGCTCGACTGCGCTGGCGATCCTCCATCCGGTGCCGCCACGCACGATTTTTGTGTCGAAGCTGATGGTGTAGTTGCTTGCAGAGACACCAAGCGCAGATTGTGCGCTCGTCTGACCCCTGACAAGCGCACCGTCGCTGGTGATCTCCCAAGTTGATGGCGCATTTCCCGCATCAACACATGCCGCCTGGGAGACGCACCCACCCAAGTCAAAAATCTGTGAGTAAAGCGCATTACTCGTGTTCATTGTACCAGGAAGCTTGTCGGCATCGATGTTTTGACTTGTTGCTCGGAAACCCACTTCTTCGATGACAAGGTCCTTGTCTGTCAGTAGCTCTACAGTCATCCATCGCTGCCCTCCCTGTACGAAAAAGCTTTCCGATCGCCCAGATTTGCTAAGGTTGAAAGTCTCGACACGGAACGAGTTGGACAATCCGTTGGAAAAGGTCCATGGGCCGTCTGCGAACGGACTGTCGAGCGAGACAAAAGACTCTGCATACTTGAACTCAAGCTGTGTCTCTGCTCCTGGGGACTGATTGATCACGTATGGGAATCCAGCGACCTCGTGCCCAAAGTCCAGAGTCACTACAGGATTTGTTCGTGTGAGAGTGATGACTGAGGAATTGGTCCAAGGCAGCATTGACGTCTTCGCGTGTGTTGCTCCAACTTGAAACTTGACTGGGTGAATTGTGCCATAGTCAACGAACCTATATGTCAATCAGCAACGAGCGAATAATTCGGAACTTTGTAAACTGACGCATGCGCCGAAATGCCAAGCTGGCTACCGAACAGCAGCATCAATTCGCGTGAGAGTTTCATGGCTGTGGTCGAGCTCCTGAAACTCTTGCCTGCTAATCAGGCATGATACCTCCATTGCATTATTTATACTGGAAGGATCATTCGCCGGTCGAAACCTGTATCCGAAGACTGGAGCCGGGGCGACAGCCTTTCGGTAGTTTTCTCGACTTCGAGCTAACGAACCGGGTGCCCAATCACCAGTTAGCCAAGACAGCCGAAGTGAAGCCGACCCCGCGATTTGGTGATACTAAGCCTTACCGGGATGTGGAGGCTCGGGGTAAGGACCACCGAAATCGGGGGAATGGGGGAAGATTCGGGGAGATCGTGAACTTGTATGGGCTGAAAGCTGAACTTCTTTGTATTCGCACAGTAGGCGGTACATGTCATGGGCGCAGTAGAAATGTTGGAACATGATAGATTTGGGTCTAGCTAATTCTGCTCTAGCTCGTTCTCGAGGGTAGCTAATACTGGACCAGTCACGATGAACCACTAATCTACCACTTTTTGTAGCGATTCACGCGATCATTCAAGCGCCTTCCGCGATAGCATGTAGGGTCATCAAACCTCACCTGCGGCCTTCATCAACTCGCGTGTGAACCTCGTGCGCTCGCTAGTCTCCATTACTGTTGGCCGTCGTGTCCAGCCGATCTCGGTGGGTAGACGTTCATTGCCTATGGGGCATGCGTGTTAGTCTGCAGTGCTCATTCTTTCCAATCTTCATATCATGATATCGATCAACTTACGAAACCAGTATTCGATGAAATCCTTTCGGACAGTGCTCGTAGTTCCATCGGCCATAATCTCGAAGAAGGAAGCACACTCGCCCCAGCTAAAGCCATCTGCGAGCTGAGATTTCTGGTGCTCCGGATTAGTGCGCTTTGAGGTTGCGAGTCGCGCCATGCGAGCGTCAGCTACCTGCTGTATGGTAATCTCTGGCGTGGTGAAGAAGGACGCTGTCTCTCCCCAAACAGTCTCGTTGAACGGAAGGGGATTACCGAAGAAGCGGTCGGAGCGGCTACATATGATATGTCAGTATACGTTATCAACGACTTGAAGATCCTGCCATGCGTGAGACCTGCTGTAAACTCACCTGAGGCTGAAGTCATGCTCGAGGACACCTTCCCGACCCAATGTATCAAGGTCGAAAGTGCGAGCAAAGGGTTTTGGATTGGTGCGCACGGCTTGAGAGAACAGAATAATGGCGTCACTTCTAGCAATGTTGAAGCCTTCAAGCATAGCATCGGCGAGAATATCGCGCGTGATCTCGCGCCCGTTTGAAGGTAGATAACCATGATTGGCAAGCGTATTCATTCCTGGGCATGGCCCTCGAGCTAGAATGCATGCAATCAGTGCTCTGTCCTGCACTAAAAGCAATTACCTCTGTCTAATGGACGTTACCTACCATCATTTGGGCCCGGTGCCGTCCATGGACGCACTTGCCAGGCCTGGCGAGATTTCACATCGACATAGGCTGGGAAAGCCACAGCTGATGCTACAAGAGCGCACAGACCAATGTAAGAACAGAAACGCATGTTGTAAATAAGCTCTTCGAATCTGGTGTTGGGAAAACAGATTTCTTGAGATGATTCTGAAGGGAAGAGTGCAGGCTTGAGTTACAGAGCGAACGAAAATGAGATGCCTCTGTTATCGAGAGCGGTTCATAGACATTTTGGGCCATCTTATACCAGCCTTCATTGATTGGTGGTGCATGCACAGAAGTGCTCGACTGACCCTGGCATTACACACCATCACAACGTTCCTTACGACTTTTTCGATCGCAATAACGATCCTGGGGCATCCGTCAACGAGCCTCGGCACAGATTACGATGATAAGACGGTGATACGTGAATTCGGGAGATGGACTCAAGGATGTGCTTGATGGAACAGTTTCGGAAGGAAGCGAAAGAAACAGTGGTCAGCTTGGCTGTTCAAAGTAAACAGCCCCACTAGCGCTAGTGTGTTTCACTCGGGCGGTTGCGACGATCGCGGCACGCCGCACCTGCGTCCAAAACGGGACAATCAAACAAGTTCAACGAATCATGAACGGCGTTTAATTCTTTATTCCAAGCCACAGACAAGATTGCCTCGTTACACGATGACTTTCGTCAGCAGCGCATCCCATGAGCACCTGGGCACTGAAGTTGTTTGGGCACACCGTGAGCAGGTGTCTCGCAGACGAGGGCAGCGGAGCGTAATGAGAGTGATAGCCATAATTAGCTATAGGTATCGATGTTGACCAAACGCGATCGCGATGATCATTGAGCAAATGTTCAATCTATGTGCTCATGGAGTACATCAGCACGGGATGATGCCGCAGGGCGACAGCTAAAGTGCGAGTCTCTGCAGGCCTCATGACCGGCAGAATCAGTATCAGATACACCTCTCCGGGAATCCAAAATGGTGTTGTGCTTCTGGACCTCGGTAGCCTGCAGGACATGTAACCAGGATATCGACGATCCTTCTGCATACGAGTACCCACGTGAATGTTTTGGTGTGTATGACACTAAGCAGGCTTCCCCACAGTCTACATTTCTGCGGCCAATCATGAATCAGATCCATTGCTCGATACCGAGGCATCGCTTCATCCATTCGTGTATCTCGTATAGCTGGAGGAGATCGTGGTGTTTGTTCGTGGCGATGTTCCTTCACTCAAACGCTTCCAAGCCTTGACCATGTGGCGCTGTATCCGTAGTAGTACATAGACACACACACGGAACATGGGACAGGGTTGGCTTCCCACCAATGAATCCCTCAGTTGCCGACTGATCCAAACGTTCCCGGCCATCTCTATATTGTTGCGAAAGCATGTGCGGTTGTGCTATACACCCCCGAGGCTGTTGTGCTCGTGCGACCACGAAGATAGATGGATCCACAATATGCCGATATGGCAGCCACCTCTCCCTATCACTATCTGAGTGTAACATCCAGTGGCACAGAATTATGATAGGTATCCAAGATAATATCTTGCTTGTGTATAGAGTCATTGGATAATCACACATGAACAGATCTGATGATGAGTACGACTCCATCGCCCATATCTTGCTCAAGTACGCTCGTTCATCATGTTAGCAATGTTGGTTAGCAATGCTCTACGCGTTTTGCCTCATACTGCGGGGAATGATCTAGAAACATGCTTGGCTATCTGATTCAGGCATTTGCTCCGAACTGTCAGGTCATCTCAATTCACCTCAGGACCAACAGCGAGCCTTGGCTCAATCTTTGGAGGCCGAACCCAGACGCAAATACAAGCACCTCGGCTAAGGGCCAACGCTTCCCAAGCCGTTGTCGCTTTACTGCCTATTCCCGATCAAACAACGGTCAGAGAACGCATTATTTATTGCATATAAAAGTCGACCGTCTGCTCTGTAGTTCCAACTGAACAACCACAGCTCGTTCGCTCACCAATACTTTCACTCGGGATCACCCTCTTCAGGTTCTAATCGTTCGCTCTATCATCAAATCTTTCATTTCACCCAAACAAGATGATGCTTCCTACCACTCTTGCGCTGATCGCTACGGCAGCAGCAGCCCCCGTCAGCAATACTCTGTCAAACTCTGCTATGGTTGCTACTCGTCAGTTGATTTCTGATCGCACGAGCTTGACGGAGAACCAATTCTCCAGGCGCATTGGGGGTGGCTGCAAAGACATTATCTTTGTATGGGCCAGAGGCTCGACTGAACTCGGCAACATGGTAAGCAAGCACATCCCAGCAGCAAAGCACTCATTCTGATCTAAATTTTAAGGGCTCTATAATTGGTCAGCCACTTGGGGACGAACTACGCCGCGAATATGGCCAGGACCTGGCCATTGAGGGAGTCGACTACGCCGCCCTCTTGTCCACTAACTATCTACCTGGTGGTACCGATATCGCGGCTGAGCGTGCGATGCGTGGCATCCTGGAGGACATCAACCGTCAATGTCCTTCGTCCATTATCGTCTGTGGAGGCTACTCGTAAGTTTTTGACCACCCTCATCATGCTGTTCCAGTGGATGTTGACCCCTCAACAGCCAAGGTGCGGCTGTGAATCATCGTGCTATCGAGGATCTCTCTTCTGCCGTTAAAGACCAGATTGCCGGTGTTGTCCTCTTTGGTGATACTCAGAAGCGCCAGGACAATGATCAGATTCCCAACTTCCCCAAGGACAAGATCAAAATCTTCTGTGGCGCTGCCAATTCCGATACCGTGTGTCTTGGCAACCTGGCAGCGGCTGTTCTAGCTCCCCATCTGAGCTATGGAATCAATGCAGCGGAGGCCGGGAGCTTCTTGATCGGCAAGATCGATGCTGTTCGTGGCTAGCAGTGTGCAGCAAAACGTGATCTGTCGTACGTGGACACTGTTCTGATAACAACGAGGAATATTTCGATCTTCTTATTTGGTTCTATCTTCCGCAATCTTCACAACTGTTTTGTAAAGTAGCAATATAGCCTTAGCGGCCATTTTCGAGGCCCTTTTGGCCGGTGAATCATGGCAATCGATGCTCACCGAGACCAAGGCGCATAAGAAGGACTATTCCAGCCTCGTTCAGAGCTCTTTAAGTGTTGTCTTAAACATCTATATTTTCCTTGTACCTCTTCCTACAATCACAAAATTGCAATGCTACTCAGCCGACGAATGCAAGTCTTCGGGGGCTTCACTACGGCACCGATGTGAGTTGATAGCTTCATATGGCTATGCAATACCGACAGATTACCGTGGCAGGGGTATAGTTGCAAGAATGATGTTGCTGATATAACGCATGAAGCTCCTTGATACATCGAATGCAACGTGGTGGTCGGCCATGGTCCGTTTTCTGCGCGCACATAAGGTTCATATGAAAGATCCTCCCGCTAGGCCAACGGAGACACAGCTGACGCCCTTCTTCTTGAAGCTTGGTGGAAAACAATGTGGTCTTTATCGTTACCTGCATGCCAACTTTGGCCCACTTGCTAAAAAAATGCATGGTGGAGACTCGATATTCTTCAAATCGATGTGATCAAACCCTGTTGGGGAGCATATGCCCACGATCGGCTCCGGGCCAACCCCACGTCGGCGAAATTAATACTCGTTGATGGATCATACTCTTCTTAACACCCTGGTCAACGCTTTGGAACACACATCTCTACTAGAAAGTGGAATTATCCGTTCTATCGTCATCTCCCAGGAGCATGATCAGGAAAGCAGTGAGAGCTTGATGTAGGTCCTTTAGGCTAAACGAGGCACGTCTCTTCACATGTGCGCCGCCACCGTCACCCAATCATTCTTCATCGAGCTTACTTAATTGTTTCAGTTAATTGTTTCTTAAGGCTGAGTTGTTTCTGCACTTCTTCGCCATCGAGAAATTCTCACGGATTGTCCTGTGCCGTTTCGACATTGATAATGACCCGCCAAAGCATCATCAGCCGCGTATGTGTAAGCACCTTACAGTGACAATAGGAAAGTAATGTTACCTAATTTCGATGTAGTGCGACACCTTACTCGCACTGCTGGGACCAGAAAGGGTTTTCTTTCGGACCAGCCGTGCTTACAATACTTTTCTTTCATCGTATTTCTCTTTGCAAGCGAGCGAACTACACCCTGGATGTTTTGTTGCACCGCAGACGACCGCGGACGTCTCAGCAGTGGTCAAGACGCTGACCTCGAACCCCGAGTACTCGATCAATTTCGCAGTTCGATCTGGTGGGCACATGTGGATCCCTGATGCTTCCAATGTGCAAGGTGGGGTGACAATCGACTTGAGTGGCCTTGATGCCATTGATCTACATGCCAACAAAACGACTGTGTCCATTGGACCGGGTGCAACGTGGGACACAGTGTACGCCAAGCTCGAATTTCAGGGACTGAGTGTTGCTGGTGGGCGTATCGGCGGGGTAGGAGTGGGAGGGCTGACAGTGGGGGGCGGTCTCTCCTACTTCGGCCCGCAACACGGCTGGACGTGTGACACAGCTCGCGCTTTTGAGATTGTCCTAGCAGACGGTTCCATTATCACAGCTAGTGAGCAAGACCACGCCGATCTTTTCTACGGTCTCAAGGGTGGAGGAAACAGCTTTGGCATCGTAACTCGCATCGACTTCGCAACATTTAGCCAAGGGCCTCTATGGTTCGCGACAATCTACAACCCTGTGTCAGTAATTGACGACTATGCCCAGGTTATTGCCAAAATGACGGCGAAGGAAAATTACGATAGCAATGCTTCCGTAATTGCTGGCTTCGGATACTCACAAGCGCAGAATGCCTCTGTAATTGTCAACCAGCTTGTCTACACGAAGCCCGTTGGATATGAAGTGCCGCAGTATTTCCAGGAGGTTATCGATCTGCCATCGGTATACAGCAATATAAGCTTTGCCAATATGTCAACACTTGCAACGCAAGGAACAGCACTGATTCCTTCGGGTGCAGCCCGGTAAGTTGGTAGATCCTGCGAGCCATTGACGGGCTCTGATAACATTAAGATATATGTTCGCGACAACGACTATCAAGCCGACGGAAGCAATGATCTGCGCTACATTTGAGATCTGGAATGCCAGTGTGTTGGGGGTCAAAGACATTAGCGAACTGACATGGTCGCTTTCCATAGAGATAGTACCAGAGGGGCTATATCGGCGACAAGCGGACTTCAACTCGCTTGGACTCACGAACCGTGAAGGTACACGCGCCATTATACTGCTAACAGAGAGCTGGAAAAGACCTGAAGACGATGGGCGCATCCACGCCGCCGTGGCCGCACTGTTGGATGCCCTTGAAAACAAAGCGCGTAGCTTCGAAGCTTACGACCCTTACCTCTACCTCAACTACGCTGCGCTTTGGCAGGACCCTATGCTAAGTTATGGGGATAGCAATGTGCAAAAGCTGCGGGCGCTACGGGATCAGGTCGATCCTACCGCTGTCTTCACAAAGCGTGTACCCGGTGGGTTCAAGATACCTGAAGAAGATGCGGCATAGCTACTTGTATCATGGTAACAATTGTAGCCGGCCTTGGGAGCACCAACCAGGAAGAAGAAATAAGGCAGAAGACGACGAAATTGCTGTAATGGAAGGGGTTTTCATCGTCAATCAGATGCACTTCATTCGCGGCTGAGGAGAGAGCAAGTGAGAAAATGTAGCTGACTATGCAACATTCCGTACAGCTTGGAACAGCTGATTCTTGATACTCGGTCCATGTGCCACTTCAGTACAGCGAATGGAGAGTCGGGCCCCAAGATCAGCACAGGAGCTCATGCGCGGGATCACATTATGCGGCCAGGGTCGATGGTGAACAACATGCTCAAGTTGTAATAATTGGACCACAAACCTTGTCGTGCCCATGTTGCGTAAACACACCGGATGTGCTGATGTCACATGACTGGGCTATCTCATTCCGCGCTGCGACCATGTGGCACAGCTGGGTGAAAACTAACAATGCACTGACCCCTCCATCGGAATTCCAAACCTTGCAAAGCCCGCTGCAGTCATGCGGTGCAGTCGGAGGCATAATGCTCTCATCATCGAGAACAATAAGTGCCCTGGCTCAATGCATTCAAAGTGCTCCAGGATTACATGTCCATCAAGTCCTTCGTTGGGTGCGCATCGACGAGCTTCGGTAAGATGCATTCCCTCGGTTCTCAAGTTCAATCATATGTGAGTGTATGATTTAATTTGTGGTAGAATGTACCTTCCCTGAATAGGATTTCTCTCCAGCGCACAATCGTGGCCAGACCAACCCCTTCGCCCCACTGCCTATCCGACAATACGTGCAATGCCAGCAACCGGAGGCACGATTCTTGTGACAGGAGCCAGTGGTGGACTTGGCATTGAGATCGCACGAACCATTGCAACGCGTCCATCTGACGTGCCGGTTCACCATGCACTTTACACAGTGCGAAGTACGATTGCTGCGGATAAGGTTCGTTCAGTGTTAGCAGCCACCATATCACACTCATACGACATACTACAACTTGATCTATCACAACTATCAAGCGTACGGGAGACAGCGGCGGCTATCAACAAAAGAGTTTCTGGTGGGGAAATCCCACGCATTCGAGCTGTGGTCCTCAACGCAGGCTATCGGGAAACAGGTCGACAGACATGGACAGAGCATGGCCTCGATAAGACATTCGTCAGCAACTACCTGGGTCATTGGTTACTCACATTGTTGTTACTACAGAGTATGAATCCGGATGCTGGGCGCATAGTTGTTGTTGGTGGCATGGTTCACGAGTGAGTATCTAAAGTCTATGCACACAGCGAGGGTTGAGGCCTGACCATCCGCTTCCCCGGCTCAGTCCTCAGGATAGGAGCAATAGTATCAACAAAGCCTTCGAGGAGGAGCCATGGCAACGTATTTTAGCGGATGCTAGCAAGGATTCCGTTGAGTCTATTGCCAAAGGCACCTGGGCTGCAAGTCCTGATGATCCAGCCCAGGACCCGCGGGAGCTGTATGGAATTCGAAGGTACGGAGGTGCCAAGCTGTTTCTAATCATGATGATGTGAGTATTATCTAGAGCCGCTTGAGATTTCTCATATCAGATATACTGACTCGGGCTTACTTTATAGCTCTGAGCTTCAATGCCGACTTGACTCAGACGCGAATCTGAACATGATATCAATTCTCGGGGTCGACCCTGGCATAATGCCGACTAATATCACGGTGGGAACCCTCAATTGGGTCGTTAGAATTATGTTCTCCCTTTTGGCTCGCGTTTTCAATCTGGTGTTGCCGAATGGGCTTATCCGAATGCCTCACAAGTCGGCAGGCGATGTTCTTGCTGCCGCATTTGGGACCTCTTCTCCTATCGGCATGCATCCTAAGAGCTTGTACTTGAGTGGAGACGTGCCGAAAGAAATGAGCGATGAGGCTAAGAATGCAGAGAAGAGAACAAGCGTATGGAGGGCAAGTGTGCAGTATTCTAAGCTTAGGCAGGGGGAGACTTGTCTTATCGACTGGCAATGATGCGCCGCTGTATCTTCATACAGCTTGGGAGTGCCTTCTCGTGATGCTGGCGACTGCAGCGACACGTTCAATGCTGGGACATAGGACATGAACCTATACCCAGACATTGCAAAAGTTTTCTAGACGTGGCAACAATACGATGAAACGCTTGCCTTTGGTATCGCCAAATGATTATATAGACGTGTTGTAGCTGCTACAAACAACAATTGCGACATGTGTTTCAAGTAATTGTGATCGCACGCCATGATTTCGAAGGATAGAGCGCTGGGATAGCGTGCGACCTGGCGAAAGGGTGCCTACATTCGGATCAGAGATGTTTAGAGGCTACATGAAATAGAGCAATGACTACAATTTACCCGATCAAACGATTGTTGGCATCTTTGCAATGTCCCCTTTTGGTTAAGTTCAAGGTGAATAGACAAGTTGTACTGTATCAAATTACCTACTAGCCTCGTATCAGACTCCATGCGAAAACAATTCCTATTGGTACATGGATGTTGATCGAGAGAATATCGGATTTTAAATTGTATCGAGCAGTCCAGGACGAGATCTTTTCGCCGTTATCAAAGGACACAATTGCTCAGAGTTCCTAAACTATCAGAAGCCCACGTCCTTGCCACTACTAGAGTCCATTTGCATTGAGGTTCAACGGCTGCATCTTCGGATATGGATCACACGAATATCGACGGAGCCTGTTAACATTACCGGCTAAGAATTACCTGAGGGCAGTGTTCTACAGGCACCCCCATCTCGATGAAAGAACATGTAAGCCAATGCAACAACCATGTTCAGTACTGATCATTTGTGATTTGAGTTATTGGGCATTGTACATCTCCAACTCATGAGCCAAATGAGAGGTAATGTCAAAGGTATACAGGGGCCACACCGTAACACTCAGCTCGGGTAAGCTGGGCATATCGCCACATCAAGTCATACCCATATCTGAAAGACACAAAAACGTTTTTGAAAAGCTGAAGCTCTCAATGAAAGGCCGAGCATCGTCCTATTCTCTATATGGTCAGTCTTTGATGTTCCCAGTACAGCCTGAGTCCCCATCATGTCCACTCTCCCAGGAGCTGACTGCTTATATCGCATGCAGATGCTTCCACATTTTGCAGGGGGCAAATGCAAGAGCCATCAATAGTCTTCGCGCAACACCCCGAGATATCAGTGCCGTTTACATGATCATCGAATGCGGCTTCGTCACCACTGATCAGGCGGACTTGGCACATAGAACCGTACGAAGCAGGTATTTTAGTTCATATCAGCGTGGCCATGGTATAGTAGAGTAAGGCATGGCTGTGAGACTAATGTCATTGTGCCATGGAGGAGTATTGTTGACTCGCGTTATGAGCAATGGATCAGCGCGAGTGAACTCTGACACAGGAGTAGACAGGTGTCTAAACGGACAACCTATTCTTCTGACAAAAGACGGGCTTCTTGATGGTAACACAGAGTGTCACCATAGAGAGATCTTGGTGGTGAATCATATCAAAATAGCAGCTGTCCTTCCCAGATTTTCTACTACATTGACGCAGCAAAAATATTTGGGAGGGGGGAACTCTGCGGATGTACCATCCCGATGGCCAAGCGAGAACATTTGAGCATGTTTCCCAAGCAAGCTCATTTCCAACGCTAGAATTCCTACGCATCCTTCAACACTCATTCGATTGGTCGCTGCGCATTCGATCTTACAGGGGCCTAAAGGTCCAACGGACCCCGCCTGAGTGAGCCTATCATCTGCCATAACTTTTTCATGCTGTGTGTGAGCACGAATGCACGCTCGGCTATCTGGACCGACCCTTAACGATCGATTGCGGACTCCCGAGTACATGTATACCAACGTTTGATGGCATTGGTCAAGATGGCATCCTCAAGCCCCTCACCTGTCGATAACAAGCTTAACACGCTGAGAATTTTTGGCAACAAAATGCTGCGATGATTTACCGTTTAGAAACGTGGTGAGGCTCGTAATATCATGAGACAGCTTTATGGTCGGCAATAAGTTAAAATTTCAGCAATCTTAAGAGGAAGCATCTGCTGTTCCAACACCAGGCCAACGACACACTCAAAGTCTGTCGTGCTCTGATTAAACTAACCTCTTCCTACATAGGCACCTTTAATTGACAAGTACGTCCCATAAATGGCGTTGACACAAATTCGTGCTTTGTTGGTGTGTAAACTCATGCACACAAGACGAGCTAACCTATTTAATAGGCATGGCATAACAAACAAGCATCTCTACAGAATTAGCCGCATAGTCGCGTCTAGAATCTGCACAGAACACGCTCAATCTTACTCAAAAAACATATGAAGAGACGAATCCTAGCTTGGCTTCTGGGTGACGACTAGGGTCCATAGATGTATCCCGTCTACGTGAAATACATACGAGACTACCCAAGATACGACAACTATCATTTTCCTCTCTTCTAACCGCGCGCCGGGCATGGCCTTTATACTATTATAAGTGGTCACCTAAATATTAAAATCTAGACACTCCAACGGCTCTGCTCTACACAGGTCATCGTCGGTTGTGTTGGATCCCTCCCGCTATCAAAACAGAGGTTGCGATCCCGAGGGTAAAGTATATAAACGAACCCTTTTCTCAGAGTTAAAGAGAATGTAAGGCGTCATAAGAAATTCAGCTTAGTCGGTCCAATGGTTTAGAGAAATCGACAAGCTTAATAGGGGCTACTTGCACATGACCTAGCTAACGCAACGAGTCAGTATCCCTTCCTCGACGCTCTATCCACCAATCGTACTTGTTACGCGTGCATCGCGCAAGATCGAAGACATTTCGCGAGGCCGTGGCACGCTTCCATACATCCAATCACTCCTCACCCGACATGATCGCATCCGACGCCCACGCATCGGAACAACCCCAGAGCCTCAAAATGGCCGGCATCATCGTTCTGAGTCTTAGCATAGCCGTATTTGCAATCTGCTCCGTGCTCGTATGGCATCTCTATCGCGTTGGTCGCACGCCGAGAGGAGGCAGGGTAATGCCTGCCTGGGGGAACCAGCTTTGACCTCGGCCCGGGCCCCCATCTCGCTTTTGGAAAGATCTAGACGCCATGGACCCTTCGCTCGCGTGGCACGGTCCTGGTACCCCAGCTTCCTGGATATTCAGGAACATCCTGCGCCAAGGACAACGAAAGAGCTGTGGATTGTGTGTGGATTTAGTGGAAGTTGATTGAGAGACGTTGGAACGATGGCATCCACGTGACATCGTGCCCTGGGTAAGGAAAAGAAGAACCGGTCATGTCTTGGGGTTTAACACTAGTCGTAGGCTGGATGTTGTTAATAAGCGTTCTAGAAGTCCTCATGGGCGGAGGGATTTCCGGCGTTCTTTGAGCGGTGTACACAGAAGCATGGCGCATGTAGGGCGGGCTGTGGGAAAGCATCGCCTTGTCAATTGATTCTATGTATTTCACGATTCGGTTGCAACCTGTCGCATACTTTTCCAAGAGTTCGCTTCGTCTGTGCCAAATTCCGCGCTTCGTGTGGCAATACGGGCAGCCCCAATAACCCATTGAACAGCATGCTATGCTTCTCTGGCGATGAATATGTCCACTCTTTGCTTCTGCTCAACAGAAGAGACCTTGCTACCCCTCCATTCAGTCACCCACGGAAAATGGTGGAGGAATGTTCCGCACTTTCTAAATGACGAGGTTAGAAGCCAGAGTACTCGACGTATTCAGCACGTTCAAGAAAAGTGACAAGCCACCCCTCTTTGTACCCGCTATTCACATTACAGCCTCCTTGCCAAATTATCGCATGCCAAGTGCAGTACATACATTTATTCTTCTATACATCAAACTTGACGCTGTGCTACCCTTACTCATCAAACACTGGCATGCCATCCATGAATGCCTCCGAAAACGTGCGGTGTCTCGGGTGCTGGAGAACGAAGTTATATTTCCTTGGTGTTTGTCGAGACGATGAGGGGCATGCGCGCCGGGAGGCGGATACATGATCTTTGCATCGCGGGCTATGTCCGAGCTCATCTCGAGACTCTCTAGAAGAGGGGTAGTGTCTGAGCGCGGATGTCTGAGGTTAAGAATGTTCCACACAAGTGCTTCTGCAATGTTACACATGATGATAAATAAAATTCGCTGAATGAACGCTTTACGCTTCTATGGTATATAATTCTTCCACTTCTCTCAAATCCTCACTTCCCACTCCCCTCCTTCCCACTCACAACTTCCAGCTGCGTGACCGCCTCCTCATCCCCCGGCGCCTTTAGCTTCATCTTCTTCTTCTGCCCCTGCCACATGGTGTAAAAGTTGTACGCGCCCCAAAGCTGCGCAGCGCAGAAGATGCAATGTAAAATCGGGGTGACGATTTTAAAGGCTAGCGTCCATCGCTGCCATGCCGAGCCCCAGAAGTAGAAGACGACAATCGTCTCGACAATGGTGCCGGTGAAGGTGACGACCATGGCTGAGAAGAACACCTTTGCCATAAAGACGTGGTCATTGGGACGCCTGCGGTAGAGGATGATGGCGACGTGGGGCCAGAACTCTGCGATGCAGTCGAATGCGCCTGGATGAGATGTTAGCTGCTGAGGTGGGACTGGGGTCATGTGGAGATGGAAAGCTTACCCCAGAGTAGACAGAGGAGGAATTCGAGCGTGGCGTCCGTGTGGTGTTCCCAGTCCAGGCTGATAGCCACGGCGGCAGCGGCAATGATGACCGAGCCAACGTGGTGCGCCACAGC
This sequence comes from Phaeosphaeria sp. MPI-PUGE-AT-0046c, assembly GCA_020747045.1. Classification (NCBI taxonomy): domain Eukaryota; kingdom Fungi; phylum Ascomycota; class Dothideomycetes; order Pleosporales; family Phaeosphaeriaceae; genus Phaeosphaeria; species Phaeosphaeria sp. MPI-PUGE-AT-0046c. The sequence continues at coordinate 946,851 of JAGTJN010000021.1, read as the reverse complement.
GACGGGCGAGAGCTGTGCGCGAAAGATGAGCTCGAAGAGGTACATGGCCACGAAGATCTGGTTGTCGACAAGGAGAACTGTGCTGATGTCAGCAGTGATCTTCATGGGAGATGACTTATGCCCTTACTGTCACCATATGTCACGATCTTGGACTTCCCAACTGGAGTGTGAACTGAAGCCTTCCCAGCAAGGATGCTGAAGAAAGGATACGCCGCAGAGCCAAGCATGATAATCTTGGCTATTGCTGCAATGTGGTGGTTGATGAAGCCTCGTCGTTGATTGTCATTGAGCTTTTCAAAGACGTCGCCGTGTATCCGCTTGAGCAAATACTTTTCGAATATGTAGTACCGAACAAAAAAGTAGATAACGAGAATGACTGTCAAGATTATGCCGGCGTACGGTGCCAGCTGAGAGACCTCCTCGTTCACAACTTGGGCGACCCCTTTACTTCCTCCATGGTGTAGGTGGTGGCCGTGGCTGCCCTGGTTCCCCATACTAGACGACATGATGAGCAAGCGGACTCCAAAGAATGAGAGAAACTGAAGGAGAGGTTGGGCTATCGGTAAGTCGTCAGGAGGGCCACTGAGATATGTAAAGTCACTACCCGACTCACAAGGCACTAGGCCGTGGTGGGAACTCGGTGGTATTGCGGTATTTTGGGCCAAGGTCCGTACTCGGTACTACCCCGACCAGCGCGCATTCCAATATTGCTTCTACGATCTCGGCTCCTGTCGTAGTGTGCCAAAACAGAGTAGCTGCAGACGCGTTCTTTCCCCGAACTTGAAAGACCCAAACACGACTTCAAACCTTGGTGAAGGAACAGCCAACCCCACAGATCAAACTTTGATCTGAAAACATCCAGCACCGCAGATATATACATCCGGATCTGAGTGCAGGAGATGCAGGAGATGCAGGAGATACAGTGACCGCTCTAGTGCCTCATCATATCGACGGCGCCACGATATGTGGCTTGAAATTGGCCGGGCACATTTCACTCGCTGAGAAGTGAGCGGACTGCGTCCAGTAGCATACGCAATATGTCATCCTGGTTGCCGATACCCGTTCTATAGCCGGCGCCAGAAGGGCGCAGAGTCCAGGTTTCGTTACTGCGATTTCTGTCGTCCTCCAGCAGCTCGTCTACATGTGGCTGGACACGACGTCGATGTGAGCGAATGAGCTTGTTGGGAGCTCAGAGTGCTTGTGTCGAAAGCTTCGCTAGCGCGCAGAAACAGCCTGACGAGGCTGCTTTCAGCATGGGGCTACGCAGTGTAGGAACGCGCGTCCGTTGCCTGACTTGGGCACGACAGGAGGTTCGGATTGACGAAACCCCGGATTTCAGCTAGAGCCTGCCCTTTTGGAGTTGGCTCTGTTTGTGGCGCGCGGTCGACTTAGGCGTGGCTGAATAACGCGCTTGGTAACCAAATTGCGCACTATGCACGTGAGGCGTCCCACGCTCTGATTTGGCGACAGAGGGCCCAGACTCTCACTCCGCATTGCTAACCCCTGAAGGCTGTAGCCGCAGCTGAAGGAGTATGCTGGACTCGGGCCTCAGCAGGGCTGAGACGGTCGAAGGGGACATGGTACCCGCCGGTCTCGGTCATTCAGACTTCTTTGTTCCAGCAGCACGGGACTAGATCCCGCACCAATTCTCGTGATGGTTACAATGGCCGAAGTCAAGATTCTGTGATGGAAGGTACTGTTTGCTGTACAAAGATGTATTTCAAGTGTTACACAAAAGCAAAAGTGTAAGAAGTCGTCTACGTTCTACGAGACAAGCTCTCGCTCATCGCCTTGGCGGGCTGGGCGTGGGGTCCAATGACGCCGTCAACGATTTGTCATCCAAAGTATACATCCTGAACTACAAGCCGTGAAACGCTGCACATCTACACCATCAGCAAGATGAGCTCACAACGCTCAGTCGAGCCTCACGGGCAGGCGGATGAGCGTGCGCCTCTGCTTGCGAACGACACCGTGCAATACGACGCCACTACACCCCAAGAGGAAGAAGAAGCAACATTGGAGCCAGCAAAGCCATCTTCCAAGACGTGGCGCTATGCTTGGAGAGCGTTCTGGTGCTTGATTGCGCTACTCATCATCGCAGTCTTTGTAAAAGGTTGGATCGAGGCCGACGATGTCAATGTAAGCGACCAAGCGCCGCAGCACGTGCTCGCCCAAAGCTAACGACACCCTTACCCCAGTTCGATCTCAAAGGCGCATTGAAGCGTGCATTAGGAGGTGGGCTGAGCGGTGCTGCTGCAATGGTACTGCAGGTTCTACTGCTGATGCCAATTCGGACCATCATGAACTACCAGTACCGCCATGGTACGTCGTTGACAATTGCGACAAAGACGTTGTACCACGACGGCGGATTGGGAAGGTACTACCAGGGGCTGCTGCCCGCACTTTTCCAAGGTAACATGGAGCGATTTTCCTCAGCCTCAGGACCCGCGTTCTGACTGTGCGGGATAGGACCAATAGCGCGCTTCGGCGACACCGCAGCGAATGCCGGCATTCTAGCCTTGATGAAGTCGAATGGCTATTTGAACCAGCTGCCTTCTCCGGTAAAGACGGTCTTTGCTTCGTGCTGTGCTGCGGCGTTTCGCATGCTGCTAATGCCCATTGACACGCTCAAGACCACGCTCCAGGCGCAGGGGTCTCGCGGAACAGCGCTGCTACGACAGCGGATCCGGACCGATGGCATCGGCAGTCTCTGGTGGGGCGCTTTTGCGACTGCTGCAGCGACTTTTGTAGGCCATTATCCGTGGTTTGCAGTGTACAACTTCCTCTCTGAGACCATCACGGAGCCATCAAGACAGCAGATTGGCTGGTGGTTGCTCAGAGCGGCGTTTATTGGTTTCTGCGCCTCGGTGGTCTCTGACACAATTTCCAACTCGTTGAGGGTAGTGAAGACGTATCGGCAGGTCAACGATACGAGAATTTCGTACACTGAGGCTGCAAGACAAGTGATCCGCCAGGATGGTAGGATCGGACTGTTCGGGCGTGGTTTGAAGACTAGAATCCTGGCCAACGGTCTCCAGGGAATCCTGTTCTCGATCTTGTGGAAGTTGTTTTTGAAGATTTGGGAAGACAACACTAAGTAGATTGTACCCCAATTCTAACAAGATCAGCAAGAAAGAACGCTCGTGAACGTGCGATGATGAACGAACAGAACACGCAGGTGCCGAAAATGTGCTACGAAGAAGGGAACAAAGGAATAGTGCGGATCTAATTACATCCACGGTGAACCGCACATTCGCTGATGCCGGTCGAGTTCTTGTCAGCATGATTCAATTGATAGGAGGGTGCTGCCCCGCAAGTCGAGCTGAACAATCACAGATGATGAGACAGGCTATGAAGAGCGCAGGACTAGTTCGAAAAGCTGATGAGTTCATAGGATTGAATTCACATGCTATCGTTTTCATCATGAGACTCGTCATGTCGAGAGTGCATCCACTGAAGACGCGCGTTCAGGAAAGACACCGGTCAAACAAACCAGCATGAACGCCAAGCGCATATCCGAGAAGGGGGACCACAAGCCATCTCTGCCGTCGTTGTACATCCAAACCCTTGGCGCACAGTCTTTCAATCACCAGCTTCGGGCTGCACGGCAGCATTAACGTCTAGTGAGTCGAGGCGGACCAGTCGAAGTCGGGATCCTCGCGCGCCTTGACCTCGCTGACAGCAGGGTCTTTGCAGACGGGGCCCCAGACTTGCTGCTGGAACTGGCCGGCGGCGATATTATTGCCAAAGAAAGAGTAGTCTGTGAAGGACTCAGTTAGCACGGATTGTCAAGAAACTCCTTTTCCCCCACCACTCGTCCTGGGCTTGAATACGTACAGCACACAAAGCGACCAGGCCACTGGACCTTATCCGCGCAATGACCGACTGCGCACCCAATCGCCGTCGAATTGCGCCACACCATCTGCGTGAAGTGGCCCCAGGCATCGTCGAAATGCGGGTTGTCATACGGGTACTTGCACTCCTCCTCGTGCCAGCCATGCGTGGCAGTGCGCGCGAACTCGATCCACGCGTCGTAGGAGCCGGGAGCAGGACCGACTGATGAGAGGTTACTGCCGGGGCGTTCCTAGCAACCGACCGTCAACATCAGCGACCAGAATCAGGGAATGGCTGGATGACTTACGTGGACGGGCCGATCCTTACACTTCTCGATGTCGGAGCGAGCGATGTTAGCAAGCTCATTGTCCCAGCGGAGGTCCTGGGCGCAGTGAAGGCGACGCCAGTACCAGTGAGCGCGCATCACGGCGGATATGAAGTTTGGGTCGTCCTGGTGGGGCGCGGCATCGTCAACGAGCGCGCGAGACATGACGTCGTGGGCGGGCGCCGCAACGGCGGTTGCAGCTGTGAGGGCGACCAGGGAGGAGATGAGCTTCATGACGTCGAGAATGTAACAAGAATAGGTGAGTGAGTCAAGTTCTGGAGCAAAGGGCGTAGGTGAGTTGCAGTCGATCTGGCGATGTTGTGCACTCGAGGCAGGTCACAAAGGAGTGGCAGGTATTGGAATAAAGGAGTGTGATGGCGACAGGAAAGGAGAGGTGAAGGCGGATAGTGATTGTTTATACGTAGAGTGGCCCGTGTACTGGGGTAACAACATGGCGTGGTGTTGAGCAGATGCACTTGCTGCATTCACACCAGAAGCGACACCGCTTGCACACGACCGAGTCCCACGACAAACAAACGAACCATCGCGGAAACGGCAGGGGGGTAAATGAGCGTTGGTGACAGTATCCATCATTCAAAGACGCGAAATCTGGAGCATGTTGCCGCTGTGAGCGATGAGCGCGAACTGCTTCACCAAACGTTCCCTGATGTGTGCACGTGTGACGTCGGTTTCTCTTCTGATACGCTACTTTCACCTGGTCCCTTCCCGTTGGTAAGATGAAGGTGCAACAGCCACCTCGAGTATCCTCGCACACAGGCGCGCGTCAGCGGGGCACGTTGTGCGCTTCTCCGTCCATCATCTTGCTGGGTGCATCCAGTGTTGAACCATGGCATTGCAAGACATGATGCACTGAGATGGACATCACCCGGAAGTGTGCGCAGAAAACATAGCGGTAGTTGAAGTATTCTCAATCGGTGTCGGCGCAGTAGACTCGTCTCTTTTTGACCATGCGACATGAATGCACGTGTATTGAGGCTTGGGTGACGCCTGGATGACTAGTTCTCAACTGACACCGCAACGACAGGATGCACAAAAGCTCTAGCTTCAATCTCAGCGTGGTTGATGGTATTACTGATCGCAGACCGTTCGCAAAACCCTGCGTTTGTCCCAGGCCTCATGTATCCACCCACTAAGATTGCGTGCCACATTGCCGCAAGCCAACCGGCTATGTACCACCCAAGGTCCTGATAGACGTACATGACGTTGGTGCCTCACCTGCAGCTTCAGTGCAAGTCAGGCGTTGGTCTGAGGACCCAGGGATTGTCCGAAGTGCAGATTAATTGGCGGTCATCTCTGTGCATGTTGGGAGCTGATAACCGAGACCGAGAATCCATTGCAGTCAGATCGTGATCATATGCCCCGACGGGAGGCTGCATTACTGTACTCCAATTGGCGACACAACCTGGGCCTTGCAAGGGAAGAATAGCAGAGCGGAAGTCGTATGTAACGACGGGAGGCTGCATTTTTGTGTTCCGTTCCGCAATAGGATTCGAATATTGCGAAGGAAAAATGGCAGAGGAGTTGGGTAACTAGCCTTCTTTCAAACGCTTTGCCGGCCGCCCAAGAATCGAGTCATCAGGCAGTCCGCTACGCTTCGTACCAGGCAAGCTCGATGTGCGCATATCGTTGTCCTCTTGACTGACCCTGCGCACGGGATATTTGATCTTGGAATCCTGGAAACAATTATCCGAAGGCTTGCCGTGCTCTGTGAAGTACTTGTGCTCGAGAGCCTTCTCTGCGGTCAGGCGTTTCTGCGGATCGTATTCTAGCAATTGCTTGAGTAATGCAAGGCCTTCTGTTCCCGGGGTATCGGGACTAGGATTGACAGGATACTGGTTGTTGTTCAAGGTCTGGTGATACCATCGATCGAGACCATCTCCGCTCTGCGGCCGTGCATATCGTGCAGCGTTGCCTGCGATGAGCGAGGACAGCTGAGGATATTCAGGCATCGAAGTCAACAGCGGCCACCGATCCTTGTTTGGCATACCCATGATTTCTACAATCTTCTGCATCTGGTTGCGCTGGAAAGGTACCGTCTTTTTACTGTCCATTTTCGCTTCTTCTCCCTTGAAGATGGGTCTTAGGGACAGGAGCTCTGCAAAGATACATCCGATGGCCCAAAGATCGACAGCTGGTGTGTAATGTCGGCTGCCAAGCAGCAATTCTGGCGCGCGATACCAAATTGTAACGACGACCTTATCGCCAGAGAACAGTGATTGGAGTGGCTTGTAGAAGAGGCGTGCGAGTCCGAGATCACCAATCTTGACCTTGCCGGCACTGGTGACCATAATGTTGGCAGGCTTCAGGTCGCGATGCATGACCCAGTTCCGATGGAGGTAGACCAAGCCTTGCAGTAGCTGGAACAGCATGGATTTGATGGTCCGTGCAGGGATGGCCTGTCGTTGTGGTTGGTTGTGGTGATGGATGATCTGGAGCAGGTCGTGCTCTGCATACTCGAAGACAATAAAGATGCATTTTTCTTCCAGAATTATCTCGACTGTGTGCACAACGTTGGGATGCGCAAGCTCGGTGCAGAGTGCCATCTCCCGGATAGCCGACTGCGAGATGCCCGAGTACTGGAGCTCACCCTCCTTGTCCGGCTTGAACCTGTGCCTTGAGTATGATGCGGAGGCCAGGGGGTGGATTTGACTTACTTTTTGATGGCAAACTCGCCCACACGGCCATTCTTTCCCTCAGCCTTGTAGACGCGTCCATAGGTACCGCTGCTGATGAAACCAACAATTTTGTAGCGTTCATTCACTCGCTTCTTGGTATTGTAGCCGGTGAACATGGCCTGTGTGGAGCCTGCGGGATCTAAGAATAAAGAGATGAGTACTTGATATGATGATGCCGTGACGGGTAGGAATGATGCGAATGTGGCCAGCACGTAGTCAGGACTCAGGATGCTCACGGGCCGGCTGACAGGCAGAGCATCGACCAGCGCACTCGGAATAAATAGAGTTAAGAGCGGCACTTTCTCATGCACAAAGTATGCGAGCGCTGTACAAATGGAGGCTGGAGCCAAAAATGGTGCACACAAGCGACATAAAGGGATGAGACATGACAACAGAAAGATGTACCTACCACTGAAGGCTGCCGCTACACTGGCAGCCAGATTGGCCTTTGCTACGGGTGTTGCTGATGGTGGGTCTGCTGAAGATGGAGGATTCACCTCTGGGCGCCTGCGCTGCCGTTCCATGGCCGAATTAGTTGCCGTCTCCACATCGGGCTCCTTGGAGGCTGGCGGCGGACATGCTCCGTGGTACCCACACGATATGACGGACGCTGTGGTTCCCACCAAATGGGGGGAATTATTGCGGCTCTGGAATATAGCTGATGGATAGAGTATAGGAGGGTGGTCAAAGAGGTGTATTGAAGAGCAGTTGGTCGCGTTGTGCAGCTTTCCCGGTAGGGCTGGCAGCAAGCTAACTATCGTATCGTATCGTATCGTATCGTATCGCCATCGCAGCTCCAGGTTCGAGCTTCCCTCCACCTCGACCAAACCCACCCCCGCGCTGGACCAGCACAACGCCCGCCTCATTGGAGTCTTTAGATTGCATACCTTGATGGATTGCATCACTGCTCTGTACACTAAAAGGTCCGCCATGCCGTCCAGTGGGCTGTACACGTGCATCGTTGTGTGACATGCCAATGTTGTCACGGTTGCGTGCCACCACTCTGGAGCGCATTCGCTGACCCTCATAGCAGAACCAGTCTCGACAACGGTGCTGTGCGATAAAGCCCTTTTCTCTCCGTCTCTGATACCGGGAAGCAACCATCGTCATGACTTCGACATCGTGGGCCGATGGCCTCACCGGCTACTTCGTCTACATCATGTTCGTCGCAACACTTGGCCCTCTGCTGTTCGGCTTCCACTTGGTATGCCACGATGCAACCCCACGTGACTGCACCCACTGATGAAGACAGGGCGAGCTCAATGCGCCTGAAGATGTAATCCGCTGCAAGAAGAAGTCGATCCAGGCCCAACTCGCCGCCTCCAGCCTCCCGCAATGCATCGAGATGAGCCCCACCGAATGGGGCGTTGTAGGATCCATGTACACACTGGGAGGTTTGCTGGGAGCTCTGTCGGCGGGGCCCGTCGCAAGCAGGTACGGCAGGCTTCGGACTATGCAGCTCACGACGCTCTTCTTCGCCATCGGCCCCGTCTTTGAAGCGCTCAGCCCAAGTATCGCAGTCATGGCCTTTGGACGACTGCTGTCCGGAGTTGGCGCAGGCGCAGCTGTGGTCATTGTGCCTCTCTACATCTCTGAGATCGCACCGCCGGCTCAGAGGGGCTTCTTTGGCGCTTTCACACAGATCATGTGCAATGTTGGCATCTTGGTGGCGCAGCTTCTCGGCTATTTCCTGAGCCACGACTCATACTGGAGGTACATTCTGGCTGTGGGAGGACTGATCGGTATTGCACAGGCGTTGGGTCTCTTCCTGAGCGTGGAGAGCCCCAAGTACATCGCCGAGCAAGGCAACATGGCACTTGCCAAGAAGACATTGCGCAAGATCAGAGGCGAAGCAGCGGATATTGACAGCGAGATGAGCGACTGGGACACGTCCGGACTCGAGAATGTCAATGGTAAGACGGTTTTGTTGGACACGTATCGTCACATTGTGCTAATGCTGAAGCAGAGGAGGAACAGACGCTGCTAAACAACGAGGACGGCATCGCGCCCACCGCCAAAACCTCGACCAAGGACGAAAAGCTAAGCATCATGCAAGTCTTGCGCCACCCCGACTACAAAAGCGCCGCCATCGCCGTCATCATGGTCATGCTGGCGCAGCAGTTCAGCGGCATCAATAGCATCGTCATGTACGGCGTGTCGCTTCTGGCAGGTCTTCTCGAGTCCAACTCGGCGCTGCTGAACCTGGGTGTCTCGGCACTTAACATCATCGTCACTGCTGGAGGCGCGCCTCTTGTGGACAAGCTTGGTCGCAAGACATGTTTGCTCAACTCGCTGGCTGGCATGGGCATCAGCTCGCTGCTACTTGCCATTGGCATCATCAAGTCTATCCCTGTCCTGTCGGCGGTAGCGGTCCTCCTGTTCGTCGCCAGCTTTGGTCTTGGTCTTGGACCTGTTCCCTTCATTCTGGCGAGTGAGCTGGTCGGATCCGATGCGGCCGATGCGACGCAGAGCATTGCGCTCGGCGCCAACTGGATCGCGACGTTCATTGTTGCACAATTCTTCCCACTCGCCAGCGCGAAGCTGCACGGAAAGGTCTATTTCATCTTTGCGGCATTGTCCGCGTTCTTCTTTGCATTCATCTCGTGGTACGTGCCGGAAACCAAGGGCAAGAAGAACGCAGACGAGGTTTGGGGGAGGGAGCGCCGGGTGGATTGAGCTGTTCCTTGACAGGAGATTCCCATAATAGTCCGGACGAGCTGGACATCAAGTCTTGACACGAAGCAATGCAAAGCAGTATGACCTCACCAAGCAGTGTGACCTCGAATTAATGCCTTGATGACCCTCGGTGTGTCAGCGGGCGTGCTTAGTTGCGAAAAGTTCCACAATGTCGGCGGCATATGTCAGCGACTACCTACAGGTCGGCAGTGGCGGGCTCAGCTTCCGAAGCCGCAGCGGAATTGGCGTTTGCGACCATGACCCCTCTGACGGTCCTCGGCCCAAAACCTCGAGCATGACAGCATTTTCTCCTGACACGCCTTTGAACACCCTGACTTCTTGCACGATACCCCTAGATTTCTGCTGTCTTCCATTGATCATTCCTTGAGTCTTAGCCATGTCCGAACTTCCATCACACGCGTCTCCGGCCTTTCCTCCGCTATACTCGCCCAACCCGAACCACCGCGACCCTTTCGACGATGCCAATTCCGACGAAGACCTCTCCAGAAATGCGATACGGAATAGTGCCACGCATCTCTCACACGAGCACCACCCCCCGCCCTCCATAATAAGCCCCGCCTTCACGCCGCCTGCGACACCCGGCACGTCGACGCCCTCGCATCCGCGGCCGCCGCGCTCTATCCCCGTCGACACTTCCACAGCGACTCAGACGCCGCGACCCGAGCTCCTGAAGGAACTGCCAGAAGTAGACTGCGAAGTGCGCGCGCGCATCCCGACGACTACCGGGCACGAGATGTGGCTGCACGTGTACAGGAACAGCGTAGACACGAAAGAGCACTTGGCCATCGTCTTTGGCGGGCAAATCCGGTCAAGATCACTCGACGCAGAGCGCCCAGGCGAGACTGAACTTGACCGCATGACGAGAGGCGCATATGTCGGCCGCCTCTATCCCGGCCGAACCAGCTCACGCATCGAGCAGTTGAAGCGCTCCGAAGGCGTCCCCTCCAAGCGCACTCCAGATACCTCCTCCGAACATGGCAGCGAGCGCTCCAACGGCCTCTTGTCCCCCTCATCTGCATCCTCGGAAAACGGCGACGTGCAGTCAATACTGCCCTCAGAGCTGCCGCTGGTCCGCATACATTCGGAATGCTACACGGGAGAAACTGTCTGGTCTGCGCGGTGCGACTGCGGCGAACAACTCGACGAAGCCGCGCGCCTCATGGCCGACCCCGTTCTCTCGCCCTCGGGCGGCGCCATCATATACCTACGCCAAGAAGGGCGCGGAATCGGACTAGGCGAGAAGCTCAAGGCGTATAACCTGCAAGATCTGGGCAACGACACATACGAAGCGAACATATTACTGCGCCATCCAGCCGACGCGCGGAGCTACGGGCTCGCCACGGCGATGCTCATGGATCTCGGCCTTGATGGCGACCGCGGAATTAGGCTGTTGACGAATAATCCAGACAAAGTAGCTGCGGTAGAGGGCCCGGGACGCGAGGTAGTGGTGCGCGAACGCGTAGCCATGGTGCCGTTGGCGTGGAAAACGGGCGGCGCACAGGGAATCAAGAGTGAGGAGGTGGAGAAGTATCTAAGCACAAAAGTGAGTTTTACACAGCTGTCGAATATTATTGCACTGCTAATGACGTCTAGATTGAGAAGTTCAAACACATGTTGGATCAGAAGTGATCTGGGCTTCATGCGTGGTAATTTTTGCATAGCAAGCATACTGTATTATATAGAGCATAGCGTTTGTATAATTCACACGCCGACTGTATGGCGTCACGTTGAAGCGTATACATTTCCTGGGTCCGATTGAGAAAGATGATGTGCTGTAGTGTGTAGTGTCCTGGGTGCCACCGGATGGCTTTGATAAATACCTGATGCGCTAGCTTGCAGTAAAGACCCCGGATATTCACTTACCTGCTCCCCTGAGCGCCGACGCCTCACAATTCGTCAAGAGTATGGGGAAAAAGTGGATTGGGGAATGATTTCATTAGATGTAGATGCAGGTTAGATTCTAAGTCCAAGTTTGAGCTCAAGTTCAAGATCCCCTATGATACGTTAAGATGGGTTACAGACGGCCGTGCTTTGACAAGGAATACCACGAAATCACTAAGCTGCATCTGTCTTTGAGGAACGAAGTCCTCGGGCAGGGAGTGATTAAGGGCTCGTGTAAGGACAAAGTCAATGCCCAATTGAACTCAACTAAGATCAGGTTGGGTTGGTTTGGTTTGGTTTACGTACCATCGTAATTACCGAGGAAATATCTCGGCGAGTCGTTGTTTGATCATTTCGGCGCGTACTATGATCTTGTAAAAGTCCATCCGGTGGAGCATCTAGGGGTAGCAGTTGTGTTGCATAGTGTTTTGAGCTGTTGAGAAAGCAGTGTGGTCTAGGAGCTGGCTTCGATGAAAAGTGCAGAAGGTGTGAGGTGGGAGTTGTCATAGTAAAGTGATGCTGGTGGAGCCTAGTATTTGGTAATATGAGTTTACATATCTTGGATGGCTGCAAGAGCGTACTATTTATGGTCTTGCTACTTATAGTTGTGGGATTGATGTCGTTTTGGGCTTTTCAGTGGGTCTATGCAGGTATTGCTTAAGTAGTGTATGTAGACGAGGACGAATCCAACGAAGATGACTATCGCAAGATGGCTAGTATGGACAGCGTCTATTCTAAGGCAAGCAGTGACGAGGGCGATGGGGATTCGAGGAAGATAAGTGTATATATGGGGTCCAAGATATGTTTGCTCGTCACAGAACCAAAAACATGTAATGCATTATGAATGTAACCGTAGGACTTCAGATGATCTCAATCATGTACACAGGCTTCCTATCCTCGCCCATTCTGACCTCAGAACAGTCCCTCTCGTGAACCCAGGGCACCGCTCGGTCTGCATATGCCAATGGCATGTCGGGTATATCGAAACTGAAGAAACCGACCCGAGTGTAGATACCTTGTCCAGTGTGGCTGGGCTCCAGCACAATTCCAAATACCATGTCATCCTGCTCAATAATTGGGAGGGCGAATCTGGAGTTACTTGAAGCGTCTGAGGTGCTATTGTTGGTCGTGTCCAGCATGAAAGAAACAGCATATTGTGTGATGCTATGATCAAGATGAAACAAGCTAAACTCCATGAGATGATGGCCATTCTCATCGGTGACGCCGCTCTTGTCCTTGACATCGCCGTCGTTAGTGGCATCTCTCTTGGTGTCGTCGTTAATCACCTCGCTTTCTTCGGGTAGACTGCTGATTCGAGCAAGCAACTTGCAGCTCATGTAGAGCTTTGCATCAGAAACAGCACCAAATATGTTCTCTGTCACATGGTTGATGTCTACACAGATGGCGGTCGCCCATAGCTCAAAGCGATCAGCGGATAGATCCCAAACTTCAGTTGCGACCGGTCTTGGCTGACTTGCCCAAGACCATGTGGGCGCAATGTAGGTATCGTATGAAGTTTCTGACCCTACTTCGTGGTCACTAACGTACCAGCATAGCTGAAACTCCAAGTGCGTCCGCCACATGCCGGCATAATATTCATCGCGGAGCTGGTGCTGACCCTGGATGTGTCGAGCCAGACCAGATATGGCCACAAATTTGTCCGTCGCATATGTGAGCTGGCAGCAAGAATAGGCTGCCACGATTGAAGGCCACATGGATAGCCTCAATGGTTTTTTCTGGAGCGAACCAGCCAGCACAGATGTTGGCTCTTCTTGTGGAAACGTCTCGCTAGCCTGACCATGGTAGCATTCCCAGAATAGTTCCGATCTGGTAAAATGCAGCACTCGCCGCGATAACATTCGTTCTTGTAGTACCCACCCACGACGTTGCAGTGGAGCCTGGTCGATGTGCATGTTCACGTAACCACTTGGCACAACTTCATATCGGTACGGTACTGCGTCGACCTCTATTTCGACGTCGCAACGGGACACTTCAGGGATGTCGAAGAAGCAGCCCTCACTGCCATCTTTTGCACTTGAAGCGGCAATATTAAGATCTGATCCACCATATACGGCGCTCATGAGTGAAGATTCATGTGACCAGTCTTCCGAATCGTCCTGGATGATGCATAGCGTGTCCACCCATAAAAATTCGAGTCCTAAACATCTTGCAATTTTGATAGCATCTATGACCGTTTGAGACAATTTTGTCATTGGAATATCGACATATAGAGAGGCAAGATTGTTGTTGGTGAGTGAAAGGTACCTTTTTGATCCCCAGCAATGACTCAAGCTGGCGTAGCGCGAGGAAGCTGGAAGGTCTGCCCCTGAACAGATCCGTAGTCGATGCTCAGTGAGATTTAGAAGCCTTGTTGGGAGTTGTTCGGTTGCCCGCCGAGATTGGCACTCTGGGTGCGAATTCCTGCAATTTTGAAGCCACCAAGCAGCAAGATTTAAAGACCGACCTGAATTTGTCGGCAGCAGTCCTGAGCAGATTAGATGCGCAGATCTCATAGCTTCTAAGCGGCTTACCAATAGATTCTTTCGGATACAAATAGACGGCGAGTTGTTCCGTTCCTGAGACGTCGACTTTGGGAACTTGCCAATATAGCTGATATGTTGATACTAGTCCGGGACCCCGTGATTGCCGAAAAGAAATTAAACTTCCTGGACTGCAGTCTCGGTACTTATCTAGTGACTGTTCCATATCGACTCCTGCATCTTTCCAGAATTGATAGCACAAAGCACAGCCGGTTTGTTCTACACCTTTTCGCAGTCCTTCTATGGTGTTGTGATATGCGTAATCCAGGAGATTATGATGACGCTGTACAGCTCCGAGCATTTTCTGACAAACGCTACAGAGCTTTGACGCCGCCGGCCATTGTTCCTTTACTCCAGGTTCCAAACTCGGTGGTGCAACGGGAACGACTTGCAAATCAACGATGTCCGAACATGCTAAAGGTTTAGGCTCCAATATGCGGTCTCTCTTTCCATGGGACGAGTCAGAGGGACTCTTGTTGTTGCCAATGATGTCCAGTGGAAGCTTACAATATCTTCAGCCTCGTGATACAATTTACAGGATATAGTACAGTTCTTACCGACATGTTGCGCTCTGATTCCTAGGGTAGTGTAGGTGCGTGAGAAGCGGGGTGTAAGAGCGACAGAGTGAGATCAAGCCAGGCTCCAGGCAACGCCAACCTGCGCTAGTGCCTAATAACGTTCACTACTGCATGCATGGCCTTGGTATACGCATAATAAATACTATTGCTACTACTATAGAGGTAAGATCAGTAAGCTACGCTACATTGTTATATATAAATACCTGGCTCTTCAAAGCATAATCCCGTCACAATATAAAAAGCGCCACGCCCACGACATCCGTTCAAAGCATCACTTCGGCTGAGATAGCCACGCCCGTCGTCCATCATGAGGAAAGCAGTGTGTCGACCACCAGGCTTCCAGCCCATTGAGAGCACCAACACAAAACCACTCCAACTTCTTTGCCTCCAACTCATCTTCTTTGCCTCTAACTCATCTTCCTGGCCTCCAATCCTTCCTCCTTCCCACCAACCTTCCTCGCCCTGTCCCAACAGCCTCAAACAGCCTCCTTCTCAACCTGCTCCATAACCTTCACATACTCCCCCACCGCCTTGGCCCCCACAAGCGTAAAATCCCTCTTCCTTCCCTCAAAAACCACATACGGCACACTATCAATCCCATTCCCCGCCTGCTCCCGCACCTTCGCCCCCGTCTCCCTCCTCCCCCTCTCCCCATCCCCAACCACCGCCTCCGCCTCCTCCCGCCCCAGCCCCGCCGCCACACATGCCGCAAGGAGCGTCTGCTCCGCCGCCGGATTCGCCGCGTTACAAAAATACGCATCGTAGAGCGCCTCGAGCGCAAGTAATGCATGAGCAGGCGAAAAGTCCTGTTGAAGAACGTGCAAGACACGATGCGCATCAAACGTATTCGCAATCTCGCCCGCGCGCAAATTAAACTCGACCCCTTCGTCGCGGCCTAGCGCGGTCATGTAGGACATGTACATGTCCATTCGCTCCGTGCTGCCGGCGTACCTTTCGTCCCGGTACCACTCGTACTTGCTTACGCCGGTGGTGCTGAAGTCGGGGTAGAGTTGGTAGGGGGCTAGGAGGAGGGTGAATGTTACCGGGGAGTTGGGGTGCGTGGAGCGGAAGGTGGAGAGGGCGAGGCGGAGGCGGAGGTAGGCGAGATAGGTCCATGGGCAGATTGTGTCGAGGGTGAAGGTTATTGTTGAGGCGTATGGCATGACTGTGTGGTTTGGCGTATGTTTGTTGGGGATGAGATGTTCAGTGTTGGGGTTGGGTGATGTTGACGGGCAGATGTCGTGATCTACACCTTGAACGTCAGCAAGATGACTTGCCTCGAGGTGCTCCATGTCTCCGATCATTATAGTGCGGGGATGGTTGGATCCGTCGCAGCGGATGCAGCTAGTGCCCGTCAGTGGCTGAGCTATGTAATCACGTACATGTTTAGCATACTGAGAGATTATCAACTAGAGCGTGGCAAAAAAGTGTTTGGTGTGTATGCAATTAATATTGGCGAACCGAATACTCTAAGAAACAAAAACAGTTGATGATTAACACCAAGAATGCTACGCAAGACTGGAGAGAAGCCGTCGAGGTTGGTATCTACGATATTTCAAAAGGATCAACTGATGCCGCCAGCACCGCAGTGTCGCGGCCATGCTTATATGGATGGGCACCGGACCACTCTATTGGTTCAGCTTGACATAATTTCCTGTACACGAGTTAGTCTGGAACCAAGCGATTGGTCTTGAAGACGTACCTGGGAACTGTCCCTGCTTTCCTCGTACTTTGCCGGACCACCACTCGTTGTCATTCTGCGTTCGTGAGATAATCTCGATAACATCACCAGCCAAGAAGCTGAGATCTCCTTCTGCCTGGGCTTCGTAATCGTACAGTGCAGTGACGTGCTCCACTGTGGGTACCCCACTGAGCCGTGAAGGCTTGGGCTTGGGTGGTGGGGGTGCGGCGCCTTTGGATTTTGCGACTGAGCCCCAGGAACCAGTAGACATGGCGGGAGACTTGACGTCTCCCAATGCGGGTGCTGCTGGACCTGGACTATAGGGCGGCGGAGCATCTGTTTCTGATGATACAGAGGCACGGCCTGCCTTTGCTTCTGCCGCCTTGGCTGCGTACTTGGATTGTCCAGGCTTCATGCCCGGCGTGCGTCCGCCCGTCGACTTGAACTTAACAATGGAGATCTTCTCGGCTTCCTCCTGGGTATCTCCGCGCTTCTTCTGGTAGGCTGCCTCGATATCCAAGGTCAGGTCGAAGTAGCCAATGTCAAGCCGTTGCATGCGCTCGTGCAGGGTGTAGAAGACGTTCAACTGCATGTAATAGAATGATTGGAAAAGTGGTTGAATGAACTCTCGTTCCAGTGCAAAGAGCTTGGGTAGCTCGTCCTTGAGCAGATCGTTGAAGTAGTTGTAGTCTTGGGTGGCCTGCTCGACATCGCTCTCTGCCTTGTAGATGGCCTTCTCGTCCTTGAGCGTCTTTTCCTTCTTGTCTTGCAGCTTCTTGAGTGCGGCGCGTTGGCGATCGTAGTCGAGCTGCTTGTGGTCGCGCTTTGCTGCGAGCTTTTTTACTGCCTTGATAATGTCCATCAGTTCGTTTGCAGGACGGATGACTCGCGAGTCGATCATCTCCAGTTCCGGTTTTAATGTTTCCTGAAGTTCACCGACGACGCTTTGATATTCTTCGCACGCTTCTATGCCGGCCGTGTTGCCTTCGTCGTGGAAGGAAGTGGGGTCCGACATGCGTCCGGAGATGGGCTTGTATATGTCGCTGATGGCCTTGGAGAATTCGATTTGAGAGGTGAGCATGTCTGTATGCCGTGTTGTTAGTGGCTCCCTACAGCGGGCGCGCGACGTGTTCTACGTACTGTTGATGGCGTCAAAGTACCTGCAGTATGTTAGCCACACATTCCATCGGGTCCGCAGGGAGCGCATACTTCTTGGACTCATCGTGGAGCTTCTTCGTCTCCTTCTCGAGCTCATCGAAGCGGCGCTCGGCATCAATGTAGATGGCGTCCTTTGTGATCTCGCCCTACGCGGTACAACCGGCGTCAGCGCGCATAGCTTAGGGCATGGCAGCTGCAGTACGTACGATGTTGAATTTCTGCTTGACACTTTGCGGCGCCTATTCCGGGTGTCAGCGAGTCACTGCAGGCCGACAGGTACCGCAACATGTGCCTACCCGCACTACGCTCTTTGTGAGGCCTTTCCAACTCATGGCGGGGTATTAGGGCGTATCGAGAGGGATTGGTGTGCGAAAAACAGTGCGTATGGTGGCTCGGTGTGTGAGGATGCCAGGGAAGAACGAAGCAGACGGCACGACGAGCTTATGGCCCGGTGGGTTGCGTTTGAGTTCTGGGTCGTCTTTGGTTGGTGTCTTGGTCAAAGACTATGACGTGCACCAGTGGCTGAGCTTGCGGCTAGCGCCCAGAGAGCCACAATGCACCACAATGTGAAAGGGAACACGCCACGGAGATGCCTGAACGCGCATTGGATTTATTGCACGAAGAGAAGACGGGGAGCAAGCAACAGAGCCGGCACAGTCGGATCCGAGTGATCCGGGGGCTCTACAGAGAGTACCACCGCAGGGCATCGCGCTGCAAATGGGCAATGGGCCATGGGCCATGTTCAAGGCTTAGTCAGACCCGCTCGCCTGCCGGCCGGCAATAAGTTAGCACTCGAGCTTCGTTCGGGCGAATTCTACTCGTCACTCCAACACCTGCGCCTCCACCCTCCCCGATTATGTCTAATATCGCACCCATCGCGAGGCAGGCCCTTCGCATTGCTTCTCGCCGATACCCTTCCTCTTCTTCTTCACGCTTTGCATCACGGGCTCTTGCTGGTCAGGCTCTGGGGCAGAGGAGCTATGTCTCCGAGACGAAGCCGTCCAAGGCCACCGTCAATGTCGACACCACCATCAAGGCAGAGCGAAAAGCTTTTCTAGAGCAGACTGGAGAGAGGTCGCAAGATGCCACGATGCCGACGACGGGTATGAGCGCAGATGCGATGATGAGCCCCAGTGCTGGTACGATTACTCTATCGCCCCGCCACTTTTTTCCATGACACTCACACCCCGCAGGCATATTGAAGCAGGCCACAGTCATGGACCAGGGATCACGGCCAATCTACCTGGACATGCAAGCGACCACCCCAATGGACCCGCGTGTCGTAGATGCCATGATGCCCTTTATGACTGGTCTCTACGGCAATCCGCATTCCCGGACCCATGCCTACGGCTGGGAGACGGACAAGGGTATCGAGGACTCCCGCCAGCACATTGCCGACCTCATCGGCGCCGATCCCAAGGAGATCATCTTCACAAGCGGCGCCACCGAAAGTAACAACATGAGCATCAAGGGTGTTGCTCGCTTTTTCGGGCGAGGAGGCAAGAAGAAGCACATCATCACCTGTCAAACAGAACACAAGTGCGTGCTCGATAGCTGTCGCCATCTCCAGGACGAGGGCTTCGATATCACCTATCTGCCAGTCCAAAATAATGGTCTCGTCGACATGGCTCAGCTCGAAGCTGCCATTCGGCCCGATACCATGCTAGTCAGCATCATGACCGTCAACAATGAGATTGGTGTTGTGCAGCCAGTAGAGGAAATCGGCAGGCTCTGTCGGTCCAAGAAGGTCTTCTTCCACACCGACGCCGCACAAGCAGTTGGCAAGATTCCTGTCGATGTCAACAAATGGAACGTCGACTTGATGTCGATATCCGGCCACAAGATCTACGGGCCCAAGGGTGTCGGCGCATGCTACGTACGCCGACGGCCTAGGGTCAGACTTGACCCCATCATCAGTGGAGGCGGCCAGGAGCGAGGTCTGCGCAGTGGCACCCTCGCACCACCACTTGCCATTGGCATGGGAGCAGCTGCTCGGATATGTAAAGAGGAGATGGAGGTAAGTCGTCATTCTTCTTTTTTGTTTTGCCCCACTATGATTATTTGCTTTATACATGCATGGCTTTCAGAGTGTTAGGCAGCTTCGGCTGTCGACGCGCCGTGTTGATAAATGTGCACCCCGTCTGAGTACTAGCCTCGCCTTTTGCTGGCCTTCATTCATTTGGTCGAGCACGGCTGACCATATCCAGTATGATACCAAGCGCATCTCGGCGCTATCGAACCGACTGCTCGAGGGTCTCCTGTCGATGGAGCACACCACATTGAACGGCGACCGCGAGGCACACTACCCTGGCTGTGTCAACGTCTCATTCGCCTACGTAGAGGGCGAGTCGCTGCTTATGGCATTGAAGGACATTGCGCTGTCTTCTGGAAGTGCTTGCACATCAGCATCGCTTGAGCCCAGCTACGTTCTCCGAGCGCTGGGCAGCAGCGACGAGAGCGCGCATAGCAGTATCAGATTTGGTATCGGGCGGTTCACCACGGATGCAGAGATCGACTACGTGCTCAAGGCGGTCCAAGAGCGCGTGACGTTCCTGCGAGAGCTCAGTCCGCTGTGGGAATTGGTACAAGAAGGTGTGGACCTGAACACGATTGAGTGGAGCCAGCATTGATTGTCTTCTCGACGAGCATGCATTGTACATTACGCTGGAAGACTTGACGAGGTCATGATTTACGTTCGCTGTACTATACTTTTCCCTCTAAGCACATATGCGAGAGCGGTCAATATTATGATTGATGATACCCACTGGATGGTGGTGGATGCTCATGAACCATTCGCTTCTGCAATCTACATCTTGTCCAACCAGAACAACGACATGGTGACCTCATTTGTATATAATACTTCCGGTAAATGGGAATGGTAGCGGCTTGCCAAGGTTGATGGACCGTCGATAACGTCGTGCTCGGAGCTTCCCCACCAAACATCGACCCTTGACGTACAGCATGGCTGGCGTCCCCGAGAAAGTGCTCAACTGGCTGTACAGCGTCCTCACCAGTGTAGATGCGTCCCCCACGTGCGCTTTGTTTACAGTCTAACGTATCGAATTAGGAATACAAAGACGTAAATCGCACGTATCACGACGCTGCCGAGGCTCTCTCCAACTACCCGTCACTCTCCCCGCGAACGGAGGTCTACAGTACGTCAGGCTCATAGCATGCCATTGCACACAACCACCAAACACGCGCATACTCACGGCATCAGCATATGAGAATGGAACTTCGGCGCTTCTTCTGCTCCTGCGCGGTACCCTGCCCGTCACTTTTCGCGGGTCGACGTACGGCTTCCCAGTAGCCATATGGGTGCCTCATGCATACCCCAGAGAACCGCCTCTGGTGTACATCACCCCTTCACAGGACATGGTGGTGAGGCCAGGGCAGCACGTTAGCGGAGATGGAAGAGTCTATCATCCATACCTGGCGCAGTGGGCGCAATACTGGGATGTACGTTTCTCATGCGCCTGTCACGTTGACTGCTGGCGCAACAGCTGTGACATATAGCAAGACTGACGTAGACATAGAAATCGACCTTGTTTGACTTTCTCGCGGTCCTGCGGGGAGTCTTTGCCAAAGAGCCGCCGGTGCGATCAAGGCAGCCACAGCACAATACGCCCACACAGCAGGCTCCGCCACCCATACCTCCCCCTCCAGCAGAATGGCGAGAATCTTCAGCACCACCACCAGCACATCGGGGCCCAGCGCCTCCCCCTCGACCGCCAAAACCTGGTGAGCAGAGCCCGCACACTCCCCAGCCTGCGCGTGACCGCTACTCTCAGCCCCCTCCCCTTCCACCGCACCCTCCTCAACAGCCTCGGACACCAGCACAATATCAACCACCTCCAAGAAACGACTATGGCGTTCCTCCTCAATGGCACCCGCAGACGCACCCTCCTGCACAGTATTCACAACGGCAAGGAAGCTATGACATGAGTCCAGTTACGCCAGGAACCAGACACCCTCAACCCCAAAGCCAAGCTTCTGGGCATCGACCGAATGCATACGACATGGGAAGTCCTGTCAGCCCCATCACACCAGACCAACGAGCAGCATCACAATACGCCCGACAGGCACCTGTTCAGCCTCAATCGCAACAGTCACACACCCAGCATTATCAAGGACAACCTCCGCCACAACAACAGCAACACCTTCCGCCTCATCCTCAGCAGCAGCATCAACAAGCACCACAACACCAGCAGTATCGCCAATACCCTCCGCCCCAACAAGCGCCAGCCGCTCCTGCACCACCAATCAATCTCCTCGACGACTCTCTCGAAGTTACTCTCCCCTCGCAAACCGGCACCCAAGTCCCCCTACCCGTACCACCCGTTCCCCCAAATCCCGAAAAAGACGCCCTCCTCCGCGCCCTCAGCCAAACCCTCGTCTCGCAAATTCGCCAGACTGTCTCTTCCAACACATCCGCCCTCACCCCCCTGCGCTCCCAACAATCCGCCCTGCAAAACGCATATTCGCGCTTGCAAGCTGAGTTGGGAGAACTCCAACAGCTCGACACCGCGCTCGCAGCTAATGAACAGATCCTCAAGGGCGCGATGATCGAGGCGGACAGGGTCATGGAAGATGCGAGGAGAAGGAAGGCGCCGGATGTGGATGACGTGCTTGTTGCGCCGACATTCGTTGGTGGACAGCTATATGCATTGGCGGCGGAGGAGCGGGGGATTGCGGATGCTTTGTTCGTATTGGGGAGGGGTCTGGACGGCGGTAGGGTTGGGGTTGAGGGGTTTGTAAAGGTACGTCAACTCCCATCTGGTGTGCGGAAGAAGAAGTAGAAAGAGATGTCAGGATTGTGATTGAAGCTAACCCATCGACAGCAAACGAGGAGTCTGGCCCGCGAGCAGTTCTTGAAGAAAGCACTTATCAAGAAGATTGCCAAGGGCATGGCGCTGGATGAGTATCAGGTGCGATGATGTTTTCTGACGGAACTTGTAGAAAATAGAAGACAAGGCGGAAGATGTGAATGAACGAATGAATATCAGAATAAGATCACCATACTCACCTGACTTGAAACGAATACAACAAGCAATATAGCTGCAGTCTCTTGAAAATCTGAGTACACAATTATGTGAGCCAATGTAGCTTCCGAAGATTGATCGATTACGTGCTCAAATACTACACCCCAATGTGAGCAGAAGTTGAGACTGGAGAGTGCTTGTTAGGGTGGTCTCGAGGCGCTGAGAGTCTTGCATCTTGTTTGTTGTTTTATGTTTATGACAGTATTTGATGGTATGTACACTAATGTGCTTAGCTTACCGCTATGCTCCAGTGCCCTGTTCCAAATGATGCACATACTGGATTGCGGCTCGACTTACTTTGCAAGAACTGGTCGCAGCAGTACAGCTTACCCATTGCCCTAGAAGTCCAATTTATGAGACTTGCGTACATTTCGGCAGGTAACAGTTTCATTGTGGCTGAAGATGATTTGCTGTCGCTTATTAGTCATGTCTACATGTAGCACAGCCTTGCTCAGCCCCCACAACGATAGGACATTTCTCAGCCTCGTCACCTGTCATCTTTCTCTAATGCTTGGATGACCGAAGATATTATCTCCTCGCAGAACATCACCGCATTAGAAATTCCCCTCGTTCGATTTTACACGCAATGCCAGCATTCGTCTTTCCTAGAAATACCACAGAAACTGCCAGCGATCCATACGGCATTGACCAAGTCAACGGCTTCTACGGATCTGGAGCCTGGGCAAGCTGGATCATCGCTTTGATGTCCTCATGGATCAGCATCTTCAAAGGCGAAAGAAGGCTCACCTACGACCTCATCGCCTCCTTACTTTACACAAACTGGGCGGGCATCGACCTCCTCCGGCAATTCTACCACAACGAGCCGTCACTGGGCCCCATAGCCGCTGCCGTATTCGTCGCTTATAGTGGATTCGCCAACATTGTCTTGCAGTACTGTTACATGCTCAATGCCAACATCAAGAACGATCGCGACTCAAGTATGGTTGAGCGTGTAATTGGGGCAGCGACAATTCTGCCTTGGAGCGGGGTGTTATTGGTCCTATTTTACTTAACCAAAAATGAGGAGTTGATGCAGACTGATGTTCATGGCAAACTATATGGAGACTTGGTGACTTACCACTTCCAAACCGCGATGAAGGTCGGGGCCGTAGGGACCATTGTGGTTGTCACCGCGACATCAATTTATGCTTCGACGGATCCTGGTTCGATGTTCCGGCTCGCTGGGACTACCTTCCCAATTACTAGCGTATTTGCTAGTATTATCATAGCCATGTTCTCCATTATGGTCTATGTCTACTTCTTGTTTGAAATTTTGCGCACAAACGCGGAAAGATCTGACTGTTATTTCTTGATACCTTGTACGACGCAGAGCATCTCGGACTGGGACCAAGCTTTCGCGCTTGTATGCGCTCTTGTGATGGTTGTGAAGGAGATGGGACCAGGTGTGTACAGAGCTGCACTGCGGTATCGCTAGACCGCCTATACGCTTGAGTAGAAGAATGTTCATCACTTGACCTTGATCTTGAGTTCCGACATGTTCAACTATTGCCTGCACGGTACATGTCCTTCCGACGTTCTTCATTCCTTCATTCGCCATGCCTTCCTCTCCAGTGCCGTCGTCTCCTCAACGGTCCCAAAAGCTGCTCCACTCCCGTTTTCCTCATTCGGTTTTGCGAAGCGCACTTTCATGCTAAGCAGCTCTTTCGGTGCAGCATCGGGAGCACTAAGTGATGCTTCAGCTGCCACTCTGTTGAGCGCGGTGTCTCCAGTCGTCGTTATCAAATTTTGTAAGAAACCACCGTCCCTAGCAGGTACGCCATTTAGTTGTAGCGCGTTGATTCCAATCCCAACGAAGATGAGGGTTGCTGCGAGACAAGGTCCGTACGGTAGATATAAGTTTAGAGGATAAGAGAAGCGATAGGCATTCCTGTAATCAGTGTTGTTGACTGTTACAATGTCGTACCATGTGTTCAGCGAAAGCGCAGAGATACTGACGTTCGCGAGAAGTTCATTGATGGATTTCTCAGTGATGTCGAGTGACCTGCGAGGATCGAAAGTGGGATAAGCTGTAGCGTTAGCTGCGAAACGTTCCGTGTTAAAGACACTGTCTTCGAGTATGGTATAATCTTACGAGTATGTTAGCAGGGGCCAGGTATAGCGCTCCACCAGACTGTGTCGTACTCTTGACAAGTTCATCCGAGCTTGATGACCCTTCCGCAATAAGAGTATCACTGCCGTTCGGCAATTGAAAGGTTCCTATTGGATCTCCCATCTGACCTACAATACTGTTGAAAATAAAAATAGAATTTTTTGCAATAATAGCTACAAAAGTTGGATGATTACAGCCTGTTCGACCACAACAACTTTTCACCCAGATTCATTCACTAAGGTTGTTAAACAATCTAGCGCTCTTGTAAACTACGCGAAACACCGACCTATCTGGTCGGCATGTTCCACGGTCAGAATGCCCATCCTCGCAGGTACCAATACCACACAGGTATCCCACACCGTCAACATTGATGTCAACCAGATCAGCGGAATTTACGGCCCTGGATCATGGGCAGCCTGAGTGCTCGTTACAGTATCTTCTCTATGTTCTCTATGTCGCCATCCCAGCGACTTCACGGTGCTTTCTATGATACCCACTGTACTCTATATCGATTGGGCCGCCATCGATCTACTCAAGCAAGTCAATTTTCAGCATCCTTTACTCGAAGCATACGTGTCGGCCATCAGCGTAATATTCTGGGCTCTCTGGTATCTTTTCATGGTACCTCGCCTCTCGTGTATCCACAACGATCACCAACTCAGCGCAATCCTCTGGAGACTTCGCATGTTCACAATACTTGCCTCGGCCATACCAGTGGGTACGATCACGACAGCGATACTTCAAATCAACAGAAGAGGACCAACGAAATTCCACATGTCTCCGAATATCACTCCAACGTCAAATGGCGGATCACCCGATTCAACTAGCATCTTTTCAAGCTCTCTATTCATTAACTGGCTTGGGTACGTTTCATTGTCGTTCTTTCTTGGTATACTTTGTGTTCAGCAAGTTCTCGCCATTCTTCAGTTGTTGCGCTATTGGGAACAATGGGAATCGTCTCGTCATAATCTGCGCAGATCTGTTGGGTTTAGTCGTGCAAAGATCTCGTGCTATATCGCTTTCTTGGTCTCTCTTAATTGGATCATGTTGTACGTGTTCCTAAAGCGAACAGCTCATGATAGGTGGAGGGTCGTTGATATCAATGGCGATCAGAAATTTTGCCTGCTTCGAACTTGTGGACCTCAAAGTCTCGCAGATCCGGACCAAGGCTTCTCACTTTGTTGCGGCCTCTTTCTTTTCGTGTATGAAAACGGACCAAGTGCAATTCTTCCAGCAAGAGCGCTTGGAAGCTCTGCTATCTATCACATGCAGACCATGTGGATGGTTGTTCAAGGCAGCCTGCGAGTTACTTGGGAAACTATGCAGGATGACATGCGAGCAATCCAGAACGATCCCAGAGGGTTTCAACAATTTGTCCGGGATGTTGCTCAAACCTGTAGGACAACTGCTTTGCGTACGATACAGCATTATCTATGAGGCGAAGCCCTCGTATATTCCTGGCCAGGGAGTTCCGCCAATAGGAATGATCGGGATCTTACACAACGGTGGATGGAGCTCAATCTACAATCGGTGGAGCTCAATTCAAAACAGTCAAATTCTTCACACTCGTTGGGGATATGGTTACAATAAGGAAATTAAGCGTTTGACGGAAGGGATTTGATTCGAAGAGTTCTGATGTTCACTTGATATACTAGTACTTTTCTCTGCGTGCAAGTGGTTTGAGTCCGGGCAAAGCAACGACGATGATCGAAAGAGTCATCTCCACCATGCTGAGGGGATCTGCAATATCTAGTTAGCACACGCCATACTATCTTCTAGTAGAAAACAACTTACAAACCAAATTCTCCTGGCCAGTTCCGACCTTGAGCGTAACAAATCGCACAATACTCGAGATGATTGTCAACGCACCCAAAACAAACGTAAGCGAAACACCTGCAGACGCCCTCAAGATACCCTGCGCCAATAGTACCAACGGGATGGTGTACACGACCAAGTAGCAAGCCAAGTTGAGCGTGAAGTTGAGAATGAACGGCTCAGGCGCGTAGAACACAGAGCACGCTCCCTCTTCTTGTGACCACTGCACGGAGACATTTTTGCCGCAGAAGAAGGTGTCGTCAAAGAGGATCGTAAGGTAGCATAGCACAACAAAGGCAGTCATGGCCCAAAGCATCTTTCGCATGCCGGGGCGGGCCTCGAGGTTGAAGTAGGCCCAGTAGAATGCTAGCATGCTGAGTTTAGGAAAACCCATACCGACGTCGTAGAAGTAGTTTGAAGCGAAGGAGATCTGAATGTCGCATGAGGTAAGTAAGAGTTCCAATGATGATCTAATCCTGAAGTGAGGTCGTGAGACGTACCTTTGACAGCTTCTCCGACGTCTCATACTCGTCCATCACGCCCATTTGGTATGTGAGCGTGTCGCAGATGATCAAGCCAAGCGCAATGAGCGCAGATACGATCAAAAGGTAGTCCGACGTATCCAGCTTCGAGCGAAGGCGGAAGAGGCGCGTGTAGATGCGCAGTGCGACAAAGGAGTAAGCCAGGGCAAGCAATATCCATTCCGAGATCTATCAGCACACAACCACATGTCAGCGAACGTCCAAAATGCGTATCGACATACATTGCCTTACCATGCAATCCTTTCCATCGATTCGGTGCTCCATCGTGACTTTACTACCAGATCAATTATTAAAACCTTAAAAAAAAGAAAGTCGTCGTAGAGATGAGTCGGAATACGTCTCATTCGCTTGAGCGGGTCTCACAGGTCGTATGTATAGGGTACACGCACGGAAGCATGCAGAAGAACGTAGGTTCATTTACTAGTCCGCCAGACCCTGAAAGCATACCAAGACCAATGGCCTCAAATTGAGAATGCGATGCTGCAGCCGAGGCGGCTGGCCTTGCCTTGGGAGGTAGTTGCGCTCCAGGATCTCATGCGTGTAGAACAGGGGATTAGCCACTCATGTTACACCTTGTGTATATTGTGCTATATACCATGTGCACAGCTGAGGCACAGCGGACTTGGCGAACCCGAGGGGTTGGTTGGGTGTGCGCCCTCGCCGCGTCTTGGATGGATTACAGGGCTTGGTGTCGGATTCAAGGCGTGGATATGGAGACTGACTGGTAGTGTGTTAACGCCCCGAAGAGTTTTTAGGGAAGGTCAGGTCGAGTGGGCTGATACGAACATGGGTTTCAGGTGTTCGACGCGGCAGAGCCATTGCAGTGGGAGTGAGCGTGGACCAGGTGTTGAAAAATCACGGGAGACACATCGGCGTGCTGTCTATTCTTTGATTCCTTACAACGCGTACGCCTTAGAAGTACGCAAATGCGGCCCAAATGTGCGTCCTCAATGTTACAAGGACATTCGCAACTCTTTGCTGCAGAGGCAATAAGGCATGCAGTGTGGAGTGAAGATGCGACCTTTTTTCCTATTCGAGTTATTTCCAGCCATCCGACGGGTAAATCCTTCAGCTTCGTATCGCAGGCTAATATAATCGAATGCGGTTTCTTGCATGGACGGGAATGGAGTCCGATTTCTTTGACGCCATAAGCGAGCGGCCATGAATACTACTTCAGGTAGGCATCCACCGATGCGAATCTCACACCACCACATGTCAAACATAAGTTGAGATGCGAGTGTAGGGGGCCTGATTCTAGTGATTGGTATTCTGCAATAGCTGTTGTGTAATCTCCGAGACGTGTCCGTTGTTCAAGGAAAAACTTCAGTTGAGATGTCACTGGGGGCGCGCGGCTACGCTTCCGGCTCCCGCTCCCTCGAGCCGTAGGATCTCCATCCCAGTGTGAGGGCACAGCCAATCAGCAACCTAGACTTGCTGCACATAGGCGCCAAACCGTCCACATCTAGGTTACATTGCTCGCTCCGTTCCATCCTTGGTTTCAGATCCGCCAAGCCACTATGGCGCAATGTGCGCTGGTATACGAGCTTTTGTACACCCACAACACCGTGCTTGTCGATATGTTTTTCATATTGCGGAGGAGGCAAGGTGACATAATGATCTTGCGCTTCTACCGAGATTAAACATCGTCTGAAAACATCGCTTTTAGTACAATACTCTATACAGATGCGAAGGAAATTTGCTTCCGTCTGGAGGCACTCGGCAGCTGACGGTTTCCGAACCACGCGTTTCCAAGACAAAGCTCATATCAATTTTCCGGATCGACCCATTTCGTCGTCCAGCGACTTTGAGTATTGCACACTAACCCGGCGTGTCTCGTAGATGACGTCTTTTCTCGACATATTGTTCAGCTCGACCTCACTTCCGGAATCGTCGTCTGTACGAGCTCTGACGTTATGCTTGACTCTAATGGTAGGACGTACAAAGCCATTGTTCGATCCCGAAAGTGGAGTGCGAATGCCGTATTTGGAACGGTAGGAGGATGAGCCCGAGTTTTTGTTGGAGGAGAAGATGCCGCCCCTACGGAGAAAGCCTCGCATCGAGGGAAGGGAGACCACCATGATAGCGACGGCCATTTCTGCCATGGAGAGCACATCTGCGAATCTGTTAGTGAATTCATCGTGAAGTATCCATGAATTCCAACGTACAAACATTGGTCCAGGCATAGATGACCTCAATCGTTGCGAAGCGGAGTACACTCATGGAGATAGTGATGAGTCCCAGAGAAAAAGTCGCAATCAGGCCCCAGATTTGGCGTTTATTGAGTTGGATAGAATGAAGCAATGGGAAGGGTAGCATGAAGACTACTATTTCGTCAGTAATATTACACTGCGCAGTCATTTATCACCTACTTGAGACGTCCGTTGTGATGTTGAG
Organism: Phaeosphaeria sp. MPI-PUGE-AT-0046c; assembly: GCA_020747045.1. Taxonomy (NCBI): domain Eukaryota; kingdom Fungi; phylum Ascomycota; class Dothideomycetes; order Pleosporales; family Phaeosphaeriaceae; genus Phaeosphaeria; species Phaeosphaeria sp. MPI-PUGE-AT-0046c. The sequence goes on along the minus strand of JAGTJN010000021.1, from coordinate 917,558 downwards.
CGCCCAATCAATCCGAAAGACTTCCTTTGACGCGAATGTATTGCAAGCACCTTCCTCAAGGGACCAGTTCTGAGAAACCTCACGGCCACACCAGAAAGTGTCCAGAAAAAAGGTTGCCGTCATTGCGCATCCAGTGAACGCGGTTACCGCGTATAACGATTTTCGAAGCCAGGGCATCGTGGGTGGGATGAGCCTGAAGTACAACGCCAGAACGGCGAGTTTTGGCCAGTATATACCAGTATCGTAGAATGCATTGCCAGCGAATTGAACCTGTAGGGGGGTGGATTAGATTGTATCACCCAACTTTCACTTTGGTCGAGTCACGCACCTTCTTCAGCGCAACCATCCGTTCCATCGATTGCTCAGGTGCATCGTCGCCAGCCATACCGCCCCATTTGTAGGTTATAAAGTCGGTGATGAACAGCCCAATAGCATCGGCAATCGATGCCACAAGGAACCAATCGCTCACAGTGAGGTGTTGCAATGACACAATCCGTGGTATGAGGCGACCAGAAGCGATGAACAGTGCCAGTGCTAACAAGGTAGCCTCAATCGGCTACGTACTCAAGTGTTAGATTGGAGAAGAGAAATAGGAGTAGCCAATACGTACAATCACAGCATTTTGGGCGACGCTGTCCGCCATGATTGTACCTGGAAGATATTCGCGACTTTGCTTTGGACTGCGGATGACTCTGCTGCGGTGGAATTTAGAAGTCAATCGGAGCTTTCATTAACCTCCGAGTTTCACGGCCAAAGCAGTATTGGTAAAGTATCGAGGGGAAAACGCCTTACCAGCAGTTAGGTACCGGCTAGCTCAACTGCATAGTGCGTTGGCCATCTGCATGAACCTACTCTAAGTGAGCTCCATGGTAACACTCTCGCTGCACAAGCGTTTTAATAACCTACCAGATAAGGCCATGTACCGACATGCGCACTTGTTGCACAATACTCTTGAGTGTCCAATCATGCTGCATTGAAGACATCCGACCCGATGCAACGGTACAAACACGCAGGTAGCGTTCGATCCGGCGGAGTAATCTAGTTTGGTGTGAAATGAGAGGTTCGGAGGTAACGAACATGCGACACGCCTCGGAACCATTGGATTTATCCGTCGAGAACTGGTGCTTCCAAAGATTCGGAACCGAGCTAAATTCAGTAGCTGATGCGCCTCATGTACAATAACTGTGACAAATGCGCACTGTGTTCGTGTTGTATTCCCAGGCTGTCATCCTCTTGTTCAATCTCATCTTCCACTCAACATGGAAGCTACTACCGATGACCTTTTTCGTCCGGCACTGCAATTAAATCATCTATCTCTGCACATTGACTACAATTCAGAATCTCGAGGCACATGAGAAATCCTGATAAAGACATACATTGGCCTCGTTGTGCTTCAATTTTGCCATCGGTTCATCCTTCCATCGAGACCACAGTGCTTGGATACGGATCCTTCGTTTGGGAGGCATCTGAGTTGAGACGAATGAGCGATTGCTTGGCCCAGGAGGATGCATTGAATTTTGGAACCCTGCTCCACCTGCATGCCGTGCGATCCGCAATTCTATTAGACAGTTGTGCGAAGATGCAAAGAAAAATAGCAAAGCCAGTAAGAGTGATAGCACAAAGAAACAATGTGTGTAAGGCAGTGTTAACACAGACGACAGTAGCAAGAGTGAGTCGAAGAGCGATCAGAGCAGCTAGACTTTCAAGAAAAGAGTGAATACTGTCTAAAAGGCCGCGTTTCAAGTGACACGCTGATGTAGAATCTTCAGATGAAGATATCATTTATGGATTCTGAATGCGCAACGGAAAGCTGAGGCCTACGCGCTCCATGAACCCATGGCATAAGTAGGTCAGAAAACGACCAAACTACGAACTAGCTCCTTCCTCAAGCATTGATCGTATTCAAATCTGTCCGGTTGTGTAAGCCTCGGACACGCCGTGCCCTCGAGATGACTGGACAGACAGATCCAAGCGATCCCTTGCTGAAAAATTGACCGGACATATCTGAGGGCTGTGCAGAGGGTCTTCAAAGCAATTTTCTTCTGATGACAAGAAAGTCTGATCGGAATTAAATATAATCTGAAGGCATTCATGCCGTGAACCTTGCATGCGATGATATTTGTCGCTGAGCGAGGTGGACGCGACACGTCGCAGTAGGTAGTCGCCCTCAAAGAGTCGTCCCAAGCAGCTGGTGAGGCGCCAGTCGGCCCAAGAGCAATGAGCCTGGTGCTATACACGTTCGGCCAAAGAGGTGGACACTGTGGCTCGGCGGTAGAGTTTCGTTCATCGTGTGTGGAAGCAAATCTGGTGCGTTGGAAGAACTGCCTTCTCAATTGGGCTAGTATGCTTCAATGATGACATCTCGACTTCAGCCCACCACCGGAATCTCTCCGCCAACCCACTTTTGAGATGTAGTCACCACCACCACAGCAGCTCGGTCACGAGCTTGCCTCTCTTCAACATACTGCAATGGCAACCCAGGCAGACAACAAGGATCTTGCGCCTTCAATTGACGTGAAGAACCTTAGCTACCTGTTCCCAGATGGGTCCAGTGGGCTAAAAGAGGTCTTCTTAGACCTGCCACCGGGCAGCAGAACACTCTTGATTGGTGGTAAGTACCTTCTATGGCATGCAAGTATCTTTATCTGATATACTACAGCAAATGGCGCTGGCAAAACAACGCTTCTCCGCCTCCTCTCTGGCAAGCGCATGGCTCCGGCGGGGACCGTGTCCATCGCTGGCGTCGACCCTTTCAAGATGGGCCTCGAAGGCGTGACGTATCTCGGCCTGGAATGGGTTCTTAATCCCATTGTGCGCACCGACATCGATGTCCCTACTCTGCTCGCCTCGGTGGGTGGCGACTACTACACTGAGCGTCGAGACATTCTGATCAAAATCCTTGATATCGATCTGAGTTGGCGCATGCACGCTGTGTCAGATGGTGAAAGGAGACGGGTCCAGCTTGCTATGGGATTGTTGCGACCATGGACCATACTGCTCTTGGACGAAATTACGGTAGACTTGGATCTGCTTTCGCGCAGCAACTTCCTCAACTTTCTCAAACGAGAGACCGAGACACGACCGTGTACCATCGTATACGCGACGCATATCCTCGATAACCTCGCCACATGGCCGACACATCTTGTACACATGAGCCTCGGCAAGGTGAAAAAGTGGGGCAGTGTCGAAGACATGAAGGTCAAGGTCGAGAATGCCGAGACGATGTATACCGGCAACAGTCAGCTCGGTGAGCTTGTGCTCAAGTGGCTGCAAGAAGATCTCGACGAGCGAGGGCCAAGGAACGGCAATGGCGAGGGGAAGACGTACGAGAGCTTAGAAGGCAAGGGTGGATACGGCGCCGAAAAGAAGGTGTAAGACTTCATTGCAAGATAAGACTGGAAGATGAGGCCGTTTCAACAATGCGGTTCGTCGGTGTTTCAATAGGCGTTTTGGCGGTCACTCAACGATGATACCCCGGCTCTCATCTCAACATTTACGTATCTCCATAGACTCGATTCAACATATCCATCATTTGGAGGCGGAAGCCACTGGTACTATAAACCAGCCACTCATGGTAGCTGCCATCATTATGGCAGCCTGCAAATTGACCAGGTCACAAGAATCTGACATTTCTGCATCGGCCACATTGTTCAGGCCTAGCTACCTCAATTTGCTCCTGCGTCGCATCGTCATTGGTCCCTTAACAGGCGGTTGTTCCAATCAATCTTCTCAGCGGTCACGATATCTACTAAATTACGCTCTGATCCTTTCATGCTCTTCGATCAGGTTGCTCATAGTTGTCAATCCTGGGTCCACGTACACGTTTACTGTTCGAAGTGAGGGTAGTCAGCGGCGCCTAGAACTATCAACGCCTATTTCCACAATTGCGCGTTGGCTCCTCAGTGCATCAAAGCTCCTCTACGCACTCATCATCCATACAAGTGCCTCAACGGCACACCCAACCTGACAGCGCAACTGCGCTTCAACCCACAATACCGTCCAGATGACAACTTTGGCAGCCATGATTGGATACCTGTGCTTAGCACTCGTATTAGTCCTCCTGCTTATCTGCCTCGTAAATGTGTCTAGGCTAGTGTTTAGAGCCATTTTCGTTCTAGGCGCTCGTTTACCCCAGCAATTCCCGCACCAAAGCCCCTGGCTCAATGCGGCCTCCTTGCTCAGCTCGTCGAGGGAGCTTGACACGCCTTTCTGCTAGTAAAAGTCTGCGTGACGTGGGTGTGACGTAGGCAGTGGCTGCCTAAAACGTGGGCAGCATGCAGGTAAGCATACAGAGAAGAATCTCAATTAGAAGACGGCGACTAAAGTCTGTTACAAGCCTTCCTTATAGTCAAGTGCAGTCAAGTTCCTTAGACTATAACTCAAACATACCCTATCACGACTATCGCCTACGTTAGTCTCTTTGCTAGCGACAATTCTACTTCCACGCTTGAATCTACGCGTTGCTCGCATAGACACGAACGCTAGAGTTTGGCTTCTAACAAGGCTCTGTGCGCTAGCACGACTACTTAGCACAAGAGGTGGAAGCTGTATCTAGGACCTAACATCAACTCAGTACTGAACGGACATCTCGAGAATCGACGTTCTGTCGATTTTCAGCCCAGCTATGACGACGAAAAACTCATACAAATGTACTTGCGCCGAACTTAAGGTCGAGTCGCAATTTGACCAGATTGGGAACATAACAAACCGACAATGGAAGCCTGCTATTATCCCATCCGACTCGACTTGCTCCGTGTGTCAAGCACTGAAGTGGAGCTTTGAGAATACCCCCGGTCATGAACAGATGGGGGACGCTGTTGCGATTGGAGTTAGCGTTACTTTCCAGGCGCAACCACGAATAGATCGTCTCACCTTCGACTTTGTCAGTGAGGACCACAGCTCCCCAGCATTACAATGCCCTTACTCGTTTGTTCCTTTGTGTAGTGCATCTCCCGCTCGTCTAATTGAAGATTCAAATTTCGATCATGAGTTAGTGCGAAGCTGGTTGGACACCTGCGACTCAACTCACAATTGTGTCGACACCCTAAAAGCACAGGAAACTGTACCTGGTCTCCGTGTCATCGATGTCCAGGACTGTTGCGTAATTCCAGCACCAAATGCATGCAGATACAGTGCATTGAGCTACGTTTGGGGACGCATTCAGCAACCGTTACTCATGTCTGATAATGTTGAGCTGCTTCGACGCAAGGGTAGTCTCGATTTACTGGCCATTCCACAGACTATCAAGGATGCGATGCATCTTTGTCGATTACTTGGACTCCAATATCTTTGGGTCGACTCGCTCTGCTTGGTACAAGATTCAAGTCATGCCGCTGAGCAAATAGCACAAATGCATAATATCTATCACGACGCATACATTGCCATCGTTGTAGCGGCGGGACATGATTGCGCGTCCGGCATACCCTCAATACAACCTCGGCCATCATTCCCATCGAAAGTAATGATCGATCATAGACCGTTTGCGGTAGTCCCACATTGTTTTGATGCCGTCGAGCCCCGAGTGCGGAACTCTATCTGGGCTGAACGGTCTTGGACCATGCAAGAGGCTGCGTTGTCTCGTAGGCGACTTGTATTCACCTCTCAGGAAATCTTTTTGTCGTGTTACGAGGGCCACTTCGTGGAGGCGTTGGATGGTAAATTGCTACAGCCCCACCCAGTGTCGATGCCGCCATTGCCCAGGGTGAAGCCAGGACAATCTTTCACGGCGGCTGATAAAAGACGAGCAGAACTCAGCTATGTGAGAATAGCCTCACTCTACGTAGGTAGAAAGCTCACATATCCCGAAGACATCTTGCGGGCTTTCGAAGGCATGGCTAATGCGCTTTCACCTCTCCTTGGCCCTTTTGCATGGGGTCACCCGCATAGTCTCTTCCGATATTCGATGTGTTGGAGTAGTTATGCACAAATCCAAAGGCGCCCAGGCTTTCCTTCCTGGAGCTGGGCCGGATGGCATCATCCACATCGCGAGCAAGGCGGACAAAGCTCCACTGACTCATTGTCAACTTGGCCATTTGCCTTCGCGGGTTCAGGTGTCAATGATATATGGCCTCGCTGCTCAGTGTACTTCAAGGGCAGCAATACAAAATCTGAGTACCGACATGATATTCCGGAGCAGAAATGGCCGAGTAATTTAGCTTCAGAGAAATCACTGGAACGATCCATCCAAGACATTCTATGTTGGATGGACAACGACACTGCCGCTAATCTTTCAAAAGTCTCTGGGCTCGCAGCTGAAACTAAATCTTTGCCATGGAAGCTTCTGGGTACTGTCAATATCGATATGGATCAAGTAGTCACCTTCAACTCGACCATAGCCACCTTCGCCAACACGTTCTTTTCGCCTCAGACAACTTCATCAACATTCAACTCAGACGTTACGGAAATTGCTGTATTAGAGCCCAATTCCCATGCCGCACAAACGTCGACTCCTGTGTATTTGGTGCCTGCGCATGAGGAAATTGGGTGTCAAGCGTCGGCAAGCAAGGTGACCATGGTGTTCTTAGGACAATTATCACAACATGTGGTTGTTCTTCCCGTACATGTCGAAGTTATAGAGAATGAAGGTGACCGCAATCTTGAGGAGCTGGTAGCGCGAAGACAAGGAAATCCTTTTCGAATGTCAAATAACGCATGGTATAGCCGCGCACGCAAATGTGTTGTCCATTTGTGGTAGACGTTCCTTTTCTCTTATTTTTCAACGTCGATCTCATTACTAAATGAGGGATTTGAAAGGAATATCAGTTATTCTTCTTAGCTTTAGTTATATGATAGTTTACGAGTAACGACAGCAGCAGAGTCCACTTCAATGTACAGCGTCTCCTTGCCCTCGATAGAGCCGCCTTCAATGCCGTCAGTGCGTAGTCAGGCGACTAGTTTTTTGGTTCAACGTACAGGCGTCTGGCTGGATTCTTGCGACTAAGTCGAGGCAGACTTTCCACTCTGCGCTGGTCAGTTTCCTTTCTCATCACGTGTTGTAGATATCCTCAGAACGCATCAGACGGAAATTGCCCCAGCCAAAGGTGGGAGCTGCTGAAGACCTTAAATTCAATCAGTACGCTAGAATATCTGCTGAAGAGGATGGAAATAGGCAGCGTTAGGTATGTACTTTGGACGTTGTGTTACACGAGGTCAAGGCTGATCGCTGACTTGATGGCGCATTTCCATATCAGCAAGAGCCCCACTACCGCTCCAGTCATCGGTCAGTGGACCACAATGTAAATTGGGATGGTGGGCTGGGTCTTTCTGTCGCACGAGGCGCGGATAGGCCCGCAGAGTCAACTCCCGAAGCCCCCACCTGGCTACCTCAATATGGAGATATTGGATCCGACACAGTGGGACACATGGCTTCCAGTCGCGGAAATAGTCACAATACCACATAACTCGAGTCCAAAGACTCCAAAATTCACAGCTTGGGTCAAAGTTTGAGCACATCTGCCTTTCTTTTCGCGTACTATCTTCCACCATGTATTCCCTCCTTCTCTCCCTGTTTCTCGCTCCTCGCGTCTCCTCCCAATCCTTCAATTTCACCATCCCTCCCATGCTCCGCTTCCAATGCTCCCAACTCGTGATCGATCGCCTCGATCCCCTCGTTTCGCCATCTCTTATCCCCTCTCCCCACCTCCACCAAATTGTCGGCGGCAACTCCTTTAACGCCTCCCTCACGCATGATCTCCCGTCTGTCTCAACCTGCACATCCTGCACCTTCGCGGAGGACTTCTCAAACTACTGGACGGCAGTGATGTACTTCCGGGCACGCAACGGCACGTACAAACGGGTCCCGCAATTCGAGTCCGATGGCTTGAAGGGCTCAGGAGGCATTACGGTCTACTACATCCCCGACGCAGCGAACAAAACGCACGTCACCGCATTCAAGCCTGGCTTCCGCATGCTAGCCGGTGACGCCGGTGCCATTACTCCTGGCTCAGCGCGCAAAGTGTGCCATCGGTGCATGCCCAAGACTGGAGATGCCAGTAACATCAACTGCGGAAAGCCTGATGGCGAGGAGTTCCCAACCAAGATGTGTGAAGGTGGGATTAGGAGCGTGATTACATTCCCGACGTGTTGGGATGGAGTCAATTTGGACAGTCCGGATCATAGAAGCCATTTAAGATATGCGGAAGGGTGGGATGTGGCGGATGTTGGGCCGACGGGGAAGTGTCCGGAAAGTCATCCGGTGGTGGTTCCGCAGGTTATGTATGAGGTTATGTGGGATGTAAGTATTTGTCCTCCTTTTTTTGTCGGTGGTCGTGAGGATTGTACGCTTTTGCGGATGAGGCGGCTTACAACTGGTGTAGACGAGGGTGTTCAATGATCGTGAGCTGTGGCCTGAGAATGGGTCGCAGCCTTTCGTTTGGAGTACGGGTGATCAGTAAGTTGTTCCTCCATAGACATATGCTATACTCAGGCGAAGAATACATGCTGATACATATCTAGGACGGGCTTCTCTCAACACGGAGATTACGTCTTTGGGTGGAAAGACGACTCGTTACAACGGGCCATGGATAGTCGCTGTACAGGCGATGTTTGCAAGGAATTGAAGTACCAGGAAACCAACGAGGCGATGAAGTGTACCTTACCGAAAACTGTTGATGAAGATGTCGACGATTGTAAGTTTGGGGCTCTTTCTAGCTTCCTATTGTAGCTTTAGCTAATGTTGATCTAGGGTTGGATGTGCTCCCTGGGAACCGGATGCCATTCTAGTCGCTGTACGTGGATGATCAATTTCTTCAGCACACTCTTGATAGATGGTCATACTTGCCAATTCTTTCCTGAAATTGTTTGGGCATATATACTCAAGAATGCGAGCTATGTGTGTAGTCTTGCGCGTTTGCAAGTGCGCATGTGGTCTTACGAGTCACGACCGTTGGTGTGATACCTCTAAAGCTCGCTACGTGCTTCCAGAATGTATGCACTATCAATTTATATCGCTGTGAGTTCGTGGTGTTTACTTGTATCTCCTGCCAGTGTGAGCCGCCGGACTTTCTGAGAGTCGCGCGCAAGAGATAAGCGAGGCGAAGGCGCCACTTCTGGATCGACACTCTCTGCATTGACCAATTGTCTATCCTGGAGAGGAACCACAAAGTTGCACAATTGGGCATGATTTATACCAAAGCAGACTAGGTCATTGGTTGGCTTGAGTGAAGTCATGGTATTGAACTCGACCTACCTTCCATCATCCGCACCGTACAATATTTATCTTACCTCTCGAGTCCTAATTTAACTCACGCGAACATCAGAAGCTGTCCATGGATATGGACGCCAGTCTCAGATCCTCTTGAGATTGTGTGAACGCTGGGTTTTAGGGCGCAAACCGTTCACACAATCGACATTCACTACGACTACGGTTCATCGTCCGCAAGTGATATCTCGTTTCGATACATACTTTGTTGTACCAATCGCAGGAGGGAGACACCTTGGAAAGTCTATCAATGCACATGAGTTGGAGAACAGTCAATGGACATCGTAGCGCACGGTAGCCAGTAGAGAGGATGGTTTAGGGAATCTAACCTAGGCCTTTACGGACCATAACTTCCAGTCCTTATCATCCTGTATTCAGATAATTCACTGCTGACATTTGAAAAATCACTATTGGCATGTTCCCGATTGAAGAGAGCTTCGCTACCTCAGCCCCATCTGATATATCACGTGAGACTCCAGCATTTGCTTCAAGTTCGTCACTCATCAGAGAGAAGAAGCTATAGTCAACTCGATCTCCATACTTTCTACAACTTCCCGAGGCTGGTGCCACCATTCTTTTGTATTACAAGATGCACGATATCAAACATGAGAAAAACATCACTGGCCTACATTAAGTTGCAGAAGAAGGAATATAACTGTCATAAGAGAAAAATATATACAGAATTGAAGCCCAACATAATCCATCATTTCAGTTTCATCGTTATCCCGACATCTCAGATCCCAGATCCAGTCCGTATCCGCAGATCATCTTCGAACCAATTGATCCTCTTAGTTACCAATCTTGCTGATCAAGAATTGCGGTGCCGCACTTCGAGCATCATCGCCGTAGGTCAAATGAGCCACAGTGATAGTAAGAGTACCAGTGCAGACAAGATCTCCAGTGTTGCAGAAGACCTTGAGCTTGTTAGATGGGTAGTTGGGAATGGCGCCGCGGTTCTGGAGGTTCTTAGTGTAGCCGAAGAGGACGGTGCCGACGATCTGGTCGCGAACAGCGGCGGTGGAATCGCTAACGGCAGCGGCAGCGAGAGCGGCACCCTGACTACAGGGTTGTTAGGATGATTGGAGTAATGGCTTGTAAGAAGGGGCAAGACGTACGAGTAACCACCAGCAACGACCTTGCTGGTCGGGCACTTGGTGTTGGCCATGGTCAAGAGACGGACCATCTCTGCAATAGAGGCGGGAGTGGAGCCACGGGGGAGAAGGTTGCCTCCGATAGTGGCGTCGTATGGACCACCGACACCCTGGACCCAGACATCTTTGGCACCGTACTTGCGCTCGAGAGCATCACCAAGAGGGCGACCAAGGGTTCCCTACAATTTATATTAGCTCCTTTGCCAGTTGTGTATATTTCTCAGCGGCTAACGTACCAAGGTACCAGTCTCAGTGCTTCCACGCGCAAAGACCAGAATAGCTTTGGGGCAAGCGCTTGAGCTTCCCTTCTCAAGCTCGTCATCAGATCCACCAAAGATTTGGCGCTCTACGAGGCTCTCGAGCTCAGCACCGGAGATCTCGGCACCGGAGGCCTCAGGAACCGCGATGGGTGATGCGGCAGCCAAAGCAGCAAGGAGAGAGATAGTAAAGTACTTCATGTTGGGCTTGTTGAAGAGATATTGAGTAGAGCGATCAAAGTGAAGTGAGTGAAAGGAGGGGAGTGTCCTTGATATTGAGGTCCGCAGATACTCTTCGTGTCGTGGGGAAATCTGTAGTACTTATACCCTTTGCTTCTACTTTCCCTACCGTGCACGCCATGCCTGAGTGACGCCACTCTCCGCCTAGACCAAAACTTTGTTTCTCTCCAGCATGCGGATGTCAGGGTACAGCCTTCTCGTCACATTCAATTTCTTGCAAGCTGACATCATTTTTTGCTTCTCCTCGTTCAGCGATATCCCAGCGGAACGGTGTAAATGTAGGTGTGGCTTGCAGGCTTGCTCCATGCATACCCGTTTCAGTAACGGTCCCACCATTTGTTAGTGGCTTGAAGGGTGTTTAATTTGAGCACTCGAGAAGTCAGATGTTGGGGCGCAACTAAGGACTTGGCGTGGGTGGATGCATCGGCGGGGCTCGCGAGGTGATCATGGAAGGATCAATCCGGCGTGGCAGGTGTAAGACGTCCTCGAACGCAGTAGTTGCTTTTTTGGAAGCTGGCATAAGAACTTCCTCGGCAGCGGTACTTGGCTCTTCGGCGTGATTGGCGTGTGGCTGTTCTTTCAATTTATACCCCTGGGCGTTTTGTAAGGCATGATACCGCCCTTCAGAACCCGTAGCCTCAGGATGGAGGGGTGTTTGCTTATTCCTACCACAACGAGATTGCGATGCCGTGAGTTAAGCACGGATGCGAATCCGAAGTGGAAGTTGACAAGTAGCTGCAAGATCCGGCACATGCACCAAGATCCGATCATGCATGTACACAGCAATGACTCCGGGTCATGTGCTCGTGAGATGGGGCGATATGGCAGGTGCAAGGCAAGTACTACGTAGTAGGGTGGTGCGCCTCACATCTGTCCAAGCTTCAGCGGGAGCCGTGCTCAATGCGCAGCGTGTCAGTGGGGCACTGCCGAAACGCCATGTTGAAACTGTGGGCTGAGAGTGGAGATGGCCATCCCGACTGAGCGCCTGACGGAGATACTTGGCGTGTAGTTGTTCTCTACCCTCGGCACCACATTTACGATACGAACGATGATTCGTTCCTTTTCCAAAATACAAGGAATCGACGGCACGTCGCCCTGGCCCATCGAGATAGCTGATCCGCGTTGTCCGTGCGTAGGGCTACCCATGTGCTGACCTGCATGCATCCGGGTTTAAGCTCGGATTGCGTCCTCGAAGGGTAGGAGTTCGACGACAACGTTCGACCCCGCATACGCCACTCTTTCTTTGCACTGTAAGGCCAACGAGGATACGGTGCAACGCACGAGATACTACACCATGAACTTGCCATCACGGAGCTGTGAAGTACCTCAACCTCGGCATGAATATGAAGTGTGGATGTTTGACATTTGTCAAGGTTGTCATGCAGCCACACCAAACACAGCGTTAGTGCACGTCCCCCACAAAAGCAATCGTCACACGTTGACGTTGAGCTGCTCTTGTCAGTTTCAACTTCTGAAAATGACGGAAGCCTCTGCTGGCTTTCGTAGGCGACAAGATGCACAAGTTGGCCGATATGACTGCTTAGCTATCTGAGCTCATCGTACCTTGATTCAAGACGATTGGAAGGTACTGCTTTTTATGGTAATTCGAGTCATGTGCGAGTCATGTCGACGATCGTAACTTCACCGTCAGGACAACTCAGCAGGCAACGAATAAGAAGCATCGATTGCGTTTGTCATATGCTGTAGAAATCCCGAGCTTCACACTACAGAGTCATTCTCTTCGTGAAAGGAATCATCTGACTTTGCACGGTGCCTGTATTGAATCACCGCATCAGTCGGCTAGAACGGACACTATCAGTCTTTGAAATTTATCCTAGACCTTGTCTGACGAACATTTGCGAGGCAGATATCGCGAACAAACTTGCCCGGAGGTATAAGCATCCAGACTGCACCTGGCATAGATGCTACAGCAACCTACCATGCGCCAAATATGGAACCCTGGTCGACAACATCTGTTCGGTGGTAACAGCCACATTGCAAGTTCTCGAGTCAGGAGCACCACAACTGGCTGCTCCTCATGCTCTCAAAATGCCCTCGGCAACGCATCACAATAGTAAGCTTCGAATACGTCCAATCTACTCAAGATGTGTAGTCTGGCACCCCTCCAGTTCTTAAGAGCCTCGGTATTATGTGAGGAGCAGGGTTGCCGCGATATTACAGCCCGCTCACTACGATGATTTACCGCTTGCAGCATCCTAGTTCTCTTCATATCGAATGCCAGTATGGATCGGAAAATATAAGATCGCCCTCGTGCTCTGATGTTATTTCGTTTAGAGCAAGATTCCCGAGCGTAGTGCGGATCTAAAAAGCGCCTTGCAGGGCACTGACGAGGTTCCCCGCATCCAGGCACGATCCCAGCGACATGCATGCTGCATGATGCTACAACTGCGGGCATTCCAACACATATCATTTTGGTCACGATGGTGATGTGGGAAAGGGTCAGGTGGCGGATGCGAGCGGTATTCTACACTTGCCTCGGCTTCGAAATTTACACTTTACGGTCTTCACGAGTGCCTCAATGGCTTTGCTCCAATTTCGATTGGCACGCCGGCCTTTGACCTTTGGCCTTTGTGTGCTTCAAAGTCGCAGACTCTCCGAAGTCCATCGTCATGCGATTCAGCTCTCGATTTTGTGGATCGGCACCTATCCAAGCTACTAGTCGTGGAGAGAAGACTCTCTTATTTCCCTCATCTCTTGTTTGCGTGAAGTTTATGCTTGTGCGCACACTCTTGTGAAGAATAGCTATTGACTTTGACGCGAAATCTCGAAATTTTGTTCCAACTTCGAGGAGATCGATTACAGCTCTTGGGCATTCTGAACGCTTCCAGTGATGTTTTATTGTGTGATATTTCGGTATATCTTGTGATTGAACTTGTGTCACCATAGACAAACTTACGTCGCCTCGTTCAACATGAACGCAGCTAAAGCATCTCACATGTGTAGGCTCATTCTTCGACGTAGAACGGAACTGAAGACAGCACCGAGTCAGCAAAGTGTGTCAGCTTCTGTGTTGGATGCCATGGCACCGCCCTGGAGAGGAGATGCACTGGAAGGCCAGGCAGACTGTTGCAGGACAATGATGCTGTCCATCCTCCGTAATTTTACCATACAAGAGCTGGTAGATGTTCCACAAGTAATATTTATGCGTTTGGAAACTTGCGCAGGTTATTCTTGCCCTTCTGCTTGTTGTGCGACACCAGTCCTGGCTGTGTGGACGGATAGCTCGGCCACGTTCCTGGCGCCAATGTATCGCGCTATGTTTGAAAGGTGCCGTGGAACAGTCTGAAACACCAAAACCTTCCGTGCGCCGGCAGAGCTAACCAACGTCAGTCAACGCCCGCCAAAAATGCCACTCGATTCGGAAGGCGTGCCTCAATGCATGTATGATCTTCGCATCGTGAGGAACTGCTTCACCGTCGCGAGGTGTGCACACCCGCAGAACAACTGTTCCAGGCTAGCCACCAGCGCCTGAGACGTTATGCGCATTGTAAACATCGCTGTGATGTCGATAACCGCGCAGGATCGTGAAGACGCTGTTTTTAAGTATAAAGGGTTGCATGCTTACGCGTTGTAGACAGTATCACCACATCTTCGTCCTCCGTCTATCCACTTCTTTTCCGCAGGCTCGGGTTTTTACAGCAACATACGATAATTTTCAACCTTCACTATCCATTCCCAATTAAATCAGCAAAATGAAGTTCACTCTCGCCGTCGCTCTTTCTCTTGCGTCTCTCGCTTTCGCAGCACCATCTCCTCAGAACGCCGGCCGCCCTGTCCCCAACGGCGCATGCTGCACACCCAACACAAGTCTGAAGCAGGACGTTTGCAATGTCAATGGCCAAAGCGGTCGATGTGTTCCTTCCGGAGCCAATGGCTGTGAGTATATGGTACTATGGCCACTTGTGACTAGGAACTGACGATCTTTATAGGTGGTGGTGCTTTGACTTGTATTGAGGACAACCGCCTGACATGCGACGCCAACACCCTGGAGAGGGGCCGACCTCGCTGCAGGCTCACTGGCGAGGGCGCTTAGCCATGGCATGACGACTTTGTGGCAGACGAAGCTTTCAGTAAATATATTCAAATCGAACAATGAAGTGTACATGAACGACCAATGAGCCTTCCAAATGTTTCTATGCGGTGCCTTCCGTTACCGTGATAACATGTATGGTTTCGCGCTCAACGGGCCATCCACGATTGTTGAGGGTCACTATGATTTTCGAGATGAACAAAACGGAATTCCATCAGCTCTGTCGCTAGGTATGATTTCGAGTGACGGAGAATGTTCCCATGCGTTGCGTTACCAGAAGAAGGCCGCACTTCGTAGCTCATCGACCAAACCCAAAGCGGCAAGGTGCGAATTCGTAGTTTGGCATTTTCGCCGCACGCAACCTTCAGTAGGTCAGCATATCACACATATGCATGCCTCTGCCCCTGAGATACTTCAGCACGTATATGAGGATGGCGCAAGCACCACCTCGGCCGCTGATCGCTGTTGTGGGTGCCACGGGAACTGGTAAATCAGATGTATGCCCACAAAAATATATCGCACTTCAAGCTTTCATTGATCAGACAAGAGTAGTTGGCTGTTGAAATAGCGCGAAGATTCAACGGTGAAATAATCAATGGAGACGCTATGCAGCTGTATGAGGGTCTACCGATCATCACCAATAAGATCAGCGCAGAGGAGATGAAAGGTGTCCCACACCACCTCCTTGGCCGCATCGGCTTGCAGGAGGAGACATGGACGGTAGGGAAGTTCGTAAGCAATGCTTTGAGCACGGTATGCATGATTCAAGCGACTGTAGTCATTGTATTGACCTTGAGTAGATTGGAGAGATACGCAATCGTGGCAAGATCCCAATTTTAGTTGGCGGAACTCATTACTACACGCAGTCACTTTTGTTTCATGACGCACTTTCGACGGAGAAATCTTTGGAGCCTAGCAATGAAAGCGAGCGCTACCCAATCCTGGAGAAGGCCACAGAAATCATTCATGCCAAACTTAGGGAGGTCGACCCGGTTATGGCGGATCGCTGGCATCCAAACGAGAGGCGGAAGATACAACGATCCCTGGGAATCTTTCTCAAGACTGGTAAGCCTGCCTCTCAGGTTTATGCCGAGCAACGGTTGAAAAAGGGCCAGTCTCCAATCGACTCGCCCGAAAACATAGATGAAGACAGCACAGGCATGCGCTTCCAGACACTAGTATTCTGGGTCCACGCCAGAAAAGACAATCTTTACTCGCGACTCGATGGGCGTGTCGAAAAGATGCTTGCTAAAGGACTCTTGCAAGAGGTAGACAGCCTTGCAAACTTCAAAAAGGGACGCGAGGCCGAAGGACAGGCTGTGGACGAAAGTCGAGGCATTTGGGTATCGATCGGGTACAAAGAGTTCGCAAAATACCAACAAGCACTTGCTCAGGAAAGCAAGTCGGAGAAGGAGCTCACGTTATTGAAAACTGAGGGTATTGAGAAGACACAAGCAGCTACCAGGCAATACGCAAATCGGCAGCTCAAATGGATCCAAATAAAGCTTCTCAATGCTTTCATCGAAGCATCTCAGCAAGACAACGTCTTCTTATTTGACGGCACAGACATATCAGCGTGGAGCTCGAATGTGGTGCAGCCAGCTTTGCAAGTTGCTGAACAATTTTTATCTGGCCAAAATCTTCCAGCACCTTCATCGCTTTCAGCGGCCGCGGCCGAGATGCTCGTTCCCAAACGCAATTACGATCTTGGACAGCGCCCTGATCTTTGGCAGAAAAGAACTTGCGAAACTTGCGGCATGGTCGCCGTTACGGAGAATGACTGGCAACAGCACGTGAAGAGCCGCACACACCGACGAGCTGTTGGGGTCGAGAAGAAGCAGAAGAATACTGAAAAAATGCGCAAAGAAAGTCGCACAAAGGTACAAGCGGATTTGGTGGATGTATTGCAGGACTACATGCACACTTTCCCGGACACTGAGGACTCAAGGGGACCAGACTAAGCGCCGCGATCTAAATGTCTTAAAACTTCCAAGAGTTCTAGATCACAAGCGGTCCTCCATGATTTTACTCATCTGCATGTTTACCATCGTTCTTTGTCTTTGTCCAAACACCCCACGTCTAGCGGTGAAGGACTTACCTCTTTGGGTATACAATAGCGATTTTGTGTAAGAGCTTGGCGTTCCAACGTAACTGCAAAACTGCGGCCAACGATCTCTGGAATAGATACTTTGGTTTTTGCCCCAGGTTTGTACGTTCGTCACCTATATGTGACCATGGATATTGAACGGGCGCGCCAAGCATCTTAGACAACTGGATACTCCGTAGACCTGCAAGGCTTCTGAAAACTTTCGGTAACGATTGTGTTCAACCCCGCAGAGATATAGCGGTAGTGGCGCAGGCATGACTGTCACGAAAGGCGTGGGGTGGGTACGTACCAGCGAGGGGCCCCTTAGCTATAAGTCAATCGGGCCCAGGATCAATCGAAGTGAGCTGCTGTAATTTCTTCAGTCAAACATTAATTTCCAAAGTCAAGCCAACCCTGAGTAACAACATCATCCTGAACTTCATCGTGTCGACGATATTCCTCTTTGAATTTCCATTCCACAATCACTTCGTCTGACTGCACTGTTTGCCGTTGGCCATTGACGATGCCGTTCCCTTACTCGAAAGTCCGGAACGAACACATCGAACATGACAACGACGATACCGAGTCTCCATACTTTCATGACGAACCCCGGCGATCGAAGTTCTGGACAAGGCTACTCGGCAGTGTTGGAGCATTGAAATGGCCAGTGACCTTCCTGCTGCTCTTTGCGATCCTTTTGTGCGAACTTTCTGTCATGCGCAGACATCCCTCACTACTTGCCATAGGAGCAGAGCTGAACGGCCTTGTACCTCGTTGTATGTCTACAGCAGTTCAAACCTTTCCATACTCGGCGTTCATTAACACCACAATAGTCTCGCAAGAGTACAAGAAGTTTCGCGATGACGGCCTCTACGTTTCGGACCACAAGACAATGGACTCAATCAATGCGACCAAGCACAATTGGGAAGCTCTCATGCCTGGTACGTGAGATCACTCACAGCACACTTATTTCTGCAATGCGCACGGTCTAACACGCCCACAGTTGGCGGCGGCTTCATCGACGTGCAAGACTACGCATCCTACGACCTCCCACCACCTCAGCACTATAAGGAGTCTCCAGGCAAAGAAGTATTCACGATCGCAGTTTTTCACGAACTGCACTGCCTGATGCACATGACAAGCTACATGGACAAGCTTATCTTGCAGATCCGTAACAAGGACTGGGAGATTGACGAGCACGCACTCGAGCACAATGATCACTGTATCAACTACTTACATAATGCGCTCTTATGTTGCGGTGATACTACGCTGGAGGGACAGAGCCAGGTGGACAAGTTAGGCACGGATGGGACCGGTGCCGTTCATGTCTGCCGTAACTACGGTGAGATTAGTGAGTGGGCGATCGCAAGGCGAATCACAGATGGGAAAGAGAGCTTGTAAGACCTGACTTGGCTAGTGGTTCGATATCAATGGCTTCGCGTCTCCATTTGCAAGCGCGAAACCGGCCTTGTTGTCTGTGTAGACCTGGTAGGGTAGTCTGTCATGTAATCATATCTTTCTATCTACATCAAGCCAATCAGCCAACAAAATGAAGATGTTGGTCCATCTCAGCATAAGTATCCCCTGCAACCTGACAATGAATACACCAACTCTGAGCAACGCGAAAGCTGAAAAACAAGAGCCTGTTCTCTTCATACGATACCGGGCTCATTGTGCCAATGCCGTTCTTCACTGTTGAGCGTAATCTCGCGCTGAGTATAGAAAGGTCCAATTAGTATTCTCATATAGTTAGACTTGCTCTAACCCAAGTTACTATCACTAGCTCGTCTTGGGAGCCACTGGCCCGTTAGTGCGCCTTTGCTCGAGCAGTCTAGGTTGTTTAAAAAGCGCTTACAGATCTAATGTTCTACTGGTCTACTGGTCTTTGACGTTTCTACCAACTTTTGCAACAGTGTAATGGCAGCATCGGTTCAAATTGCAGTTGCTTCGGTCGAGCTTCTGCCTCTCTGTCGGGATCGTCATCATAGAGATCGATGGTGTCTGTTGGCGCTTCCTTTACAACAGATTAACGATACTGGACGTCGACGAGAGACAAAAACGCACTCCTAAAACACTCATGAACATATTCAGGAAGTACTGTGATGATATGCAAAGAATAGACCTGTGCGCGTAGTATTCGCGTACCTCGTTGCCGCAGACTTGTCTGATCACTACGCCAGAAAGAACGGGATTATTGAACATACTAGCCCCATTGGTTTCGATGAGATTTTGCATGCGATTCGTATCGTTTAGGATCTAGGAGCCTATTTCGTAGCAGGATGATTTGAGGTTGCCATCCTGATGGTGTAGGCTAAGCAAAGATTTTGGCTGCAGGTGAAATGGCAATTCCACTTTTCGTACCGGGCAATATACTATTGATTTAAGCGTTCAAAGTCATGAATGTTCGACAGATATGCGCAGACAATCTTGGTCAGCTTCATATGGCAAGTCAAGCTTTTCTTCACCAACAACAATCTTCGATGCCTGCGTCGGAAGCCTGGAGGAGTATACGTGCATGTTCCAATTAATTGAGACAATGTCAATTATCATTCATCATAGCTGGAAGGGTCTATCGAATAAGCACCCTAGTATAGGAAATGCTCCGCCGGACTAAAAGTCGGCTGTCACGAGACGCGGACCAAGCCCTCTCGTAGGCAATCAGTGATTTTGTTGTTCGCCAAAATGTTTCTCAAAATAATTTAGAGCCTCTCGTCGCTTCTTTACAGAGCTTGAGCACATACGCGCTTCATGGCAACTCAGTCCATGGATAAAGTCGCCCAGTCACTACATTGGCCACACCGTACGCGGTTTCCTACGATTTGATATTCGAATCCGCTGAAGAGAACAGTCTTGCCGCAAGAGATACATCTCAAACGTTTCATTGAAGCCATAATATCAGACGCGAATATGGGATACGTCATGCAGAGTTGCGCGAACTCATCAGACCTGGTGAAGGTGTGATGGCCGCAGGACTTGTGATGGCTGCAAAAAATGGTAGACACAATCATCTTGCCAAAGTCATGACCAAATGTTGATGAAGTCCTGTAGTAGGATTCTACGACAGATGTCAGGGTGTTCTCGTCTGTTGCCGCGTTGAGATTGCGCTGAAGATCGGCGTGAACCGGTTGTGTGAGACGTTTGATGTTGTACTTATCGGCGATCGTGTAAACCCCCATGGCGAAGTGAATGCGCTTGAGCTTGTCGTCCTTGCCAATGATCGCTTCGATAGCATCGATGTCATAGTTCTCGGTATACATGAATTTGAGGGCAAACTCGAAGTGAACAGGGTTGTCTCCCTTGAGCGTGATGACACCCTCGCTAGCTTCCTGTACACAACAAGTCAACGCACTGAACGTGATTCACTGTGAAGTATACGTACTTTAAAGCCGCCGGTGAACGCTTTCATGGAGTAAGGCGACTGAAGACACAGAGCGACCTTGTGTGCGGGATACTCGCGCGTCTTGCCATCATGTATCTGTATGATCTTCACATCCGACAGCGTGACATCGTTGAAGAGCCTGAGAGGAATTTTCAGCTCCGATGCGGGAAGGGCGTGAGATTGCTAGGATGAGCTGTGGCAGTTGTGCACTTACGTTGTGACCGCCATTCCTAAGAAACACGTGCGATTGGTGTCTGTTGGTATGGAGAAGTTGAGGAACGAAACTGTGATCAAAAGCAAGTGAGAACTACTTCAACGGTGTGGCGCTAGCTTCGTCAACGCGCAGCAAGAGGTGTGAGAGACAAACGGAGCCGCGCAATCAATCGCAAGAACCACATTCACTAGGCAAGTAGAGCATTTCACGAGTATGTACAAATCAAGATCGTATTGCATGTGCTCTTCGCATTTATCACTGAAGGGCAAGACAGCTGTTCTTTGGCACGTGCATGTCGTTTGTTGTCTAGCTCTTTCGATCAGCGACCAATTGATCCCACTTGCCATCGTATAAGTAGCGAAGGAAGAGTTCGAAGTAAATAGGGTCATCATCACGCAGAGTGATCGTGCGAGAGGATGCCTCCTAGTTTACGTTGTTAGCTAGCATTCACGCTGTAAAGAATTCGTTTCACGAGTACCTTGAAGTTACCGGTCAGAGCTTTGACGAACCAGCCCGAAGCGACGCACAGAACAGCTTTGGGAGCGAAGTATTCTTTCGTGACGCCATTGTAAGTCTGAAGGATAGTGACATCGCTCAGAAGAGAGTTGTTGAACAGACTGGATCAACATCATTAGCTTCAGAGCGCAGAATAACAGGGCTTCCCTAACGAGATTTTCGCCGCCATCGTCGCATATAGCGAGATAAAGCTCACGAGGTGGTGTATAGAAGTGAAGGATCTTGGGAATTGGTTACCCAGGTACTTTTGATCGCGACTGTATCGCAGGTGAAGGCGGAGTTACTCCAACGCAATTGTCAAGAAGAGGCAAGCTTGTCGGTCACACTCACCTGAAAGAATTGCTAATCCAAGGTGAGCGCCAGTCTACGGGTTACTTAACATTTGGTTGCTACTTCCTTGAGAGGAGAAGAAGATGTATTTGACATGATGCAATTTCGCGCAAACAATTTCTAGGGCTAGAGATGTAATTTGGTGAAAAACTAGACATTTCGCTGATCGCATTAGAACGAATGTTTCTACCATTGTGTCGATGTAGCACGCGACATGACCAGCGCTATTCCATTCTCTCCGCATAATGTCATGCTCCCAACCTCGTCTCTCTGGCTTCTGCCTGCATAACCAAGACCAGATAATTTCGAACCCTCCAAAACCCCCTTTCAATCAGATCCAAAGCATGAACATCTTCGGCTCGACCACTTTCCCAGAAAGCTTCCCAGATCAGATGGCACATCATGCAGCCCGGCCACAGGCACCGAGGACAGTGCACAAGTACCATGTCAAGTAGATCATCCCATCCTCGAAGCCTGCTGTCGTAGATTACCGGGTTCGACAACAATTTCTCAAAAGTATATTCGCGAAGAGAAGGAATGTTGTACTTATTAGCGAGCGCGTAGACGCCAACTGCGACAAACGCTTGGCTCCGAGGGCAAGATTCACCCCAGAAGCCCCGCTTCGCTTCGATATCGCGGTCCCATTCTCTCGTGTAGAGCCATTTGAGCACGAGCTCAAAGTGGACTGGATCGTCTTGGTGGAGCTCGATGATATTTGTGCGAGGATTCTGGAACATGTCAGACTCTGTAGGGTTACCTGTGGCGAGGAGATATTGCGCACGATGTAGTTTCCTCGAATGAGCTGCTGGAACCACGCTGAGCCAGACGAATCTAATACACATTTGTGCGCGAAATATTGTTTCACTTGGCCATTGCAGAACTGACGAATGATGATGTCTGACCTTTGTGGATTGTTGAAAAGCCTGTACAATTGGTATTAGCAATGGTTTGGGAGTTCTAAGCGAATTCGACTTACACTGGGCTATCGGGAAGGGATTCGAAGGTGGTTGCCATAATTTTCGGAGAGTAGGTGAAGTTGTGGACGAAAGGTCGAATGCGAAAGGAGCGTTATAAGGCGGCCTTGTTGGCAAATACACCAGCAAACATTGTTACCATGGATGAGATGGACCCCTCGAAGATGAATTACCAATGACCGAAACGTTCGATAAATCTTTTCTCTGCCTATCCACCACATGAGACCCTGTTACCATAGTTCACAATTCGTACAAACTCCTAACATACTTCCACTCCGCACCACTAACGTCGACCATACTCTCTATATAGTGCTCTAAGCACCCTCCGAATTCCTTCCGTGTAATCAACTCTTGAGCACCCCTCGGACCATCGCTATAGTGATCCAGTAACATAGTCATGTAGTCCTGATTCTATGCGTTAGCGGATAACAGGAGCAAGGTCTACCTCCTACTTAACTCCTTCCCGCGCACATTCCAAATTCTAGCTACGCAGATCGGTCTGCAGGATCCCTTTTCGTGCCCTGGATTTGAAGAAAAGAGGTCTTGGATCGCGTAGCGCAGAGCAAGATTTAGATGGTCGACGATATGGGAGACGTAAACAGGATGAATGCCAGCGTGGGCTACCGAGATGATGACGGCAAAGCGTTCACCGACGATATCAAGTAGTCGGCCCACAAGTTGGACAAGATCCCAGACGGATGTGAGGGTTGTGATAACGAGACGAAACCGAATTGGGCTGCGTTGTTGGTGTGTGCGAGATGCAGGAATCTAAGACGACTCCCTTACTGCTTGAAATATGCTTCAGTTCCCATGGTCAACATTTGTCGTATGCTGATGCCGCAAAAGAGCTCAAACATTGTTAGAACATGTCCGATCACTATTCCGAGATATCTGGACACTCGAATCACATTAATAAGTTAGCACCGGAATAAACGACTGGCTGCCTTAAATGTACTGAAATCGTGGAAATCACTAACATTTTGATTTTACACGCATCTGCAGCTCTATCTTTCTCTTCGCAGATTCTGACAAAGATGCCTTCTACCATCCGAATATGCATGCTCAACGCCGACATCCCCGTCCCGTCCCTCCTCCCCCGTTACCCCACATGGGGCCGCATC
Organism: Phaeosphaeria sp. MPI-PUGE-AT-0046c; assembly: GCA_020747045.1. Lineage (NCBI taxonomy): Eukaryota > Fungi > Ascomycota > Dothideomycetes > Pleosporales > Phaeosphaeriaceae > Phaeosphaeria > Phaeosphaeria sp. MPI-PUGE-AT-0046c. Next base: position 894,040 of record JAGTJN010000021.1, on the reverse strand, counting down.
TTCCACTCGCTCCTCGCCACCGCAGCGCCCAACATCACCATCACATCCACCGATTTCGACGTCACCAATGACGAATATCCCTCCTGCATGTCCAACTTTGACGCAATCGTTCTCAGCGGATCAGAAAACGCAGCGTACGATGACGTGCCTTGGGTCAAGAGGCTTGATGCATTTATTGCAGGTGTATACGCAGAGCAACCTCATGTGAAAATCTTCGCAACATGTTTCGGGCATCAGCTCGTGTGTCAGAGTTTATTGGGCAAGTACGGTGTAAGGGCTGAGCTTGATCCAAACGGGTCGGAGATTGGGGTCAAGGAAATCACGTTCAACGAGAAATTCCTGTCGACATTCGGCGCACAGGATCGAAGGGAGGACGTATTACTAAAAGACGATTTGAGCGGGAGGATGAGATTGCAACTCGTGCATGGGGATCATGTCGTTGTGCCTGCGGGCGCGGAGCTACCTCAGGAGTGGGAGTTGGTTGGCACGACGGAGCATTGTGCGATGCAAGGTGCGTACTTGCCTGGGAGAGTGTTTACGCTCCAGGGGCATTTTGAATTTAATCGGGAGATCAATAGTGAAGTGATCAAGCATGAGTTTGGATCGAGCTGGGCGCCAGAGAGATTACAGGGAGTATTAGACGATATCGATGCGGATGACGATGCGGACGTAGCAGCTAGGATGCTGTGTGCTTTCTTTCTAGAGAAGGCAAATTGAGGAGCGGGTGGAATGACAACAATAGTGATGCCCTGCCGTCGTTATCACTGTCAGAAGATCGGCAAGTGCCGCTTACGATGATGTCGCTTGGGTAAAGAAGCTTGATGCATTCATTGCGGATGGTGGAATCAGCGTTTCACAGTATTAAACATTTATGTCGTTTAGTGTGGTTTTTGAGAGGCCCGCGTTGTAGCGTTCAAGGGTGATTATTCATACCTTTAAAGCGGATGACCAGGGTTTACTCATGTCAATTTGATTTCTCGTTGCAATGTCGAACATTATCGAGTAGTTTCGACGTAATACACCGAGAGCAACCTGACTTTTGGCTTTGTATCGAACGCTGAGTATAGCTAGACGAGCCTCGAAGCTATCAATTATGTCGAGAGGTCTTGTTAGCCTATTCATCTCGAAAAGTTCAATGATACTGATGATGTTTATGGGCAGTACTTGTTGTGGGATCGCCCTTTGCATTTGAACCATAACTTTGACCTCGATGAGATGGCCTTTGACGATTCTGAAGCGCTCATAAATACGCATGTCAAATATGGAGGGATATTACGAGGAAGGAAGAGGAAGACGTGTACAGAGGTAGAAATGATGGCGTTGAGGCAGTGCACAGCGACAAGGAGGGATGAACATGATGCCTTTTGTGGTATGCAATCTTCAAAAAACCATGTGCATAGTTGCTTCCCTCATCGATGTAAATTGCTAAGTCCCGATCATCAGCGTAAAGCGTTTGACTCTGAACAGTCGATCTATGCTTTCAGTATTGCCCAATTGTCTGGGAACCAAAAGATTACCACCCAACGCCAAGCCATGCAATCGTCAATCGTATGCTATATCGTCTATTGCGTCGCGCACTGCGGTCCGCCTTCGCCCTCCTCATCATCTTCCCAGTCACCGCCACCGGCGCGTGGGTCTCCGCTGCCTGCGCCAAAGTCCTCCATATCGGCGTCAAAGTCGAGCTCCACCTCTTCTACCTCTTGGTGCTTCTCCTCGTCGTGCTCGGGAGCGGGTAGGGCGTCTTTGATCTTCTGCACCGCAGCGTCGTTCTTGAGCCAGCCGTCCTCGGGGAATTCGATATCGACGACGAGATAGAGGTCGCCCTTGGCGTCGCTGCGCTTCATGGGCATGCCTTCGCCCGGGACCTTCAGAACCTGGCCGGGTCGGAGGACTTTGCCGCTGGGTTGTTGTACGTTGAGCTGGATGCCACGGCCGTCGAGATGTGTGAGGACGACGCGGTTGAAACCTGTGAGTGCCTCAACCAGAGAGATGTTCAGCTCAGCCCTCAGGTCTGCGCCGGCGCGCTCGAAAGTCTCGTGCTCGACTTCCTTGAGAGTGAAGATGATGTCGCCAGGCTCTTGGTCCGGTAATTGGTCTGCTTCGCCGGCAAGGGTTATGCGCTCGCCTTCTCGTGCGCCGCGTGGGATGTAGAGTTCGAGGACGTTCTTAGCCTCGACGACCTTGTTGCCCTTGCACTTTTTGCACCGCTGCTTCTCTGGAATCACCTGGCCGGATCCTTGGCAGTTGCCACAGGCGACAGTCTCTTGGGTGACGAGACCAGGACCGACTTGGCGGAGGACTGCTTTCATACCTGGAGTGTGTTAGGAGGGGGTGCCATGCGCAAGACTTGGAGGCGCCTACCTCGACCACCGCAGCCTCCACATGGGTTGCTCTTGGCTCCGGCCTTGCCGCCACTACCCTTGCAGTTGGAGCAGACAGTGTTCTTGGTGTTGGAGAACTTTGTGGTCTTGCCCTTGTAGAGCTCCTCGAGAGTGACCTCGTACTCCTGCTCCACTGAACGGCCCTTGCGGGGCACGTTTCGTCCGCCAGGCATGCCGCCCATGCCACCCATACCGGGCATGCCGCCAAATCCGCCTCCTCCCATGCCGCCGAACATCTGAGCGAAGATGTCGTCCATGTCCGGGCCGCCGCCGCCGCCCATGCCGTTGGAGGGGTCGAAGGCGGCCATGCCGTGGGTGTCGTACAGGTGTCGCTTGTCGTCATCGTTGAGGATCTCGTAGGCCTGTTTGGCCGCCTTGAAGCGGACTTCGGCTTCTACGCGCTCATCTTCAGCGACCTTGTCGGGGTGGTGTGCTAGCGCAGCCTGCCCGCTGTGAGTATGCAAGCAAATGCAAGAGTGGGATGCGCACCTTGTGGTAGGCTTTCTTGATCTCGGCCTTGCTTGCGCTGCTGGTGATACCGAGGACCTCTGCTGCAGTTAGGACACGTCGAGAAAGGGCATGCGCTCGTGCGTACCGTAGAGGTCGACTTCTCCGGAATCCACTAAAAGTTCAGATCAGCATGGCTTGCGCGCATGGAGGGGTTGTCGTACTCGTGGATGCTGTTTACTGGTGACGTGAGCGCCAGAGATAGCCTTGAAGAGCAGAGTTAGCCAGAGAGTCCTGTGCAAAGCGTCCAAAGCAAGCGCAGTATGGGTCAGGTTGGGTGCAGCGGCGGTTGAGTCGAGCAAATGCAACAAACTTTTGTCTCTGACAGGCATGTTTGGAGAGGCTAATGCGGCGGGGAAGGGGTCCAAGTGGGCCGCCGTACAAAGTTGGTCCCGCCAACCACGCCGTTGTCCAACACCAGCCAAGAGAGACATTGGATATACAGCCATGTCCTTTCCGCTGCTGCTGCGGCCGCAGTCGCCGTATACCTGTCGTTCCTGCCTCGTCCGTATCTCGCGAACATCACGGCGCCCCAATTCGTCCCCGTTATCAGTAGAACGGCCCAGATACTCCAGTACCGATTCCCTTCTTCCCTCGACACCAGCACGCACGCGTTTCGCCCCCTCGCCCACGGGCTACCTGCACCTCGGCTCGCTGCGTACCGCCTTGTTCAACTATCTCCTCGCCAAACGCACCGGTGGCCAGTTCCTGCTGCGCATAGAAGACACCGACCAGAAACGCACGGTGCCAGACGCTGAACGGCGGCTGCTGGAAGACTTGCAATGGGCGGGTCTGGCGTGGGATGAGGGGCCAGAGGTGGGCGGGCCATATGGACCATACAAACAGTCGGAAAGAAGCCGCACATACCAGAAACACGCTCGGCAATTGCTCGACTCGGGCCACGCATACCGCTGCTTCTGCTCCACCGAGCGACTGAATGCCCTCGCCGAGCACAAGCACAAGCTGGGGCTCGCCACCGACTATGACCGCACTTGCGAGAGCATACCCAAGGAAGAGAGCGACGACAGGGCACACAAGGGCGAGTCGCACACGATCCGTCTGAAAGTCCCGGACAAGTACCCCACGTACAAGGACCTCATCTACGGCACCTTCAAGCCCCTCAAGAAGCGCGGTCATGTCACGGAATCGTCGTACGAGGATCCCATCCTCCTCAAGTCTGATGGCCTTCCCACATACCACCTCGCCAACGTGGTCGATGACCACCTCATGAAGATTACGCACGTCATCCGCGGCTCGGAGTGGATGCCCAGCACGCCCAAGCACATCGCCATGTACGCGGCATTCGGCTGGGAGCCCCCCAAGTTTGCCCACGTTGGTCTACTCGTCGACGAGAACGGCAACAAGCTGTCGAAACGCAACTTCGACACCGACATCACCGCCTTTAAAGAAATGGAAATCTTCCCCGAGACCCTCACCAACTTCTCTGCCCTTCTCGGCTGGAGCCACAAGGAGAAGTCCGACGTCATGGACCTGCAAAACCTCACCGAAAAGTTCAACCTCAAGTTCACAAAGGGTAACTCGACGGTTACGTTCGGCAAGCTGCACTTCCTTCAGCGCAAACACGCGGCCCGCCGCGCCTTAGCCGGCGGCTCCAAGCTCCAACTCATGGTCGACAACGTCGTCCGCCTGCTTACCTCCGACTCCTCACCCTACAAAGACTGGCAAAAGGTCGTGCAGTCCCCCTTCCCCAATGAGTACGTGTCCAAGATCATCACCGTCGACGCCGACAACTACACCAACGCCAACGAATTCCTGTACCGCAACTCCTTCTTCTTCACACCCTTGCGACCATTTCACGACCACCCCCCTGTAGCTACGAGCTCGGATGTACCGATGAAGTGTCAGGAGCTAGCCAAGGTTGGAGAGAGCGAGTGGGATAAGCAGACACTGATGGAGGCGACGAGGCGCATTATTGATGGTAGGAAGGAGGGCATGGATGGCGCAAAGGATGTGTATCATTATTTGAGAATGGCGTTGACCGGGCAAGAGAAGGGGATGAGGTTGTATGATATTATGCTGATCCTGGGGAGGAGGGAGACCTTGGGGAGGTTGGGGGTTGGGGGTTGGGGTGTGAGGATCTGATAGATTCTATACGTCTATGTCGATATGTCTGTAAGAATAGGATGGATATATGCTGCAAGAGTAGTAAGTAGATACCCACTGTATAGATAGCCTTAAGAATATGCAAGTGCTTCATAAAGTGCTTCATGAAGTAATCCCCTCCTTGGCCTCCTCCTTCTTCCTCTCTTCCCTCCTCTTCCTCGGCTCCCCCTTGTTCTCTTTCTCGCCCTTCCCCTCGCCATCCTTCCTCCCCTCGTATGTAACCATCAAAACCCCACCCATGGTCCCCTCCCTCTTCACCTCCTTACTCCCCTTGACCTCCTGCACAACTTCGTCAATCTGCCTCATGACAGACGCAACTTCATCCTCCGTCGCCGCCCTCCCCTTCTTCTTCGGCCCCAACATGACCTCCACCTTCCTCCCTTCCTCTAGAAACTGCCTCAACCTGCCCAGCCTATGCTTGAGATCGCCCGCTGCAATCGCCCAGTTCAACTCCAGGTTCTTCATCGCCGGCCCTGCGCCCAGCCCCTTGGCCTGCCGTCGCGCCAGCTCCAACTTGCGCTCGTGTTGTTCGCGCAGTGCCATCTTGGTCATCACCCTGCACACAGGCACGTCGTTGGGGTCAGCGTTCCCAAACTCGTCCACTTTTCCAGGCGACATTTGCACAAGGTAGTGGGTTGTGCGGTTGATTTGTGCGAGGGCGTCGGAGAGGGGCACCGAGGGGTGGTAGGTGCCATCTTCGTCGACGAGGTTGATGTAGGGGGTGGAGACGGCGCGGTCAATGGTGTAGTGGTCGGTTATGGCGTGGCGGGTTGTGTCCTTTTTGTAGGTTTTTGTGCGGATAATGCTCTGTCCATGGGGGGATAGGCGTGCTGTGGGTGCGAATGCTGGGGTGAAGAGGGGAAGGATGCCATTGGGGCTTTGGTGGGAGCGCAGACTAAGGCTAGGGGCGACGAAGGTGCGGTAGAGAGCGCGCGATGTGCTGGCCAGATGGGTGGGTGGCATTCTGACAGAGCTTAGGGTATGTGGTAAGAGCAATGGGGGTGGAAAGGTGTGTTCGTGATGGGAGTGCGATTCTTGGAAGAATGAGGAGGAAGCTTCGACCAATCATGCTTCGATGCTGCCGCGGTGATCTAGTCCACCTGTTCGACCACGATACCGTGCCACGCTTCAGCCTACTTCATGTAGCAAACCATCATGATACCGAGAGCACGCGCATATTCACCCTATCGACCTACGCCGTTACATCTGCCGCCATGAGCAACCCGCTCGCCGATTACCTATCCGCTATCGAGGCACGCGATGCCCGGGAGAAGGCGCATGCCGAGTACATCGATGCCTGTCAGTGTTCACCTATCGCGCGGCCTCCTGACTTGTTGGATGGATGCGCATAGAACTAGGTCGCTTGGGATAATATGCTAACGATGAGAAGACACCAAGCTTGCCGACCGAACAGCGGCTCGAGCAAGCCAGCCGGCGCCTGAAGAAGACACAGCAACCACGCCCACCGCCTCCACAAAGACTGTCCGGCCCGAGAGTGCCAAAGGAAAAGTACCGGCAAGCTCAGCAGACACCCCAATACCCTCCACGCTTGCTCAGATCCGCTCCGACCTCGCCACCACCCAGCGCACGCGCAGCGAGCTCGAAACTAAACTCACTTCTGCGACCGCCGAGCTCGCTGCTCTCAAAGCCACAGACAACCTCCAGAAGCACCGAATAGCGCAGCTCGAGAAGGTCAGAGTCAACCTCGAGCGGCGGGGCAAGGACAGGGTGGACGAGCTGCGGGGCAAGGGCAAGTTCGTCGAGGATATCCAGGATGAGATGGTGGCGCTGACGCTGCAGCTGAATATGGCTGAGCAGGACAAGGAGAAGTTGAAGAAGGAGAACGAGGATCTGACGAGAAGGTGGGTGAAGAAGATGGAGGAGGAGGCGAGTAGGATGAACGATAGGATGGGGTGGGAGGACCAGGTGGGCGGGAGAAAGGGGAGTCGTAGTTAAATCAATCCCCTGTGGCTTCAAGCTGCTGTATTTCATTTGTGAATTTAATCATGAAAGACGCGGTCTGGTCGCGGTCGTGCTCTACCTTGTCCCCGCGCTGATGCCTGTATCTCTTGGCACATACATACGATAGCTCCCCACTACAACTTTAGAGCTCCATCACCGCATCAGCCATTGCACCACACTCCCACAATACAGCACAACTCCGAGGGAGTGCCACAACATGGCGGCCGCACTGAAAACCTGGGGTAAGCCCTTTCCATTCGCGTACTGATCTACTATACATGGCGCAACACCCCGCCACTCCCCGCCATCGATACCACTTGGCAGTTGCTAACGACATGTAGAGCTCGAGAACTCGGTGAAGCTCGTCGATCCCACCAAAGACGCTCTCTACGCCTACTCTGCCTCTGCCCAGAAATCCATCAACGAAGCCCACCCATGGCGCACCGATCCGCACTACTTCACCTCTGTGCGCGTCTCCGCCGTCGCCATGCTCAAGATGGTCATGCACGCGCGGTCCGGAGGCTCTCTCGAAGTCATGGGCCTGATGCTCGGCAAGATTGAAGCGCACACGTTTGTCGTCACCGACAGCTTCCGGCTGCCTGTTGAGGGCACCGAGACGCGCGTCAACGCGCAGGATGAGGCCAACGAGTACATGGTTGAGTTCTTGCAGCGGGCGCGGGAGCAGGGACAGATGGACAATGCGGTGGGGTGGTATCACAGTCATCCGGGCTATGGATGTTGGTTGAGCGGGATTGATGTGAATACGCAAAAGACACAGCAACAGTTCTCTGATCCTTTCTGCGCCATCGTCATCGATCCCGATCGCACAGTCTCTGCAGGAAAAGTCGAGATTGGAGCCTTCCGCACATTCCCACAACAGTACATTGAAGAGAAGGAGAAGTCGTCAGCAGCAAGGCCAGGCGGCGGAGGCGGTACTGATTCAGATGGCTTCCAGACCATCCCGCTCGGCAAAATCGAAGACTTTGGCGCCCACGCAGCTCACTACTACGCCCTTGAAGTCTCGCACTACAAGTCCTCGCTCGACACCAAGATCCTCGAGGCCCTTTGGAACAAGTACTGGGTCCAGACGCTTTCGTCGTCGCCGCTTATCTCCAACCGCGACTACGGCACCAACCAGATCAGCGACTTGGCCCGCAAGACGCAACAGGAGACACAGAGTGGGAAGCGCTATAAGAGCATGGGGCCAGGTGCAGGCAGTGGTGGGGGAAGCGACAAAGGGCAGCTGGAGAAGTTGGGCAAGGCGGGCGCGAAGATTGCGCGGGAGGAGGATATGGGGCTGCTTGCGGCCAAGGTGAAAGAGCAGGTGTTCAATCTAAAGGGAGGGGCGCAAGAGGTGGTTGGCCAGGAGGCGGTCAGTCAGGAGGTGGAGATGAAGAGTTGAAGGGATGATTGTCGACTTCTTCGAGCGAGCATGGCATGGCGTTTGGGCGTGGGACGGGAATGGGTATGCTAAGATGAAGACATTACACATGTCACGAGCAAATGAACAAGTCCACGATTGCCGTCTTCTGAGCACGAGCGCACGAATGGTGCGCATATAGTACATTTCCATGTGCAAACATAATGTACAGCAAAAAAATTCGCCCTCTACTTCTTCTCCTGCTTGATCTCCTCAATGACAGGCGACTCCGCAGGCATGGGTGTACCCTCGACCACTTCCCCATCCACCTCCTCCCCCTCCTGCCTAGCCAACATCTCATTGTTCAAGTTCTTCAACTCCGCCTCCAACGCCTCAAGCACTTCTTGCGCCTTGACCCTAGCCGCATAATCATTCCTGACCTTTTGCAGACTTACGTCCGCCCGCGCAGCCTCGATCTTCCTCTCCAGCACATCGAGCTGTGCCTCCTCAACGACTGTGCGCTCCCTACTCGCGAGCTCAAACGAGACTTCGGCGCTCTCTTCGTCACCGCGTAGACAGTGCGCCTCGCTCTCGTGCTCGTGGACTTGTGCGGCAAGAAGTGCAGCTTCAAGCTTAACTTCGGTCGCCTCAACCATCAACACATTGGCTTTCACTTCGGCCTCCAAACGTGTCAGGGACAGCGGGTTGTCGTCATCTGTCCTACTGAGTTCTCGCGCAGCTTGGTGATCAAGGACCTGGCGCTTGGGAAATGAGAGCGATGGGTCTTCAACGTCAGCTGGTAGATCGGAGTAGTCAGACCACGCGAGGCCAGTTGTGTTGGCGAAGTAGAGGCTTTTTGCTTCAGCGAGGAGGGTATATGCTGATACAAGCAGGCTCGTGCGTTGCGCACTGCCTTCGGGAAGCGTAAGAGCATATGTGTAGCGCTTGTCTGCTACTTCTTCATACTTGGCCGGTCTTGCGGTAGTCAAAACATCAGTATAATATGGCTCCTCGCTATCCTGCCGTCTTGGCTGCCGCGCCTTGGATTCAAGCAACTGCAGTGTCTTGAACTCTTTCCACCCAAGTATGGGCTTGAGTTCTGAGGGCGCGGAACCGGCGCGGAAACTGGGGTGCCATGGCTGTGCGAGATCTTCTTGGTGCGATGTGAAGATGTTTTCGAGGGCGGCGCGCTCGATGATGATGCGCGAAGTGCTCAGGAGGTCTTTGACGTCGACTTCTTCCCACGTCAGGGTTTGCTCTTCGCGGCCGATTTCCTTGAGGACCTCTTTGAGAAGTGGGCGCGTGTCGTGTGTGACGAGCAGATTTCGGCCCCGGCCTCGGAGTAGCTTCTCCTGGTATGCGAAGATATCCTCCATGAGAAAGGAAGAGGGGCTCTCAATCTCCATGGCGTTGTCTACAATGATGAGCTCGTTCTTGCGGAAACGATACGAGAGCGCGGTCCGCCATGCCAGATCGTACACCTTCTTTGGCAGCTTGGTGGAAAAGTCACGGGGCTTGGGACCAAATGCCACTCCTCCGCCTTTCAGCATTGGCGAATTCTTGTCTCCCAAACGTGCGCGACCGGAGCCTTTTTGCGGGCGGATCTTTCTCGCTGATCCTCTGACTTCATATCTGGTTTTGGTCGAGGCAGTACCCAGGCGTGTATGATCTGCCTCAAATATGACGGCGCGATGGAGGATATCTCTTCTTGTGGGCAGGTACAGATGTGTCGCTGGGTATGTCTCAAAGCGGAGGGGTTCCAGTGATGGAAATTGGTGAATGGTCGCAAGGACCGTTTGTTCTTCGAAAGGCTTGATGGGGACGTATTTGGTGGCAGATGTCGTTATAGAGGATAGAGAGGCACGTGAAGAGGCGGTGGTGGTTATTGATCGCGCCGTTGGTGTCGACAGACATTTCTGTAAACTTTAGCATGGATGCGGCGGTTGAGAACGAGGTGGCGCACTGTGCAGCGCTTCGTGAGCGCATCCCGCCGTATGGATAATCGACTCAATTGATTTGTGACGCCTCGCATCGGCGCTGATATCCTCGAGGAAGCCATGCCGAACGTGGTGGTTCAGAAGCTCGCGGACGTGTTAGTCGTGGTGGAGGTGAGGCGCCAAGACGCGGCTTCACATTTTCTATTCGAGTAGCAGACCTTCGTCTTCCAGCACTCACAACACCACGCAAATCGCCATGCCATCCGCCCTGCCGTCGACACGGCAGTTCAGCACGTGCATACGATGCGTGCGCCAAATCTCCAGCACCAATGGCAAGCCCCGCCGATTCTTCTCCTCCTCTGCCGCCGTTCGTGAAGAGCTGCAGCAACCTTCGACACCAGCACCGCCGGCCCCACCACCCTCAGACAATGTTACGCTCACCAACTCGGATTCCTCCCAGCCCATTCCAGACTACATGCAGAAATGGGGCACCCTGGACCCTCAGACCGTTGAGAACAAGAAGCAGGAGCGCCGTCTTCTCCGAAGAGAGCACGTCCAGCCTGTCGGATCCCGTCGTCGCCGCGCTGCGCTCCGCCGCTCTGCACTGCAGAAGACCACCGAGATCCCGTTCGAGCAGCTGCCCTACCAATGCTTTCAGGAGGCGAGAAAGGTCTTGTTGGAAGACCGGCAGCAGAAAATCAAGGACATCGAGGTGCAGCAAGTGAGGATCAAAAATCTGATGGAGCAGGATCCTGCTGTGAGTGGAGGACAAAGGGCGAAAGAGCAGCGATCGAAGAGCATGCGGAAATACTTGGACGAGCTCGTCATCCTAGCCGACATCAACGACCCTGTGGTGAAGCGCAAATTCGAGGACGGACAAGGTTGGTATCCTGACCGCACGAGGTGATGACTGGCTGACACAGGGCAGGCGATATGAACAAGCCCATCTACAGATATCTTGCCGATCGTAAATGGCGGCAATACAAGCGCCTCGTGCTTGAACAGCGTTTGAGCCAAATGAGCGTGACACCCGATTTGCTGCCTGAGCTCGACCTCCTCGCGGACATTGACCTGGGATTTGGGCGCAAGCCTGTCGCGCCCGGTGAAATTGTAGAATCAAGCATCAGTGAGAAGGCGCCCCGACTGAACGTCCAGTTGTTCACACCGGGCGAGAGACTTGTCACTGTGGTGGTGGTAGACGCCGACGTACCCTTCCTGGAGCATGATAGCTTCACGAACCGATGCCATCTTATTGCATCCAACATACCGCTGTCCCCGACGCGCACATCCATCCCGCTGCAACGCATCGCGCAGGAAGATGCCAAGACTACGAACGATTCTGAAAAGAAAATCGCTCTGCCTTGGATTGCGCCATGGGCACACAAGGGCGCGCCATACCACCGCTTGGCCGTATTTGTTCTGGAGCAGAAGGATGCAAAGGCTCTCGATGTGTCTGCCGTTAGTGCTACCAGACGCGGCTTCTTCAACATGCGAAGCTTCGTCAACAAGTACGCACTCTCTCCCATCACTGCGACGCTGTTCAGGACGCAGTGGGATGAGAGCATGGCAGGTGTAATGGAACGTGCAGGCTTGCAAGACCAGATCGGCATTGAGCTGAAGAGGAAGAGGGTCGAGCCATTGCCCTACAAGAGGCGGACTGAGCGCATGCGGTAATAGGTGTAGATTCGACGTGTATGAGTATGTTAGTAAGTGTGCACTTGCCACGACCTTTATGAATGTAGCATATTCTTCATCGTCTCTCGAGAACAACTTGTTCGTTGCGCTGGTAGTCTCGGAAAGAGCCGTTCTCGACGTCGTTCCTTCCTCGTTTCTCTCACCCCACTTCATGCTTTTTGCACACCGACTCGCGTTCCAGATGTCTTCCTCTTCCCTCACAACAAGCTGACTCTGACCACACCTCTGACATCTACTCACTCATTGCACGGTACAGACATGATGGCACCGAGCGCGCTATTCTCGGGGCAGCCAACCGTCGTTCCTTCCAACGAGCAAATCGCCCTTGCCATCACAATCGTTCGTTCCAAGCCTGTTGATGTGTCGATGCGAGGTCAGTGTCGTCGCCCATCGATCAAAGGACCTGAATTGACCAGACCAGATTACGTACAAATCCTACGAGAGCATTGCAGGCCCGGACAACCACCTTCAGAAGCGGAGGAGCACGGCCATTACCTCGACCTGGCCGGATATTGGCAGGACCAATGTCAGAGAGCACAGGACGAATGCAGCCGTCTCCGATCTACCAACGTGAGGCTCGAGCGCTCAAATCACCAGCTCTCGCAGCAAGTAAAGATCGACCCGCAGGAACGACGTGGTACAGCCTCAGGTTTCTCGAAGCGCAAAGCCGCAGCATCGCCAACACGATCGCCAAAGCGACCGAAGCCGTCGGTTGAGCAGACTATTGCAGAGACTCAGGAGGGCATTGAGCACGATTTCGTCTTCCTCGATGGTCTTGGGAGCGGTAAGACCGCACCTCGAAGGTGCACAGCCAACACTGCTAATTTTGAGCAGATGGTGCTGCCCTTGTCGAAACTTTATATTCAACTCATCAACTGTGTCGTGCGACAGATCGTGATGCAGAAGTCCTCTGCCGCCATCTAGTACAGACTTGTTCCGCCCTGAGCAAGGTTATCCGCGTTATCGCTCACAACCACGAGCATCTCACGCGCCGAGGACGAGGAAACCCAAGTGCAATGTCACTGGATGAAGACCGCTCCGACTTCGCTCAAGCTTTGACAATCTCAGCCAGAGCTTTCATGTCCGTTTTGGTTGGGATATCCAAGATGATGGACGCAAGTAGCGACAGCCGACTACCTAACCTTGTCGTCTGTGAACTAGCAGAAACCTTCAAGTCTGTCCTGCAAGCCATCACATCGGCTGCCCACGATTCAGCCAATGCAAGTCCGTCTAGCAGTGCGGTCTCGAACAAGAAGAACTCCAAGGACGCCGTTAGTGTGGTCAAAGAATCTGTACCGGGACGCTCGCTGGCCCATTTTCTTATCGGGATACTCGGGCTCCTCGACAAGAGTAATGACATTCATCAAAAGATCTTCGATGCGTTCGCTTTCCTGCTTCTGGAGCGCGTCGGAAAACAACTACATTATTGTACATTTGGAAGAAATCGTGGGGACTCCATGGAAGACGAACTTTCGCCAAAGCCAAAGCCATCAGGACCGTCCCTTGAACCCATGCCAGAGACTGGAACACTCGCATTACGGCTTGAGCTGAAAGCGCTCGTGCTCATTCTAGATCGAGCCATGGGCCTTGCGCCACACCATATGAACCCGACCAGCAGCAAAGCAGCAAGACAATCGACTGCTAACCGAGTTGGGCGTACATTGAGCATGAAGACACTACCAGCCGCGCCCAAGGGTCGACTAAGCTCGCTTGCCAAAGATCGTCTACAGCGAACTCTAGTCAGTTGCATGTTTGGCGATGATACCGACGATGAGTTTCTTGATATACTGACCAAGCCGATGCCGAGCATGCGCGTCAGCAATTTGGCGAGTTTGGCGAGGGTGGAAGATGAAAATGTGGAAAGATGGTTCAAAGAAGAGGTATGGCGGCTTGTCGGCTGGGATATAATGGCGAAGGAGGCTGGGTGGTGAAGTGTGCACCGAAAATATTACATTGGGTTGGTACTTCATTAACAAATCTTTTCGTGCATTATAGCTCAGTCGTATCCGTATCTCCAGCGAGTATCTTCAACTCTTGAGTGTTGTATCGAGCCAATGACCATGCTGCGTTACATGTCGTACTTCATGTCTTCTCAAATCCCCCTCTTCCAACTCGAACTCTAAAACCCAGCACACTGTTAAGGCACATCCATCCGGTTCTCTAGTTATGCAGCCATGACTCTGTCGTAATTCTCCTCGATGTCGGTCGTGCGGTAAGTGCTCTACGAAATACAAATGTCATAAGATAAGACCGGCATTTTGAACCTCATAGCACAGCTTGTCACTTTTTGGACCTTATCACGTTCGCTCATGAAAGTGATGGTATGTAACGACTACTCGCTTTTCCCCCCATGATTATAAATCTTGAGTTCTTGCACGTTCGCTGTTACAAACCCCTTGATATACAGCATTGAGGGGTTTCCTTTACCTCACTCCTCTTTCACTGTCACCAGTCTTTCCTCATAACGCTCAGGATATGTTACAGAGTTCATGAGAAATGCAAGGACAAGGGCCAGGTCAAGAAGGCCAACGATGTCGCCAAGTTGATGGTCAAGGACGAGTCTCACTTTAAAGCAGTAAAACAGGAAGCCGATGAGCTCACTGCGGGCGTCAACGGTGCTGTCAAAAACAAGGAGGACAAGAAGCTCGTCTACGACTTGGAGGGCATAATTCTGGCGAAGGGTACTGTTGCCACACAGCGTGTCTGCAAGTTTGGGGAAAACAACACGTACCGGAGTGTCTGGAATCCTAGGGGCCTAAACTCTACTGTAACAGCCTACCACTCGCTGTCACCTCATACACCGGCACTTGCATCTTCTCCAGCACCTTGTCCTGCTTACAATGAGTCTCCGCCCACCTCAACCACCCCGCATATGTCCCCTCTCCACAATCGCTATCTCCATTCTTCCTCCACAGCATACCCAACGTATCAGCCCCGAACAGCTTCGCCGAAAAGCCATGTCCTAACTTCAAGCACCAACTATTCGCCACTGCCTCTTCAACGATCTTCCTCGCGAGAGCCTGGTCTTCACTCTCCTCCACCCCCTCCCTTGGCATTTTCTGCTTCAAAAGCTCAAACTGCCGTGGCCCATTCCACTTGGTCATCTGCTCAACCAAAAACGCGCCACTCATCATACTGTAAAGCCAGCAATGCTCTCTCACATATTCAGGCCCGTTCCAGCCGTCTTCGATGTCCACCCACCTCTGCGCAGCGCCCATGCATTGGATCTGCACCGCATAATCCGTCATGGCCTCATCGTCAATCACCATCCTCCCTTTCCCCTCGTCTTCTATCACGACTTCCTGCGGTACATGCATGAGCGGGACATGGGCAACTAGCTCATGCTTCGAGGCGCCAGATGTGTTCGTTTTGCCAGACCAGACTTTTAATAGAATATGGTGCGCGCGTGCGACGAGTGAATTGTTGGCGCCGCACATGAAGCCAAAGTTCACAATCGAAATGCCCGCGGGCGGATCGCCCATTGTGAAGCCGAAGAAGTCGTAGGGCGACTCGGGATTGGCTATATGAGAGGTCCATAACCAGTCCAAGTCGCCGAATTGTAAGACGCCGACGTCGAGGTAGATGCCGCCATATCTGAGTAAGAGCGGGTAGCGGATGAGGTCAGATGTGTGTTGCGCTGCATACGTGCCATCCAAAGTTCCTTTCGTAAACGCTTCAGGCACAATGAAGGGGGAGGTAGTGTCGATGAAATTGGAAACGTTGAGCGGGGATGAAGAAACGGTATCGAGGACGTAGATTGTCCAGCCTAGAGGGGCAAAGCGGGTGTGCCAGTTGGTTACGTTGCGGAGGAGGTAAGGTGGTAGGTTTTGGATGCCGGAGTGCCAGAAGGCGAAGATGGATTTGGAGCCTGGGGCAGGAGGGCCAGCACATGCGGTATGTAAAGACAGCAAGTCTGATGGAGATGTGGTCAAGTGTTTATTGGACGTGATGGGTGAAGTGCCTGGAATGGCAGGGTAATCCATGGCAGAGAGTGAACTGTGGAGAGCTATCTCACAACAGTAATATGTGAATGTTTGGACGTGAGCTGCAATCAGTACATTTGGGTCTACAAGGCCAGAGCTGTTTATATTTTGACAAGGTCATTGTTGCCAAGTTCTGATCTGTCGTTGTCATTTCGACTCATCCTCGCTTATCATTACTCGATTCGGCTCTAAGCACTAAGAAGCGTACTTGCTCGATCTTTACAATATCGGGAGAACTGTAGTGTGAAGAACGTGTTGCCAAATGCCGAATTGGCTCCCTCCGACGACGTTTTTTTGGGTGACAGGTCTCTTAGATGCGCGTTGATACCATGTTGAATCCAAACGAGGGAATGCGACTAGGTCGTTCGATTTACTGAGCGCAGAGAAATCCAGGACGTGATGATGTCTTTGGCAATTATCGCTCGTTTGCAATGTGTCACGTGGCGACCGTAGTGATCAACTAGGTAGCCGACCCTACTGACTATTCACGGCAGCAATCAGAGAGACCTACATGTCGAATCCAGGTGTTTACCTGGCCTCCTACCGGCGCAACATCGCGATCAGCCACCATGCATCACTACAGAAGTATGCCCCCAAGGAGTACACCACCACCAGACGTTGTACGCCCACAGCGTAGCATCTTCCCAGAGAACCAGTGCACCTTAGATCAGACATCTTCATCTCGGTCTCCGCCTCCCTCACCCCGCGCCGCCGACTTCCTCATCATCGGTCTCTTCGCCGTCCGGCTAACTAAACGCCTGATTGAAGGCCTCGAGCCCTACTCTCAAAGCGATGCCGACATATCCTGGTTAAGCACATTCCTCGCCGCATACGCGAGCGAATACGCGCTTGCCAAGATTTCGGGACCCAGGAAGGACGAGTACGTGGCCATGTATCAGGATATTGTGTCAAGGATGAAGAGGCAGCCAAGGTACCCGATGAGGTTCATGCAGATGAATCCAGATGGTTCAACAAGGCGGGGAGGTCGGGAAGGGGGAAGAGGGGAGGAGAGACAGATGACAGACGGTAAGTCACGCATTGATGATGATGTGAAATACTCACGCTGATGAGGCACAGTTGAGCGGTTGGACATGATTGACTTCTGCGATGCGGCGGGGGAGTGGGGGTCCGTGGTGCCTATCCCGGCGAAGGAGGCAGATAGGATGATAGAATTGGCGGGACAGAGGAGGATTGCTGATTTGGAGGACAGAAGTGTGATGAATTGATGAAGAATGTGATGACTGAAACGAACAAGGTCGGAGAGGCACTTATCCGTGGTGGCACAGTTGCAGAGGTCGATATGCGAAAGGTCAAGCGACACGAGAATTGGCGCTGGAGGCATCAAAAACGAGGTCGGATTAAGCTCCGTCAAGCGCTGCGATGAGCTTGATTGGTCTGAGTTATCGATTGCCTGTTCTCGACCGTCTAAATTTAGCAATGGTGAAATTATCACGAATACGATCTAGGTTCAGGCAACCATTGAGCCACTGCGGCGTGTGTCGAGTGTCTCATTTCTTTGCTGCATTTCCCACCGTTGATCCTGCGTCCTCTTTTTCGCTTTATTGCACACGTCGTACCTAATCGCGCATCCTTTGCGCAGCCACTCGCTTTTCTCCTAGTTACTCTGACCATGTCTGACCAAATCACCCCTGCCCCTCGGGCGCATCCGAACACGGCTTCACCAGCACCACCATCGCCGACACCTCCAACTGCGACTGCTGCTGCTGCACAGGCAAATTTCTCGCGACCAACGACAGCGAGTGCCGCGCCCCAGCATGCAGCCGCCACACTGCCCACCACCCAACAGCCCACCATTGAAGAGCCCGTCACCCTTAACGACAAACTCAACAATGTCGACCGCTACTGGAAGTTCAAGGGCGCCATCCAAGTCGTTGCCATCATCCTTGGCTTCATCGGCATCGGCGCCGTCGGCTGGTGCGTGAGCACGACTCCCATCAACGACGACCTCACCTACGGCTACGACGAGTACTGGACCCTGTGGCCGTCGCTCGTCACCTTTTCCGTGTCCGTCCTCTGGTGCGCCACCTGCATCCTCTTCCTCATCGTCAAGAAGCGCGGCGTGCACCCCGGTCTGCGCGTCGCCCTCGAGCTGCTGCTTTGGCTCTCCTTCATCGTCACCGCTCTCTTCGCCATGGTCTCGCTCATCGAGATCAGGCAGTGGGGCGAGTATGGCGATCTCTCCGGCTCCTCGTATCCCTACGGATACAGCAGCAGCAATGGCGGCTACGAGCTGCAGCCCAACAACACCTGGGTGTGGGAACCGCCTAGCAGCAGCAGTGGCAGCACTTCGACCATCTCCACCAGCTACACGCGCCCCTGCGATCGCAACTCGTCGTCGTCGTCATCGTCGTCGTCATATTCTTCCTACTCATCGTCGTACTTCAGCTCCTGCGCTGAGCAAGACGCCTACATTAACAAGCTGTGGCACGACAAGCCGCATCGTGAGAGCGTCGAGCTGCTTGGCGTCGTGTGCCAGTGGTTCCTCATGCTCCTGCACTTTGTCCTCGTCGTCTGGGCCTGCGTCGACTGTCATCGCTACAACCGCGGCAAGACGAGCAAGGACGCGGAAAAAATCGCTGCCAATATTGTCCAGACTATGATTACCAATGGCGCCATTGTGCCGCCCCCCGGCCAGGCGCATTTGAGGCCCGTCGCGCCGTGGGGAAACCAGCAGATGGGCTATTATCAGTTGCCGCAGCAGGGCCAGGCGTATCCTATGACGAACATGTATCCGCAGGGACAGCAGCAACAATACCAGCAGCCGCCACACATGTCAGGAGCGGCAGGGCCAAGCAATGAAAAGAGCGAGGGAACACGGTACGTTTAAAGAAAAGGGAGAGAATAATGGAAGGAGGCATGTCGTTGGATTACACCTAAAGTCTCTGGATTTTTTCTTACATTGTTCCATTGGGAAGGACGTCTATATAGCTAGCTCGATACCCCATCTTCGCATAATGCACACACACATCCACATCTTACTTCCATCACCCAGCCTCCACACACTCCATCTTCATCCTTCTCTCGCCTCAGTGCGGTATCAAACCGCCTTCGGTTCCCTGTCCAACTTGAAATACCCCGGCATCAACTCCTGAAACACTCTCGCAGGATCATACTTGGCCGCCACAGCTCTCAACTTGTCCGTCTCCACCTTCCCATAACTCTCAAGCACATGCTGCTCCTCACTCGCATAGTTCATATATAGGTACCCCACCTCCATATCCCTCCTCTTTGCCTCTTCCTGCATTTTGCTTACTATCCTCCGATTCGCGCTCAACACTCTCTCGTCATCTTCCGCCTTGTCCCAGCGCATATTGAGGTTAAGTAGGAAGATTGGGCCGGAAGTGGGGTCGAGACCGAGTGCGTTCCCACTCTTCTTTTGCATCTGCTCGAGTTGCGCAACGGTAATGATCTGCAGAGCGTTTGCCGGGATGATACCGGATACATTAGCTAGAGTCGAGAACTCTTCGAAGCAGGCGGAGACGACGAACTGAACCATTTCGCGATCAAGGAGCGACGAGGCAGTCCAGTATGTTTCGCGGAAGCCGCTGGGGTTCGTGGCGTCGAGTTCTTGCGTCAAGTTGGCCAGACTTGCCACTCTCCCAGAATCAGAAAGCGCTTCAATGGCGCGATACTCGGCAAAGACAGCAGGCTCTGGGTCGGGCTCCGAGTACGTGAGCTCAGCGACTGCGATGCGGGTGTTGGATGCTACGTCCAGCGCAATAGCAAGGTACTGCGCCGCCTTTGGGTCGGCGTCTGGATTGCTTCCAAGATTGACAAACGCGTCGATTGCGCTGGGAAAGCTGGACTCTAAAAACACCCTCTGTCCCCCAAACATGACTGGTCCATGAGCAAACGTCTCGAGCTCAAAGCTCGTCACTATCCCAAAGTTTGGGCCACCTCCACGCAGCGCCAGGTACAGATCCGCGTGCGATGAAGGAGATGCGGTAACAATCTGACCAGAGGCTAACACGACTTCATACGATGCGACGTTATCGCATGCCCATCCGTATTCGTTTGAGAAGAAGGATATCCCCCCGCCGAGCGTAAGACCCCCAACCCCTATCCCGGACACGCGCCCACCGATGACGGCGAGGTTGTCTTTTTCTAGAGATGTGTAGACATCATACCAGGTGTTTCCTGACTGGATGTACACGGTGGATTTGTCGGATGATAGACTGATTGCTTTCATGTTAGAGAATGTCAAGGTCACGCCATTGTTGATGTTCGATGCACCCTGGAAAGCGGCATGACCTCCACTCTTGACAGCAAATGGGGCTTTTGTTAGGCGTGAGAGGAGGATGAAGGTAGAAACATCCTGTGCCTTGGTGGGCTTGAAGATGCAGTATGGTTTTGCTTCTTGTTGGCGGGCAGACCAGAACGAGTTGATGACAGCAGTGTATGCGGATTCATTCCGAGTTTCGACCTTTGCTTCGCCGAAGATGAGTTCAAGTGTGTTGCACTGTTGATGTTAGTAACTATTCCTCAGTGATACAACACGCTCTTCAAAGATGCGGATTGCAACTATGCGTCTGAGCAATCGAGCCGGTACTCACCAATACAGCCACTCCTAGTTCCGATGAGCTGGGAAGGACTGATAGATCGACCCCATTCGTTTTCAATACCTCGGCAACATTCAAGTCCGCGGAGTCGAACACGTCTTGTGCTCCACATGCCGGTAGAAAGAGACTAAGCGACACGACGTAGGGGAAACGCATGCTGTCGCGACGAGGTACTGCTGAATCGACGTTGTCACAAGGTCTCAAAATCGAGGTACTCTTTCGCCACAAGCACTAAGCTCTATTGTGCTCCGTTCGTTGCACTGCATATGCGCACCCACGAATATTGGGCAGCTCCTGCTACATCGGGTTCGTGACATATTAAAATCAGCCTATCAGGAGGCAAAGTGCTGACATGGGTGATTTGCTTGTCGTATCATAGTTCGGTTGGCTAAATGTCAAGGATTGCGAGTTCGACTCCTTAGTCGTATTACAAAATGAAAAGCACAGCACAGCATGGTAGAAAGACAACGCCTATGTCCCATATCGTTCGCTTCGAATCGGAGAGTAGAGTTCAACAGTTAAGCGAAAAGTGAGGCTCAGAACGACTACGCTTAGATTCTACGACCACGGACAATCCAAATATCTGGTACTTCGCTCGCGCTCTTGCTGGTGCTTCCTTCAGTACAGCCACTAAACATGTAGAACAACGTTCCATGTTTCCTAGATTGAGTAGGTACACCAGTGATGCCTGACGTTGCTATGCGGTGGGATGGAGTGGTGTTGCAATTCGATCATGCTAACGGAGAAGATCGTCAAAGTCCCTTGCCCACCTCTGGGTACGAAACTGCTCGTGTCTTCAAATATCTAGTCCTTCTAGCGATAACATCATGGCTGTGTTCTTTCTGGCCTCCTCCGAAAATCTAGCGGCGGACTTCTCAGGTCCATGTAGAGAATGCGCATCGCCTACGCTGCTGCATACATGTCTTCCCAGGCCTGCTGTATGACTCCCGGCGGCCTCGATCTGTGCGATGCTGATGATAGGACCGGTGCAGCAGTCGCATGAACGGTCCCCTCCCGGATATCGACGTCGTGATATCTTTGTCCGCCCAAGCGTCGAGTCTACACGTACAATCATGGTTCCGGCTTCGGTACTTCGCACACGCGCTCGGGCTGGTATTGGCACCGCCACATCTTGCTCGACAAATACCATGGTTGATCATCAATGAAGCACTCCTGGCACCCTTCAAGGAAACTTCGGGTCAAATTCAGTCGTGTCCAAACCCCAAATGTCGATCCAATTCACTTTCTCACGAGTCATCAACTCAATCTTCCTCACAGGCCCAGCTCTTTTCGCATTCATGCTATTCTCTTGACCGTTTGGCACTGGTGGCGCATTCTTAGGTGGGAAGATAACGCCTCCCAGCTTATACACAAGCTTGTCGCCAAGACCAACGTACTTGACGTTTCTGTACTCTGGCCGCCAGAACTCTGTTGCCATGACAAACGCATGCATCTCTGGATCCATGGAAGCGACAGTCTCAGCGAACTCGGTGCCGGGTCGGACGAGCATTCGTATTGCCCATAGCTTGGGTACCAGCTTCACGATTTGTCGCAGCGATTCAAGTGGCGTGATAGCGCAACGGAAACCAAGTTGTTCGAGGTTCGGGCATGATTGGCAGAGCTTGTACAAGGCTTCGTCAGAAATTAACCACTGATCAGAGAGAAGCAGGTGGCGCATAGTGCGATGGTTCGACTGAATGACGGCGAGGTACTCTCCACCAATGTTGCGACACAGACTTTCAGTTGGAGTGGGCGTAGCGAACGCGCTTGTAGTCCCATTTCCTGCTCCAGGAGTGGCCGTTGATGGCGTCGTTGGAGTTGCGGCAGAGCTGTTCGATTTTGAGCGTCCTTTCGGTGGACGGCTGACAAGGAACAGTCGCTCTAGCCCACTGAACTTGCGAAACCTAATGGCCTGCTCCCTGTCCACATCATCTGTACGGAGAAACTTCAGATTGGGGGGGATCGGTGACGCATTGTTAACTCGCCATGCGTCATCAACAAAGACCGTAATGGGATCAGATGAGCCCATTGAGTTGAACACGGTGACCTCCTCTTGCCGCTCATGGTCAATGACGTTCTCAAAACCGGCCCCCATGAAACGTGTATAGAGGTTATAGATGCCTAACCGTTTCAATCGCAGTTGTTTATTCGCACCCGCACAGCGGCCGAATATGGTCATGAGGTTGACAGACTCTTCACCAGCGTCGCGCATGCGCGGACTCCAGTGCAATTTGAGATTCTCAAGATTCTTTGCGCCAAGCAATAGTAGCGATATGTCGTCCGGATAGCACAACGGGTCGATATCGTAAACGACAAGGGTTTTCAGATTGGGCATGGGGGAAATGATGGTTGTCGGGCGTGGTATTCGCTTCGTCTGGCCACGGAGGGTAAAGGACGTTAGAGTCGAGGAGCGGTGGACAAGGCCTTGATAGAGGGTGTTCATAGGCTTGGTATTCAATTCCCAACTGCATATGTTAGCATTCTGTCACGAGAACAGCCGATACATCTACATACGCAAATGCCTGAAGGTGCTTCATCTTGTCCAGCGCAGCGCGTATAGCGATTTGAAGAACCATACTATTATCGGGCACACGACCCTGCTTGTAGTCATCCTCGTCATGCTCGCGCCAATCGCCAGCTATGCGAAAGGACTGCACGTAGTCGGTAAAGGTGCGCGAGACCAGCGTGTTCAATCCCATAGCGAAGGGACTGCCGCCGCCGTATCCTTCAGGTCGGCCATGCTCGGTGTACCTGATTTCCGCGTAGGAGCGCAAGGTGACATGCTGATATAGGCGGGGCAGGGTCATGTAGTAGAAAAGACGAGAAGTACGCGTAATGCGCGCGAGGTCTGCAACATCGTCAAGCTGGGGGTGCGGTCAGCTATGTTAGGAGTAGGACTACGACGGTGACATGACCAGCGTCCACTTAGCACGTACATGTGTCAGAATCAGCTGGATCAGATGCAGAGGTAGTTCTTTTGCCTGCGCCGCATTGGGATGCGAGCGCGCGGGACTCGTGAGCCATGAGTGAACGGGTGCAGTTATGGGATGTGTAGGATATCGCAGGGGAGCTCCAGCGACGACCTGGACGTCCGCTGTTGCGCGGCGGGCAGTGGTGGGCGTGTCTGGCATGGGCTGTCACGACTGGCTGGGGCATGTAGAACGAGATAAGACGACTTTGCAGTCACATTGTGTATGGAGTGTCATCTTTCGAGGAACGCCATGTTCCTTGGTAAGCGCAGTTTCCACGCTGCTTCCAAAATGTATGCATGCCTGCACCGTCGGCGCGCTGCACATGACTCAAGCTCCGGTTTGCTGGGCGCGCTGCCGATCTCCGCCACCTCCGCGTCCGCCGCATTGGTCCGTTTGCCTTCCTTGAAATACGCTTCAATACGGGCAGTGTGTTCGAGCGTCATGTTGGCCCAGCCTCCGTCCCAGACTTCCCAGACATCCGATAGAGTTCCTTAGTCTCGCTTGTTCCGCTTCGGATCATCCGCGTCTCATGAACCACGGCTCCCTGTCCCCATAGACATGCCCAGGATACACGAATGGCACCTCTACCGTACCCTCGAATACGCTCATCGGCGGCATCGTGCCCTCCAAACCCGCAACTTTATCGTCCGGTACTGGCATTATTACACCGCATTCCCAGTTGCGAACATTGAGACTGCCCATTTGCCCGCTTTTGAGCACTTTTTGTCCGCCCCATGCAGATTCGGACATGTTTGCGGACCCTGTATACACCCACCCAAAAGCCTTGCCGTTCTTCTTGATACCCCTTGCCAATAGCAGCTTGTTGTGTGACAGCATGCCGCGCCGTGTCGAGTCATAATCGCGAAGACATTGTTTCGGGAATGTGACAGCGTTATAGTACTGCTTGCTCAAAGATATAATTCCCGCAGAGTCAGGTCCACCAACACTTTTGTTGACAGTCTCGTGTGTCGGAAAGTAGATGCGGATGTGATCGTGCACATCGGTAGCTACAGACTCCGTGTTATACATTTCGCCTTGTGCAGCGAGGTACAGGCGCCGCAAGAAACTGTCGTTGATAGCGCCCAAAGAGGCTGATGCATAATCAAGTTCAATTGCTTCCACCTCGCCGAGTCCTAGATCACGTACTGCATCCGCAAGACCGGGCAGTCCAGTGGGTTGTTGTAAGCTACCCTTGTGACTGCCGCCACTGTTTCTTGTCAGCTTTTGTCCCTCACTGCGCGGGTCCTCACTTACATGGCGTGCACAAAGGCCAAGTGTGTCGTCTCTGAGAAGTCAAACTTCATCACACCTTCAAGGACTTTCTGATCAAGCTGCTGCTTCTCTAGGAAGCAAACCAGATTCTGACCAAATGCTGACAACTCACTCTTGTCTCCAATATGGTCATCCGGCCGTCGTGGGAGGTCTAAGAGAAACACAGTATTTTCCATTACTCCAGGTTGCCAATCGTTCTTCACTTCACCCCAATCAAACGGGATCATGTTGGCCGTCGGCACCACAACGCGCAGTTTGTCTTTGCCGAAGAGTAACATGAGTTTGCTGTGCATACTCTGTATTCCGTCCATTGGCGGAAAGTGTATCCTCAGAGTCTGGGGATAGCCAGCCTCTCTCATCTCACGGTGCCACCGCTGTTGCACGTCTTGAGCTTTGGCGTTCATAATCCATATTTGCTTGACCGTGGTCGGATTGAGCTTCCTATGTAGCCATTCTGCATCCCACATGAAAGAGCTGATGACAGCAATGTTGAGAGTGTCCGCTTGGAGCACTTCCTCGATAGTAATGTCATCTGTACGAGGGTAGCCTTTTGCGAAAGTTCGCTTGATGGCGCCCTTTGGGTACTGTAGTGCCACGTTCTGTGGCAACGCGGCCTTCGACGACTGGGAAGGCTTTGTTTGTTGCGCAGCTTGCATTTTGCTTATCTGTTTTGAAGGCTGATCTGGCGACTGCTCTCTCTTACGCTTGCCGAGTCGAGCAAGCCTTTCTTCTTCCATAGCTTTGCGGTCGATGCCAGACATACCGAACGGCCTTGTCTGTGTAGTGGTGCAGGGTGTATGCGACATTGCCGGCTGAGACTCGTTCTCGCCGATGGAGACTACTTTCGCACTACTAGACCCGCGGTCTGTTTGCAAGGACAAGGCGATAGCTCGACGCAGATCGTCATCGTCGTCCTCATTCTCGGTGTCGGAGGTCAAGTCGATGGTGTCTCTGGCTAAACCTCGTGCTGGGCTTTGTTGCACGGATAACATTAGTGCCAATTTGAAATCATCATTGTCATCCGAAGACGCCATGTGGAATCAAGAGATACAACAATGATTAATGTTTAGGTTGTTGCAGTTGAAGTGTTTGGCAAGGACAAGCGAGATTGATCGCTGAACGGGACGACGCGTTCTGATATTTACGCGGCTTCACGCGTTCACGTGATCGATTCACAACATGAAAGCATCTTCTCCCCATAAGTACCAACCATCTTACACATCACTCAGTTTCCAATTGATGAACTGTGGCTGAATCTCTAGTGATATTGCTACTGTGCTGCAATGGACATCTCGCCTTAAAAACTCCTGCGCCATATCACTGCTCACAACGACTTGTCGGTTGCCCTCTTCACGCTCTTCCCAACGTTCAGAAGCACAATCAAATACCCCAAATCTGCCAGGACCCATGTGGCCATCATAACAATTGCAGCAGGGTTGGCGACGTACCCATGTGCCTCCGGCCAGACCCACCAGCAGTATACATAATTCGCGTTCAAGCCCGCCACACTGCCCACAAATCTCGTCAGCCAGATTCCGTAAGACGAGCCACGGCCGTTCCCTCGGACCATGATCTGTGCCAGCGACGAAACGCTGAGTACGACCTGGGCTACCAGTGCCGTCCAAAAGCCCAATTCGTCTGAGTCGATGCCCTTGACACCTTTGTAAACCTTGCCATCCTTCGGATTTACAGGATTCGCGGGGTTCAACCACCATATGCTGACAGCATACAGCATGATGCACCACCAAGCCAACATGGTCGCAAAGATTGTGCCAATGTTCCTAGCTACCGCTGGGGCGTGCTTCCACTCATTGGCGCCATATTTGACAATAGCGTAGACCAGCCCAAGGTCTATGACCATCCATATTGCAAACATGGCCTTCTCGCGTGCCTCATCCGCAACGTATAGCGCGAAGACGATCTCCCAGGCGAAGTTAAAGGCGAGCGAGAACAATGGCATAGCGTAGGTGCGATCGCGCAAGGACTGTCGGGTCATGAGTACGTAGCAGATGGTGTAGCCGATGCCGCCAGTGCCGAGGAGTACATCATTGACATTACGGAGCGACGGGTCGACGTGGGGTGGTAGAATGTCGTGAACGGTCATGGTGTTTTTTAGAGCAGCCTGACTGATGGATCGTATGTATATATCAAATTTGAGCTATGTGAAGACCATCAAAAGGCCAGTGAGTGTCCTGTCGAGCGTCGAGGTTAGGGGATGCGGTAGTGGTAGGCCAAGGAAACAGGAAACAAGGAGAGAGAAGCGGGCACTTTTATGACCATGGACACCAGCTCGCAAATTTGAGCTTGCAATCTCTGTCAGCATTGTCACTTCCGGTTTGCAGTCAGCATGGAGCAATGCGGGGCCCATCCCAGTATGGTTTGCACGTAGTTGGAATATGTAAATCAAGGTCAGGCCTTCGCCTAAGCTCGGAGCGAAGTGCGAATCGCGGGCTTACGTAAGCCGTACTCATTTCAGCATTCGTGCAGGACTTGGGAAGGGACTTGTCGGCCAACGAGAATATGCCTGGTATCGGCTTGAGAGAGGGATGAGCAGCAAGTCTCGTATTCAGCCCTCGTTAATGATATACTAGCCACCATGCAGTGTCGAAACGAACATGATGTGATCGTCTTTTTGCAGCTTGTACTTGTCCTCACCCTCGAGTTCCCAGTCTGCTTCGTTAATGAGGACGAGTATGCCTGGCCGGCTGTTGTACCTTCTGTCACTATTTGTACGATTTCATCCGAGGTGATCGACTTACACTGTGTCGTCTAGGACGAACAATTCCTTGCGCGGATCTTTCATAACTTTGTCGCATAGATGTCGAACGAGAAATGCTACATTCGCCGGCGAACCCGACTCATCTTGCACAGGTACCGAGATTGTGTACTTCTTTTGGTTGCCGAACAGGATCTCGAGTCCGCCGCTGTCAGCTGTTAACGACATGACAACGTAATTGTGAGCACCACATACGAGAATTCTATCTTTATTGGGATGTTCTCATCCGCCATTGTCACTACTCGCTGTGTGATACCGGTCTCGAGAATGCTAGAATGATGGGTATTGCGTACACTTGCGGCGAAGAATGAATGGCAGCTCCACGCGATCTAGTTGACGCTAACTTATGCAAGACTAGCGTCAAAGAAATCGTCAAGGTGGTGTTGTTCTGCGGCCATGCAACTACGACGTACATTGGTGAGAATGCCCATATCTACCGCTTTCATCTCGACAGGTGGAAACCGCAATCCCGCGGCTGCGGATTGGGATGAGGGTGGTTTGCAGCTGTTAGCATTCGGCGCCGATACTTCCATCGCGATTTGGGATCCGCAAGCAAGTGTGTCGACCAAGCGTGCAAAATATACACTAACGTCAGTGCAGGACGAACAACTTCAAGGCGTCCGGGCCGTCTTGAATGGCCATACAAAGGCTCTGAATGCTGTGAAGTTCTACCCCACACAGTCTTCGGACATTTCAATACTCTTAAGTGGTTCGGCGGATCATTCATTGCGACTGTGGCGCGCTCGGCGTGATCAACCATTTTCTTTCGAGTGCCTCAAGACTCTTTTAGAGCATGCTGGACCTATTACTCGAATAGCTACAGTCTCTGGTTCCAATGTTATCGCGACTGGCTCTTCGGACGGCACCGTGAAGATCTGGAAGCTTGTCCATGATGAAGATTACTCCTCCATTGACGTCCAGTTGTCGCAGACTATCACGCTCTCTCCGAAGTATTTTCCACTGAACCTTGCATTAGCTCAGCTCGACGAAGGCTCGATCATCCTGGCTGTGGCAGGCACTCGTAGTACCATTCAGCTATTCGTCTCTCAAAATGACAGTTTCGAGTTATCTGCAACTCTTACTGGGCATGAAGGATGGATTCGCGCGCTTGCCTTCACTCGTGAAACTTCAGAAAAATCTAGTGACCTCTTACTGGCGTCCGCGAGTCAAGACAAGTACATTCGTCTCTGGAGGATACACCGCGGAGATGAGCTTCCGGCCGCAAGCTCTGCCCTCAATGACCCAAGCTTGGGCGGGATGGGCAGGTCGTTGTCCAACAAAGCACATTGGATCCAATCTACATCTTCAAAGCATTCTATCACTTTCGAGGCGCTGCTATTAGGACATGAAGACTGGATATACACGGCATCCTGGCGACACCGAGAAGGAAAGCTACAGCTGCTCTCGACGTCGGAGGATAACTCACTTTCAATCTGGGAAAGCGATCCGACGTCAGGCATATGGGTCTGCATTACAAGATTGGGCGAGATCAGCGCACAAAAGGGCTCAACCAGTGCGACGGGAAGCGCCGGTGGACTGTGGACTGGATTGTGGTCGCCAAAGAGTGATTCCGTCGTAGCTCTTGGACGCACTGGTAGCTGGAGGAAATGGACTTACTCTGCGGCTTCGGACATGTGGACGCAGCAGATGGCTATCACAGGCCATATCCGTGAGGTGAAGGGTGTCACTTGGTCGAGGGATGGGAAATACCTCCTCACGACAAGTACGGATCAGACAACAAGACTGTTCTCACAATGGAAGAGGCATGGCGCAACGTCCTCATGGCATGAATTTACGCGGCCACAAATCCATGGCTACGATCTCAACTGTATTGACGCCATCAGCAACTCGCAATTCATCTCAGGTGCGGATGAAAAGTTATTACGGGTATTTGATGAGCCAAAAGGGGTTGCGGAAATGCTCAACAAGCTTTGCGGCATCCAGTCAGATACTTCCAACGAGCTTCCGGATGCCGCGAATATTCCTGTTCTTGGTTTGTCCAATAAAGCCATACAAGCCGTCGGCGATGATGAGCCCGTTGAGACTGGCGACGAGAACGAACGAGAGGCTGTCGACCCCTCCTCTGTGATCCGCAAATCTACCCTCGACTTTAGCCACCCCCCGTTCGAAGATCACTTAGCACGACATCTGCTCTGGCCAGAGACAGAAAAGCTATACGGCCATGGCTACGAGATCTCTGCGGTAGCCGTGAGCAGAGATGGTACCCTAGTCGCTACTGCCTGCCGTGCAAGCTCTATTGACCATGCTGTTATTCGTCTCTATGATACACGGGATTGGTTAGAAGTCAAGACACCACTCAAAGCACATTCTCTCACGGTGACTGCGCTACAATTCTCGCCAGACGACAGGTATCTGCTCAGCGTCGGCCGCGACAGGCAGTGGGTGCTTTGGGAGCGAGGGACCGAGCCCACACAATATGCGCTCAAGCATGCAAACCCCAAAGGACATTCGCGAATGATACTGGGCGCAGCTTGGGCACCGCTCGAGCAACCCACTTTCTTGACGGCGGGACGAGACAAGTCTATCAAGATATGGCAGGTCACCGAGGACGGGGTAAAACTGGGTGGTACCGTCAATGTCAGATCTGCGGTCACCGCAGTGTCGTGTAACGATCTCTTACACGACGGATCCATTCTCTTTGCATATGGTACGGAGACCGGCGAGGTAGGGCTGATGAAGACGGCGCTGCCAATTCCAGAAAGTTTGCAGCTGACGGTGGTTGATGCCGAGATAACTCCAGCAAAGACAGTCAATCAGGTAGCGTGGAGGCCATGCGTGGGTGGGGCAGATCAACAGCTTGCTGTGGTTAGCGATGATACCTCTTTGCGCTTGTATGACGTGACTGGTTATATAGGTTAATGTGAAAGATCATGACATTGGTCTTTGCATTCTGTCTCCTTCCCATAGTTTCCTCCTTTCCAAAGCAACTTCCTCCAATGATCCAAATATGCTGGCGATTTAGAGCCATACTTTCGAGTGTGACAGCCATGCAGTCAAGTTTCGCCTACGCTGTGACTGAAGGCTAGCCAGCAAACGGCTGAGACGGCCGTATAGATCTCTCAGCCGGCAGAAAAACACGAACAAGACCTCAAAGAACTACGGTGACAGAGTTCGATCTAACGGAAGGTCACCGACGACGAGAACGTGCACCCGCTTGCTCGTATCCAAGCCATCGGAAAGAACAACGGCGCATCGGGAGCTACGAGGGAGAAATTGCAGCGTTACAATGAGCAGCAAGATCGCAATATGGAAGGCTTGCGCTTCAGTCTGAAGACAGAGAACACCGAGCAACAACAAGCACCCGAGGTACCGATGTTCGATTCTCCTGCCATGCGAGAAAAGCGCAAGGCAGATTGGCATGAGGAATAAGTTGAAAATCCGCTCCAATCTAGCACTTGTAACTCTATCCAGGTTTAAGAACAAGGCCAGGACTACCCTTTCCAAAAATAGCCAATAACAATCATCGCTCGCACTGAGTGCATCACACACAGCTGGGAGGATCGCGATGGTGGCGCCTCATGCCAGTACTGCAATATCAGGAAGGAAGACGACTGCTATAGCAGGATTTTGTGCAAGAAATACAAGAAATGCACCCATTTGGACCTTTTCTGTACCCTGGCCCGCGAATATGATGGATACACCAATCTCGTTATCTCCACGCGGTTGCATAAATGAAAAGAAAAGACACATTCACCACTTGAACTGATGCTGATGGACCTGGGGTGAGCATGGTACTTTATTGCTTCCGGGTAACTCCGTGACCAAATCGTCAACTATAGTACTTCTAGTAGTCGAACTAAATATACTAGAATTTTCGGTCGTCGAGCTTTCCGTCTCACGGTGGAAACCAAAATATGAACAACAGCAATCGCATTACTCTGGTCCTCTCTGGCTCTCGAGCGCTGTCGTACTCAAAGTCGACTGATAAACCCACTGCGATCAAGCTTGACTAGATACTCCTTCCCAATGTCCTCCACTTTCGTCACACCCGCCAAGCCCATGCACAACCGAATCTCGTCGCTCAGCAACTTCAGACACAACTCGACTCCTTCTTGTCCCTTGTATGCAAGTCCCCAGAGAACAGGTCTACCCACCCATACAAAGTTCGCACCAAGAGCCAACGCCTTGAAGACGTCGGATCCATGGCGTATACCGCCATCTACGTGCACAGGGATCTTCTTGGACTGTGAGCGGACGGCCTCCACCACCTCAGGCAGGGCGTCGATGGTTGCGAGTGCTCCATTGAGCTGACGGCCACCGTGATTCGAAACAACGATGCCGTCGACGCCGTGATGACAAGCAAGCAGCGCGTCTTCGCCTGTCGCCACACCTTTGACCCAAACTTCCATCTCGGGTTGACATTGCTCCTTGAGCCACGCAATATCGCGTTCCCAACACAGCGTTGGATTTGGCGCGTGAGTATGGAAAGTGATGGGCCCTTTCGGTGGTGTTCGCTCTGGCTTGTCGCCAGCGCTCTTGTCAGTCATCTTTTTTGCTGAGTTGGCAACTGCTGCATCTTTGTCCTTGGCCTCCACCTTCCTCTCGCCATGACTATCTTGGTTGAAGTTCGCCACCTTTAGATGCTTCGGTAACGTGAACTGGTTGCGAATCTCCAAATTCCTCCGTCCCAGCATCGGCGTATCGACTGTCAGAAACACAGCTTTGTAACCCGCCTTCTTAGCCCTTTGAATCAATCTCCTACTCTCCTCTCTATCCTCGAATAGATAGAGCTGCAACGCTCCAGGATGCTCATTTCCCATCGCATCCTTGACATCTTCAAGACTGGTGGTGCTAAAACTGCTCAGACCCATCACGACTCCCATCTCCTTACATGCTCGCGCCGTTGCAAGCTCTGCTTCCGAGTGCGCAAGACCTTGCATAGCGGTTGGTGCGACGCCGAGCGGTATGCTATTTCGGTACCCGAAGATGGAAACGCTGGTGTCAATGGATGATATGTCTCGAAGCACGCGCGGCCTGATGCGGTATTTCTGATATGCGGACATGTTTTCTGCTAATGTGGAGCCTGAGTCTGCGCCTTCATTGTAGTAGTCGCGTGTTTGTTTGTCCATGCGCTCTGCCGCAAGCTTCTCTAATTCGCTGATGGTTAAGCAGTTGAGGTCATGGACTCTGGAGTTCGCCATCTTGGATGAGGTTTTGTACGATTGTCAGTAATGTCGTTGGAATTCAAGCTATTCAGATGGCAAGTAACGAAAGGCATTCATAGAGATAGGCAAGATTGGAGTGTTTATGCTTTTTGTGGATTATGCGTACACATCGTGGATGGGCCGTGTTGATGACGATATTAACGGATGTGGCTTTGCCGATCTCGGATCAACACCTCTTCCCCATGTCCGAGCGTGTGATTGCCGCAGGCTAGAACATGCAACACAAAGCCATCACAGGTATTCTTTTTATGAATTTCCAGATCTCAAAGAACTTGTTAAGCAATTACTTCAGGAGGTATGTTTAGAGCCACAAAAGAGATGGCCCACGAACATATCCTTGGTATATCTTCCATTGTAAGAAGTGGACAACTAGGGCTACGGTGCTGTTGAGATCAAGTTCAAGAGTTGACTAGTGTTCTGAATACAAGTACCTTTGCCAATAATGAACATTGCAGTGGCGTATCGATCCTCCATTCAAGACCCCTGCCTCCGGCTCTCAACAAAGTCCACAAAGTCAAAGAAGCTCTTCTTGTACCTCCTGACCTGCGTCGTCCGATTCACAGTCTGAATACCGAACTGCTGCTTATAATCACCAAATTCCCAGTTATCCATGAAGCTCCAAGCAAACGCGCCGATGAACTGCACGCCATCTTCCCAGATCGCCTTCAAACCCTCGTTGAGGTATGACTGGTAGTATAGCGACCTTGGGCTGTCAAATTCCTGGTCTTCCTGTGATTTCTGCGCTTCCGCAAAGACGGGAAACCCGAATTCAGTCACGGCGACTGGAGTCTTGAAAGTGTTCCAGAGATAGTTGAGATAAGTTCGGAAATAAGCGGGGGTCAGATAGACGTATGACTGGCTGCGGTAGCCGATGTTCCATCCAGTGGTGGTGGTTGTGCTCTGGGTAACGCAGTATGGCCGATTGGGATGAGTGATATTGGCAGCGCACGCGGCGATGGTGTCATTCGCAGGTGGGCTCACGACTGTCGCGGTGTATGGCTGAATGGAGAAAAAGTCTGCAGTTCCATTGATGTACTGTAGATCTTCATTGGACAAGGGAACATAATCGGCTACTGAAGAGGTGTAGGACTCAGGGTAGTCTATGCCAAGGAAGATGGGATTCGCGAATGTGGCGAGCTGGAAGCTGTTGAAGTGGTTTGCAGCATTGACGTCTTCTGGTTCTTTGGGGTTCTTTGGTACTCCGAAGTTGTCATTGAATGTGAGCGATATCTTGCCGGTGCCCTTGATCTCCTCGTGATAGAAGTGATACAATCTGGCGTGCGCCTTAATAACAGCATCGATCGATTTCCCATTCTTCGCACCAAGTAATGGCTCATTGAAGGTCCACCAAATTGGCACTTTCTCGGCGAAATGTGTCATCATGATCTTGCCGTAGTGGACGAATGCATCTTGGAAAGTCACATTCTTGTACGATGACTGATAGCCAGCGTTCACGTAGCCAATGCCACCGGTCCCAGGCTTGATGAGAATATCGGTGATATTGTCAAAGAATTGCAGCGGAGTGTCGCTATGATGAAGCACGATGGCGGGTAACATACCCTTCTCTATGACAAAGTCGATCAAATCCTCGTAATGTGCGAGTCCTTGTTGGTTCACCGGCGTACCAGGGAGGGCAAATGGTAAGATACGACTCCATGGTATCGAAAATCGATAGTATTTGACGCCCATCGCAGCAATTCGTTCAATGTCTTGTTTGTATAGGTAGTAGTTCTCGTTCGCTACGAAGTCAGGCTCACCCCCAGAGATAGTATAGCTGGCATCCAAGTGAACTGGCGAACGGCCTTCATCGGCAACGGCGCCCTCGATCTGCAATGCAGAGGCAGCAACGCCGAGCATAAATTCGGCGGGGAACTGGTAGCAACCCTGAGGCCCAAATACCTCTGGCGGGGGAAGTACAAGTTCAGTGCTTGGTACTGGTGTCGGCGCCACCGTTGTGGAGTAGATTCCTCTTGTAAAGTTCACCCATGGTACAGTATTCCAGAGCGCACTCCAGGATGCATTTCCATATGGATTACCAGTATCCGTGGCCGTGGCATTAGACGAGTACCAATTACCCCATTGCGTAGTTGTGAGATTTGGTAATAAAGATTGGAGGGACGCATACGGCGGTGCATACGTCGTAGTGGCAGTTGGTGCTGGGCGGGACTTCGCCGTGCGAACAGTCTCGCTTTGTGTGAAACTGAACTCGCTAAACGTATATTTTGGTTCCGCAGTCGCATATGTGTTGTTGGGAACGCAAGTTGTTGGTAAAGATGGTCCGTCAGCCGGGATGTACACTTGTTGAGCTGCGACTGTTGTAGCAAGCACGACCAGATTGAGGGACTTCATTGTATGGTGAGAATTGATTATCATGTCTTATGCAGATGAAAATGTGGCGGTTCACATGTATTATAGTCAGTGGAAATGTCGGCTTGTGGAGGAAACCACAGTCATCTTCGGGTCATTGGTAACACCAGCTTTTGTTTGCTCGGCACTAGTATCAAGAGATGTTCTCACGCTAACATGTTTATCATACCTTCGTATGGTAGCAGCTAAGCATTGTAGGATATGTCTCCGAGAATTAAGAGAGGCTACCTCGGCGGCCGGCACTTCTTCGGATTGCGTTCTGCGGGGAAATAGACATTTCAGCCTGCTTTCGTTGCACACCTAAATTAGACGACAAAAAATATGCAGCTTGCAATCGTTGTACTGACCGAATGCGTCAGGATTTGTCTTTACCATAATTTCTCTCGCGGGCACAATGATGAGCAAATCAAAAGTCAAGATCTGCCCTTTGAATTCTACAACATACTGTGCTGAGGTACAGATAGTCTCGCTCATCCCCAGCCTTATCTTCACTCAAGACTTTTCTCAAGAACCTTGTCTTGCTCCACAATTTCTTTCCACTCCAGTTCCACATGACTTTTACTCCCCGCACCCCTCAAACTAACCTGATTGACTACGCCGCGTGTACGGAGAAGTTCAATTCGATACGGATGTCTCTCGGTCCACCTTGGAACACTACCACCACATTGATTTACCTGTAGCTGTTGTGATGTGATAAGCATATTGGCTGAGAAAATGTACACTTATCACACTGATGAATACATATACACACATATCCATCACTCACTCTTCCCCTTCATCCCCTCCCTCTCCCATCTCCACTCCAAATACGCCCTCAAATCTTTGTCCTCCGCCCTGACAGTCTTCCACTCCTGCTCCACCTCTTTCCCATGCGCATTCCCCGCTTTCAGCCCCCTAAGCTCATCCCTCCCAAATATCCTAAAACTATCAAGCGCATACCTCCCCACCCCCGGCAAATGGGCAACCTCCCAGCCCTGCCTCTCATCTCCCTCTTCCAATACTTCATTCACCCCTACATCCTTTCCACATCTCTTTTCTGGATAATTCAGCTTCCTGTACCTCCTGTACTTAGTCGGCGGCGCCTCGAGCCACTTGCTCGCCATATCAATCAATCGTTTTGCACGTACGTTGTGCAGGCCAAGGGGTTGAAGTAAGGCAGTCAGTTCATCTAACCTGGCCGACGAAAGATGCTCAGGTGTTGGGTATTTAGCTAGCAGGGCAAATAATACAGGTCGAGCTTGGATGCCGCGCGTTTGGTTCCACAGGATTGCTTGGACGATGAGGGCGTAGAGGCTTGAGCAGATACGTTCCTGGATGAGACCAAATTGAGCTGGTTGGAGTTGGAAAGGGAGACCGGGTGGTTGATCTAGGTGGGAGGCATTGGGTTTGCGGGTGTAAGGGAGCCTGGGAAAATGAGGTGAGGTCTTTGGTGAGGTCTTATGCGCTGTCTTTGGTGAAAGCTTCAGTGAGGAGGTATCTGTTGACGGCTTTTTGCTACGTTTTCGTAGTGTAGGCGGCATGTGGAAAGAGGAATACGATAAAGTACGAGTAATGAAAGCATGTGGAGCTAGGCGATTATATCCATGTTACGAGGATTGTACAGGTCTAGGAGTTGAGTAAGATGAGTTAGAGAGTTGGCTGAGTGGCTGCATGCGCTAGCGTAGATGTATCACGTCACCTCTGTGGACTTGGTTTCTCGTGTTAGAAATCCACGCTGGTAGGGAAGAAATATTGTAATATAGTGTACTGAATTTGATACACTCCAGGGTGATTGTGTCTAGAAGAGCTTGTTGTCGGCACTAGCCTTGGCCGCACTTCTCCTCGCACTCTGCTTCTTCCTATCCTTGACGTCACTGGGGGGCTTGAAGAACAAACTCGGGCTCTCTCCCTCCTTCATTGTGTGGGCCAAATAGCCGCGATGCGCCGGATCACGATAATACTCGATATCCTTCCTTGCCGTCGCATCGGGCAACCTGTACTTGTACTTGTCGCCGAGTGTGGCCATGAGCTGGGCCATGGCTTCTTTCTTTGCAGCTTCGGACGCAGTCGCAGACTGTAGCGAGGACAGTATCGGCGATGAGAGCAGCGCAGGGGTCGAGGCAGATGCGAGGCCAATGAGGTCGGGGGAGGCTTGGAGAGAGATGGTGGGGTGCGAGTCGCCGCGCAGGACGCGCTTGATGGAGGTCGGGGAGTAGAAGCGTGTGGTGACGGAGCCACCCAGGGCTTCAATGCGGGCAATGGCTTCGGCGGAGGCGCGGGAGACGACCATGTGGATGGGCGAGGTCAGATGTTCGGGCTTCTACAGAAAACACATTAGGGCCACGATGCAATGCAGAAAGCACACCGACGGGGCGAGGACATACTCGTGCCAACAGCTTGACGCCGTGTCGCTTGACGCCATGCAGACATCGCGACTTGTGCAGCTCCTTGGCGGTGATGGGCTTGGAGGCGTCCAGACGGCCCTGGTCGATCCACGACTGGATGCGGTCGAGGTTGATGGGCGACATTTCCACCTTGAACGGGTTGTATTTGCCCCGACCGCGCTCCGGCTTGGTGATGCTGAGGGGGGTCTGGCCGCCCTCGAAGCCGGCGGGCACTTTTCCGTGGGCATGCTGACCCTTTTGACCGCGTCCTGCCGTCTTGCCCTTGCCTGACGCCGGGCCTCTTCCCCGCCGGATCTTTTTGTTGTATGCGCCCTTGTTGTCTGACAGCGACGAGAGGATCGAGGCGCATCGTCGCTGTGGCGGCGGCATCTCGAGCACAGCAGTTGCGGGCGCCCTCCGCGATAGAGACAGCAGCGAGAGTGCGAGGCGTGTAGCCTCTAGTCGGGGCGGCATGGCGGCGGTGGACAGCGATTGGCGATGTCGTTGCCTGCAGCAGTCGTCGTCGTCGTCGTCGTCGTCGTCGTGAGCTTGGAGACGGCCGGAAATTCTGGCGCGCCAAGCCACACTCCCGCGGCGGCGGCCTCGCACTCCACATACATGACATACTCGTCAATCACCAACGTCTCCTCCCAACATCTCCAGACACAGCATCACTCAAGCGACATGTATCGAGTCAAGCAGATTCATTAATGTGATTATCATCTACCGGCCTCCATCTTCCTCCCTGTACATACAAAAATCATCTCACTCGTCTCGCGTCGCCCCCGCCTGACAACCTCTATAGCGGAGGCGCAGCAGGGTCCATCATGCACTGGTCGACACGCATGAGCTGCTTGCCAGTGGCCTTGGCGATCTGGATGAATTCGCGGAGGTAGCTAACAGTCGACGGGTACAGGTAGTGCAACACAACAAGGTTGCCGCCCTTGTTGACATCACGCTGGAATGCCACCTTCTGCTGCTCAGGTGTGTTGGTCTCCGCCCACAGCCAGTCCTCGACATCCACGGACCAGTTTGTGATGGTCGCCTTGCTGCCGACGGCCTTTACGAGTCGCGAGCGCATACGGGCACCCTCGTTACCAAACGGAGGACGGAAGTAAGGAGTCGTAAGTCCATTGAACTGCGACTTCATGGCCTTGACGTCCTCGTTGTACTCCCAGTCGATAGCCGCATAGTCGGGCAGCGACTCCATCTTGGGGTGCGTGAACGAGTGCAGCGCCAGCTGGTGACCTGCCGCCATCATCTCCTTGTACACGTTGGTAAGGTTGGTGCCTGCGTCGAGAAGAGGAGCGCCGACAGTGAAGAAGGTGACCTTGATGTTCTCCTCGCGGATGATCTTGAGCACTTCCTGAGCAAGGTCTGGCACGCCATCGTCGATGGCGAAAGCGAAGCTGTTGGGGCGCTTGCAGGCGAAGATGAGGTTGCCAGTCTCATCCTTGGGGGGAACACTGAAACCGGCGGGTACCGAAGGAACAATCTCAATGACGGACAGCGTGACAGGCTCGGCGCTGTAGAATCCCTTCAAAGCGAACCCAATTACACGCGAGAAGTCGACATTGAAATGGTTCATGGGAATATACATGTGTCCATTCTTAGCGTAGCGAGACACCTCAGCAGAGTCCCACGTCTCGGGGAAAGGCGCAACTGCCGAGTTGCACCCAGCGTTGTGCTGTTGCAAGGCAACTGTGAACTTGGTGCTTCCAGAGTAAGCAATGTGGAGGTACGAGCCCTTGTATTTGTTGAAGTCGCTGCAGGTGCCAGAGACCTGAGTGTAGAAGGAGTAGTCGGCATCCGAGGAAGTGATGGTAAGCTTGCCGCCGTTGTAGCTGAGCTTCATGCCCTCGTCGCCGCCGTGCCAGTTGCCCATGGCGTTGGAGTTGGCATTGGCAAACTTGTCGACAACAAGGGTGGGAGCAGCAGTGTTGCTAGGAGCAGCAATGGTGGTGCTAGAGCCGGAGCCGCCATCCGTAGGCGGGACAACATACTCGCCGGACTGGCCGCAGTAGAAAGCCATGGGGCCAAAGGATACAGTGCTGGAGAAACCAGAGAAGAGAATCGTGGTAAGCTTCTCGGTGTTGAGTGAAGCGAATTTAGAAAAGGGAATATAGTACAGCTTCTCTGTACCATCGAAGGTCCAGCCGAGCTCAGTAGAAGACTGATAGCCAGACTGGGCGTTCACGGGGTCACAGTTGTTGGATGAATCGAGCTGAACGGAAAGGGTGGCGCCACGAGGAGCCTTGATACGGAGCGAGATACCGCCATACTTGTTCTTTGCGTTCACACAGGGGAACTGGCTGTAGAAGTAGGAGCTACCACCAGACTTGGGCACAATCTCCACGCGGTTGGAAGAAGGCTTTCCAACAGTGATGGATTCGACGGTGCCGTCGGTAGAGGTGGGGTAGTTGAACGCATTGTAGAAGAGGAAAGTCAGGCGGGACTGCGAAATCCAGTCATCGATGAGCAGCGGCTGGCAAGTGCCAGACGGGACGACCGAGGGGACAAGGGTGGAAGCAGCCTTGGAGACAGTGGGCGAGGCCGTGGTCGATGCGGCCTTGGTGGGGCTTGGAGAGCTGCCACCGGACGCGGAGCAAGCCAGGTTGATCTTGCTCATGGTCCATGTGGTCGTGGTAGACGAGAAGCCGGACCAGACGATACCGGTGATGGCGTTGGCATTGGCACCAGCAAAGGCTGTGAAGGGAA
Source organism: Phaeosphaeria sp. MPI-PUGE-AT-0046c (assembly GCA_020747045.1). Taxonomy (NCBI): domain Eukaryota; kingdom Fungi; phylum Ascomycota; class Dothideomycetes; order Pleosporales; family Phaeosphaeriaceae; genus Phaeosphaeria; species Phaeosphaeria sp. MPI-PUGE-AT-0046c. The sequence goes on along the minus strand of JAGTJN010000021.1, from coordinate 853,857 downwards.
CTGTCACGGTTTGGTCGCTGCCTGTCAGCCCCGTCACCTGGGTGTAGTACGAGTTGTAGGATCCGGCAGAGCAGGAAGACTTGGTCTGGAGCTCAACGACCACAGAGCCCGTGGAAGGGCCCTTAATATTGAACTGAAGTGCGGTCTGCTCCTTACTGCTGGCAGCCTGGCATGGGAAGGTCTCGTAGAAGTACGATCCGGACTTGGGCTTGAAGCTGAGGACGCCGTTTTGGGCGGACATGGAGCTCATGGAGCCATCATCTGTACTATCATCAGCGGTGGTCCCTGGTGACCCAGGTGGTAGACATACCACTAGTCCATTCTCCCAAGCTGTTGGCATTACTCGAAAACTTGGAGAAGTCATCGATGGTAGTAGCCTGGCAGGCAGCGTTGGCCTGGCCGAGGAAGCCGGCTGCGAGGCCGAGCAGATTAGATAAAAGCATATTAAGCGTGGTATAGCGAGAGACTGTGCAAAAGCGAATGTACAGAGGCCAAAGCGACCTCCAGTTGGTTGAGATCTGACACCTACGAAGAACGAAAGTGCTCAAAAATCAGGACGAGAACTCGTGAGAAGCGAACCATGGGAGGCTACTTTCCAATACATATATTCCGGCCATCATGCAGCGGTGCAAGGCATGAGACAGGCGAACATGGCTAGCAGGCTGGGCATGCAGGTCTTCGCGAAGCAATGGTGCTATTTGGGGCAGACAACGCTCGGCAAATGCAGATCTAGCGTGGTGTTTCGTCTTCTTTTGGGGTTGAACCATGCTGGGAATAGGTGCTGGTGCGCGGTTAGGGCGAATCGTCCCCTGACCTTGGGACATGGTCCCTGGTCTTTTGTGGGGACGACACCCGAGCAATGGCTTTTGGCCATGATAGCAGGGCTAGCAACGACACGACAATGGTAAATCAACGCAGACGTTGACAATGGCCGACCACTGACTGGATGCTATGCACGCCGTCTTTGCGCAGTCGTGTAAACAGCGTTCAAGCAGCCTCGGTTAGCTGCGTTTCGAGAAGTTATTTGCCGTCTAGGCGGAAGAAGGTAGTCTTGTGGGGCTTGAAACTACCAAGAATTGGACGCTGGGATGCCACAGCACACGCTCCTGATCCTGTGAGAAGCTCGAAGACGTTGGCATCAGAGTTTGCGCGACTCACGGGACAAATCACGAAAGCATTACTTGGCCAGCATTGCCGAGCATGCGGCGCCGTTTCCCGACTCAACGTCGCCGGAGCGGACATGGTGGCTTGCCAACGGTTGGCAATGCTTTGCATGAGGCGAGAATCGAAAAGATTGCCTCGGGGAATCATGGTTGTACATGGCTTGAGGCGTGCAGACACGATCCCGAGGGGGACCATGACCTTCGGGACGACTACAGTAGGAAGCACGATGCCAGGTGGAAAGCCATCAAGCGATTGATTCCGCTGTCCAAGTGCAGATGCGCCGCTCCACCCGTTCCCCGCCTCGAGGCCTCGTAACTGCCATGGCAGATGGAAGTATGGTGGCGCCACCGAAAAGTCTCCCTTCCGCGTTGCCGTGCTGCATGATGCACGTCGTCGAGCTCAATCTCAATCTCGTGCTTCCTCCGCCTTGTCCTTGCCAAGACATGCCCCTGCCCAGCGCCGACTGGCAGCGCCACAGGTTTCCGTTTCAAGCGGCCACAGCCGCATGCCGTTAGCAGCCTGTAAACAAGTTAATGACTTCCTGGCCAATGCATCATGATTCTGCGTCTTCGGGTGACCCTCCGAGGACTTATTGTACACGACCGTCTTGCAATCCGTGTCTTGATTGCCCCACATCACACAAGCAGTAGACAGGACCTGTGTGCGTCGTATCTCCATCCCATCACAGTTGACGGAAACCACCAAAACACGACATATCACGCATGACTCTTCTCGCCTCTCGTGCTGGCGGCAAATCGTGTTTTCATCATAGTCGATGCATTATCCGGGCAAATGCCGCATACCTATGCCAGATTGTCATTCACCAGGGACATATCCTTAGGCTATTTGCAGGGTATCAGATGTAGTAGAAACCTTCTCCAATGGTCGATAGCATCATATTGTGGCAGCAATGATCGTGCTTCATTGCTCCAGGCCCCGACATGAAGCGCATAGTACGGGCTGCAAGCATGGGCCTACCATCTATCTTTGGCCTGACTGTGTTACAACAAGATCACGAAAACAGTGACCAGCAGCGATACCAGGATTAATGCGCTAAACTCTTTATAGCAAAGCCTCGGCTGCTTCCATGATGACTATCCCCGCCAACACCGTCGCCGTCGTCATGCTGGCGCGCATCACCACTCTGCAAGATCCGGGCCGAATGCAGCTACTCAGAGCATCTCTCTCGCAAATATCTCTGTGAACATTGTTGACCCTTGGTCGACTCTGCCAGCAAACACTGCAGCATGACCAATACTGGCGAGTGGGTACAGCATTCATTGCTTGATGGCCACCATGTCTTACAAAAGCAGTCTTGTGCGATTAGCACAGAAGCTCGTGGCAGAGGGGCCACATAAAGCCCAGCACACTCCAAGACGCGTACGAGGCTTGTTCAATGGCCATTATGCCTTTGACACTACCAAGGCATTTCATGTCTGGGAGCATCCAAACTATCCACAGTAAGTCCTCGGAGGAAATGCAACGAACAGCAAGTAACAAGTAAAAGGTTCTATGTTCCAGTCGCAAGCTTCACTTCAGATGCCGAACTCCAAAAGGCTGCGCCAATTGAAGGCACCAACGGCGCTGCTCATCTTGGCCGCTTGATTGTCGGCAACCTCGCCACTGACCGCATCGTCATCTTCCAAACCACTGCGCTTCAGAACCTAGTCAAGATTGATTTCAGAGCAATCGATCAATGGTTGGAAGAAGACGTGCCCATCTACTGTCACCCTAAAGATCCATACAAACGTATTGACATCCTACAATCCACCCGTAACATCAAAGTCATGAAGGATGGCGTCCTCTTGGCCGAAACTTCATGTCCACTGTTCCTACTCGAAACAACACTAAGGACCCGTTATTATCTACCACCTACTAGCGTCAAATGGGAGCATCTACGGCCAAGTGACACGGCATCCTTGTGTCCGTACAAAGGCAGGGCAAATTATCACCATGTCAAAGTCAACGGACAGACATACCGAGACCTGGTGTGGTACTACCGTTATCCGACTCCTGAAAGCGCTCCAGTGGCGGGCTACCTATGCTTCTATAATGAGATGGTAGATATCTGGGTTGACGGGGAGAAGGAAGAGAGATGATGAACCACTCGGGGCACAAATCCAGACAACAAGGCCAGCGACACCATTCAGTATGTGTTTATAGTGTGGTAGACTATCGTGCAACTACGAAAAGCTATTGGGACTTTGGCATTATGGCAAAAAGCTTGTTGAACATGTTATTTGGGTCATATTTCGCCTTCAATCCTTGTAGGCGCTCATAGTTTGCACCGAACACATCCTTGGATCGTTCTTCATATTCTGTGGGTCATTAGCAGCTATAATAGCAGTGTGTGATAAGATTGATGTGCTCACGGTCATAGTTTCCATACACCATCGTTGCTCCATGCTCCCCACGCTTCCCAATCCATCCATCGGCACTTTCGCCCGTCTCTGCACCGCCTCTTTCCAACTCCGCCTTGAACATTTTCGCCACATCGCGCGACCATTGGCGACACGTCGCATCGTTCGCTCTATCCCACCAGAGTGGGGTGACAGCGCTGTTGAAGTGTCGACCACGATTTGCAAAGGCCATTGCTGAATTGGGCACTTCGATAATCTTTGCAGGATCGAGAAGTTCCCACATGACTGCGCTGCCCTGAGCATCAGGTACATCTTTAACAAACCTATTATACGCCTCGAATATCTCCATCACAAATTCTGGGCGGATAGGCAGCTCGAAGGACGATCCTTTGAGCGAAACCCTTGCTCCAGCCGGTGGTGCCATTGTCTTGTTAGCCTGCGCGTATGACACCATAGCCATGGTGCTCGCCACAGGCTTCAGGTCTACGATTTCCTTGAACAGTGCCTTGCCCTCCTCTTCGGAACCATCGAAGACCACAATTGCCAGGAACATCGTTTGCCCACCCGCTTCGGGCGGGTTGACGAACGCAAGACCACTGCTAGCTCGACCTGTCGCTTTGCTCTTTCCCTCAGGACCGGGGTTGAATATCTTGTTGCTTGCAGTAACCACTGCTGCAATGGTCTCGGGAACTGGAGGAAACATCATGAACCCGGCCCACATTTCGCCCTGCTCGTAAGCTTGGAATACAAACTCGACGGCGACCCCAAAATTCTGGCCGGCGCCTCGCAAGCCCCAGAAAAGATCTTCATTTTCCCCCGAAGAGGCAGTGACGACTCGACCGTCTGCAAGAACGACTGTACACTCGAGGAGGCTATCGATTACCAGCCCGTGCTTGACAGTCAGCCAGCCAAAACCACCACCGAAAGTGAGGCCACCGACGCCTGTATCAGCTACCGTACCACCAACAGTTGCGAGGCCATGAGGCTCAAGCGCAGCGTCAACATCGCCCCAAATTGCCCCTCCACCTACCCTGACTATCTTCTTCTCGGCGTCCACTGATGTAGTGCGCATGTGGATGTTCAAATCGATAAGAAGACCGCCATCTGTAGATGAAGCACCGGCTGTTGAATGGCCTCCTCCCTTGACAGCAATGTCGATGTTTTGTTCGGAAGCATACTTGAGGGCCAGTGATATGGTATCTGCTGACTTAGGCACGAGACAGGCGCCAGCTGGCTTCTCGGCTGCACGAGACCAACGTCGTACAGAAGCAGCGTATGCCTCCTTTTCAGTTGAAGTGACGATCTCGGCGTCAGTGTCTTTGATGAGGTCGCGAAGGCGCGAGATGTCATCGTTGTTGATTGATCTTTTGGAAGACATATTGGAATTGGCGAAAGTCGGGTGATGTGGAGGTTTCAATAACACTGAAGCAGAGTGATCCCACAAGAGATAAAACCTCTGATGGGGCTATCCTTTTAAACCTCGCTGTGCACGCGGCGGTCACGGTGCCGCTCAGCTACATTGATCCTAGTGTCTAGGCCCATCAGCAAGATGCAATTGTTTACGACACTAATTGCGAATGGTACAAGACGAGCACCGATTTGTCGCTCGCATAGTTGGCCAAGGCTGAAGATTGAGGTTCATTGCGCCTCCTTATTGGCTATGCGCAGCGGAGGCGGATTTCAGACGTATTTCACACGTCAGCATACTTGTGGTTGGTGAAGTAACCTCGAATCTTCGCTCCACTGTAACTAGCTTCGCCGCTTATTTCTTACAATGAGAAAGTGCAGCATGACAACATCCTATCTCGTGGAGGCAATATTGACTCTCGAATGGGATCAATGCCGACATGACAACACGCCCAGAATGTGGTGCAGTCGGATAGTGACTTAGGTCAAGTCAATGCTCCATTGATATCCTCTCTGACAGTCATTGTCATCATTGAGACTACACCATGGATCGATCTTGTTGGCCTTACACTTTAGTGTCTTGGTCTTTTAAAGCCACATGAGATGAAAAAGGCCAATGTGGGATTGCAGTTGTCGCACGTGTGTGCAAGTACCGCCAGGTGCCAATTTACATTCCGCCAAAGCTGCTTTGATGTGGCTGACCTAGTCCTTCGCCAGGTCAGGTCTTTCCATGGCTGTTTTATTGTTTTCTGTACTTACATCCTGTCGTTCGAGCGGATGTCAGTGAAGCAAAGGCAATGTTGAGACTATGATAGAGTACCAAAGCGATATCAATGTCCTGTGGAATTACTTGCTTTTTAGTCTCACTCATCAGTGGATGGCATACTTTCTAAATCTCTTCCTTCTGTTATATTCGCTTCATTGCTTGCATGCAAGGGAAGACACAGCATTCCATCGCAATCAAGTAATCAGGCATAATGGACTTCTCCATACGATCTACAGAACGACTTCTTCCAAAGAAAAAAGTTTGCAAGACCCTTATGCGTTACGGTGGTAGAGAAGTGCGCCAAAGCATATCGAAACATGGGTCCCACAAATTTTCTCACACAAGCACGCGAGGATGAACTTCTTCATATTGGAAGATTAGAGTGCTACATGACGTCGGAATCTCCATCGCAGTCCTGAGCCGGAATATGACGGAAACTTCATGGGTAGTGTCTGTCCAGAAGCAGCTAAGCCTAGTCATCTCCACCTACGAATGGATGCAGCTCCACCACCACCATCTCACTTTGCATCAGCCTGCGCCCACTTCAATCCCTCAACACGAATAATACTAAAGAAAAACATGTCCATAGACAGCGATGACCACGTGTTTGACAGCAACATATTTGACAAGCCACTTCGCTATGAGGGTGAAGATACAAGCCCAACAACCACCCACGAATTGAATGGCTGGTACGCTTATCCGGTTGCTGCCGAAGTGTTTGCCGTTGTTGCTGTTGGTACGTTCTTACACTCACCCGTATTTACAGAAACACTTTGGAAATTCCCCTCTACACATGCTTATGATGTCACACAGGCGCGTTCCTACCCGTGATCCTCGAGCAACTCGCTCGCGAAAATGGGACGTTGTTTTCAGATAAATCTAAGCCATGCATAACACACCAACATCATGACAAATTCAGAGCGAGGGAAGAGGGGAACGAGAAAGAGCAATGCATGGTCCACTTCCTAGGTAAAGAGATGAGCACGAGCAGTTTTGCCATGTATACGTTCTCTGCGGCCGTGTTGGTGCAGGCGATCATGTTGGTGTGTGGGAGTAGTTTTGCGGATTATGGTATGTGCATGTCCTACCTGCCCATTTCCCAAAGAACTCATGTGCACAATCTGGGTCATTAGCTGATCTTATTGAAAGGTCCCTATCGCAAAAAGATGCTTATCACGTTCGCCTACATCGGCTCAATCGCCAGTGTTTTATTCATCTTCATCACACCCACAGTATTCTACCTCGCGCCGATTCTAGTCATCATCGGCGTCACGAGTCTGGGGTGTTCCTTTGTCTTGCTAAATGCATTCTTGCCATTACTCGTCGCCAATCACTCGGACAACTCTATCTCAGCCTCTACCAACTATGAACTGGACTCCCTATCCCCATCCGTCGCAGGCCTCAGATCGACAACACCTAACGCCGAAGACCTAGCTCGTGATCTGGAGCTATCGGCGCAAATATCCAGTAAAGGAACAGGCTACGGCTACATATCCGCCGTCTTCGTACAAGTCATCAGTATTCTCATTCTCTATCTCTTCAGCAAAACCACCATCCAAGAAGCGCAACCAAGTCTTCCCATCCGGGTCGTCCTGCTTCTCGTTGGCATATGGTGGGCAGCCCTAACGACGCCTACGTTGCTCTATCTCCGCGAGCGCCCCGGTCCCGCGCTGCCTATGCAACAGACGAGCGGATTTGCAGCGACGCCTTCGAGGTTCAGGACAATGCTATTTTTCACGACGTTCTCACTCAAGGCGTTTTGGGGGACGCTACGAAGAGCGATCAGGTTAAGGCAGACTGCTATTTTCCTCGTTGCGTGGTTTCTACTGTCTGATGCGGTTGCGACGATATCTGGGACGGCGGTGTTGTTCGCCCGCACGGAATTGCACATGAGCACAATTGCGGTTGCGCTGCTGTCGATTACGTCCATTGGTTCCGGTATCGTAGGAGCTTTCGCGTGGCCGCGTGTGCAGAGGCGATACTCTCTACAACCGAAAACAGTGTTGTTGTGCTGCGTGGCAGGTATGGAAATTATTCCCTTGTACGGTCTTCTTGGATTCCTACCAGTGTTCAAGAAGCTTGGATTCATCGGTCTCCAGCAGGCATGGGAGATTTATCCGATCGCAGTTCTTCATGGGATCGTCATGGGGGGCATCTCGTCTTATGCGCGCTCAGTGTATGCGCCTTTAATACCGGAAGGCAGCGAGGCAGCGTTCTTTGCACTGTATGCAGTGACGGACAAAGGCAGTAGTGCAGTCGGTCCGGCATTGGTGGGCTGGATTGTCGACAACGCTGGTAGCATACGGCCAGCGTTCATTTTTCTGGCTGTAATGGTGATATCACCGTCACCATTGCTCTGGTGGCTGGATGTCGAGCAAGGCCGTGAGGATGCACGGGCGTTGGCAGAGGGGGATGAGAGAGGACGAGGGACCTACGAGAGGGTCAGGGAGGAATAACAGATTACGCTGGATAGCGTCCGTATTTATAGACGCTGTTGTAGCGCTGTTATGAGTGGTCTTCATGTTTTTCCTTCGGTCCTCTGGCGTTTGATGTCCCTATCGCCGTCTCGTTCGTCACCAAAGCGTTTCCTCTCACCCAGTGGCTTTGCATTGGCGCCAGTCGCACCCTCACGATCAGCATCGCGGCCGCTATAGGAGTCAGGTCTGAATCTCTCGTCGACGCCGAACTCGCCCTTGTCCCTTCGTGGTCGATCGTCACCATAGTCACCCCACCGACCCGTGTCTTCGGACTTCATGTCCTTGTAGCGCGTCCTGCCCTTCTTGCCAAGCTTGGTCATATCGCGTATCTGCATGAACTCGGGAAGCACTTCGCGGTTGGTCTGGTCCTCGAAGCGCGCACCCATGAGGTTTCTCCTATCCACGCCCAGCTCCTTTAGCTCGTCGGTGAAGAAGGCGCCCTTGTGGAAGTACTTTTGCATGTACTGCATGTCGCCACGGTCGGCACGCTCTTCGTTCTGCTGGTCGATGTATGTGCGGTCTTCGGCCTCGCGCTCGGCGGCAGACAGGTTGCGACGGCGCTCAATCTCAGCGCGCTCAGCCTCGGCCTCTTCAATGGCCAGTCGCTCTCGCTTGATGCGCTTGAGCTCGCGCAGCTTCCAGGCGGCATGTTCGGCGTCAGGATCGAGCCCGTCCGTATCGTCAATGGCGTTGATATCTGCGTCCTCGACATCGTCGTCCCAGTCTTTCTTGCCCACTGCCCGTTCCGCTGCGCGCTGCTCGACCTGTTCCTGTACAATTGCTCGTGTCTGCTCCTGGCGCCGCGCCTCTTCTTCTGCCGCTGCCTCGTCGGCCGATTTGACGGGCGCAGCCGCCTTGTTCCGCTCGCTCTTTTTCAGGAAGACGGGACGCAGCAGCTTCTTGGGCGCCTCGTCTTCACTGCTCGACTCTGCCTCGGACGACTCATCACTTCCACTTTCGCTCTCGCTGCCACTCTCATCCCCACTGCCGCCGCCGCTGCCATGTGCACCATGTCCATCTTCACTTTCCGTCTCAAATTCGTCCTCGAGGGCTCTCCGCTCCGCCTCGGACTTTTGCCGCGCTGCGAGTTTCGACTTGAGCGCAGACTTGGGGAAAGACGAGGCGACGGGGGCGGGCTTGGGTTTTGCGAAAGGCTTCTGTTTCGGCTGCTCTTCCTCTGATTCGGATCCAGACTCCGAGCTCGATTGCTCAGCAGCTTCGACAACAGCGGGCTTTCCTGCAAATTGGCGCGTGCGCACTGGCTGTGCGGTGAGCTTCTTTGCCCTGGGCGGCGGCATCGTATTCTAGACGCGAAAAGGGTTGGGTGTAGGCGTGTTCAAAAGTGTCGGTCCAAAAAGTTGGCGACGCGAAAGCTGCGGTTCCATCATCACCTGTTTACCTAAGCCACTAGCGTCTCATTGACTCGCGCATGACTCTCACCAATTACGAGTCCGACCATCAAAGCAGAAGGAAGCATTGTTTCAACCGTGAGATCAATTGTGTCTGGAAGGCGGAAATGCCTACTATGGCTTCCGCATTGCGGCGATTCCACTACCTTTGACTATTCTACTAGTTCATCATCGCCTGTCCATGATGCAGTTCCAGCATCCAAATTCCCTCCAGTACGTTGCCGTACGCGCTCGAGTGTCTTGACGAGCGCTCGCTATATACCAATCGTTGAGTTGGACAATCCAATGTATACCGACGCCCAAAATGCCCATGACATGAAACGGACCAAAGTCAAATCGATTGACCAATGTGCCCGTTAAAACAAATACACCAACTAATGCAATGCACGCTCAAATGCAGCAAAAAAAACAGGATAGAAAGAAAGAATCGGGATTTTGGTGAGCCCCAGTGTGTCGGAATGAATACACAGAAGAGAACAAATTTCAATTTTAACGGAAGATGGGTTGTTGGGGAACAGGCAGTTGGTTGAACTGGTTGGCCTCGGGCCATGCACTGCGGTCCATGTACGGTAAAGGACCCGCCCGTCGCTCGGTTGTTGGCCTACCTAAAGGCTGGTATTGCATTTGATTGTAGGCAATGTTCTGCGCCGGGTTGTGCATCGAGCTCGAAGGCGGCGGGACTAGCAGAGTGTGGACCCCGCGAACAGGGCGATAGGGCGATTGGCGCTGGTTCAGGAAGTGCGATGGCGACAGTTGCCTGGAGGTCGTCGATGGATAGGCGCTTACGGGTGAAGAGCCAGCTGAAGGGGGGTAGGGACTCATTTGGCGAGACCCTGCAGTTGGAGTGTAGCTCGTAGGGAAAGACGGGGCGGTCATCGAGGTCGGCGTACCCAAGGGCTGCTGCCATTGTACCGGAGGAGGGTAGACCATGGCCATCGAGCGGCCGCCAGGTGCCGGAAGTGGTAGGTCAGACCAGCTCTTGCTGTGCGTCGCCTGCATCTGTTGGGGTGGAGGGATGGACAGACTTGGGAGTGGCGGAAGACGATTGACCGAGGGTGGCATCTCGAAGGATCGGTTGACGGGAGTTTGAAGTGTCGGGATTGGTGGCGCATTGCCGTACGGCCCTGGAGCAAAGCCATGCGCCTGGCGTTTGAATGGCTGTTCAGCGGTATAGTCAGCACTTCGCTTGCGTACGATAGGTCCCAGCTCGGGAAGAGCTCCGATGGGAGAGACTGCAGCGGACGTCGCCTGAGGCTGCAGCAGTGGGGTATTCGACAATGCCAGATGAGTCGGTGAGTATGCCATTGCAGTCGGTGGTGAGCTCTGTTGATGCGCCATTGGTGGTGACGGAATGACATTTCGAGGCAGGGCGGCGGATGTGGCGGGCAGACCCATTGGACTGATATTGCCTGAAGCTGGTACACGGGATGCTCTGTCGAAGAAAGTTCCGAATTTGCCAAGAATGGCGTGCCATTCTTCCCACTTCTTCTTCGAGGTGAACAGGCTGTAGCGCATGTTGCTCAGGAACTCGACCTCCATGATATGCACCTCCTGCACTGAGATGCCAGAAACCTCTGCCCAGGTCTTGTTTGTGTAGGTGTTATCATCGAGGAACTTGTTGCCAAGCATAAGCGCGACTGTCAGTAGTCTGTACTCGCTGCCGGGTTTGCCCTTGACCGTTGGGTTGGTGAGCTTAAGGCGGTAGATGAACAACAGCGCGAGCAAGATGACATTTTGTGCAACTTGTGTCGTCGTCAAAATGGTGGCAACCCATTTCTTGAAGCCAATCGTGGGATGTGCATCGGACACGAGAGGCTGGATAGCCTGTGGGGATGAAGTGATATCGAGCACCTGCTTGAGCGTCGTTGAACTCTCGAACCAGAACAAACATGTTACCTAAGCAGGTCAGTCATGGTGGTGGGGAGAGGATCTGTGGAAGGTGTTTTTTTTACCTCGGCTGCGAGTTGAGGCAGGCCTTCTTGTGGAGTATTGATGGTCGGCGGGATGCGCAGATTGGGTGATATTGACCACTTTTTGCGTGGTGTGGATGTGATGTCGTGAGCAGGCTGCTGGGGTTGCCGCTGAGGGCTGGGGCTTCGCGGAGCTGTTGCGGATCTTGAGTTTCCAATCGCTGGCAGTTGATAGCCGTACTGGTGGCCAGCACCCTGATTCGGCGGTAGAGAGACAACTCGTACTGCTGAGCCAGGCAGGTCTGGGGGGGTGAGAGGGACTCTTTGTGCCAGGTCGTGAGCATGTGACATGCGTGGCATGGGCAGCTGCATGGTGGACTCGAGCTTTGAGGCAGGCCGAGGAGCGGACGCGTAGAAGTCGAAGGGAGGCTCCCGGGGGAGAGCGTGAGGCATTGGGTGTGGAAGCTGTAGCTCGAGCATGGGGATGGTGGTGGTGGTGGCGGTGGTGAAAAGAGGGCGAGGGCGGCAACGTCAACGTGAGCCGGCGGGCATGCGAGCCAGTTATGCGAGTCGGAGTGTTTGCAGGCTACGGGTCTTCACTCATTGCGTGACTAGAGCGGGCCAGGCGTGTGGTGAGGGTGTCGAGGGTGTCGAGGGTAGGGTCAAGCAAGGACGGCAGGAGCGCTTGTTGATGGGCTGCGAGCAAATATGTGGTTGGACTGGACGATGATGCAACGTCGTTTCCGGGGGACGAGGTCGAGGGTGGACGGGGAAGAAGGGGAGGCAGAGGCAGCGGAGGCAGCAGAGGACGAGGAAGAAGAAGACGAAGAAGAACAAGGAGAAGACGACAACGTAGAAGAGCAAGGACAACAGTAGACAGGCACGGGCGGGTGAGAGAGGAGTGGTATTGCAGTCTGGTGGTATGTACTCGCTAGCTATGGCCGGGGCGGGCTGGAGTGGTTGTGCTTAGGCGGAAGCGGACTGCGGAAGTGGCCCAAACATGGCTGTGGGCGGGTTGAGTCGTGGGTGCGTGATTGATGCTAGCAGCTGTGTCCGCGGTCGGCCATAATTATTCAATGAGGCGACGCATCCAAGAAGCTGATCCAGATGGAGTGCTCTGACGTTAACCGCGCCTGCGCCTGTGGCCGCTAGCACTGTCCGGGGCTGGGCCACAAAGCAGCACACAGGGGGCGTCGCCGCGCGAAGGCCAACAAGCGCTGGCTTGACGACGGGGCTTTGTCTGCTCACGACACCACCTGGCCCGGCACAGAGACACTGCGTGCCGGGCGTTGCAAGCATCCCGGCTGCGTCTTGGATGGATGCTGCTGTTTGTCTGCAACCACGCACTCGGCAGGTTGCAGCCACGGCATGCTCCAGCATGGCATCGTCAAGGACAAGCACCACCATCATCATCATTATCACAGTCATGACGAGACGGCATGGCGGTCGTCTGTCTCGCGTGCCAATGTGCCCGAAGCCCTGACCAGCGCGCCCTCCACTGCGCCGCGCAACCAATCTTTGCATGTACAGCCTCAAGCACGCAGCAGCCCTGCTGATTGGCCCGTGGCGCCGGCGAGGGGGGCTTCAGCCAGCATTTCACCCCCACCGCCGACCGCACAGCAACCCTTCGGGCCTGTCTGCTACCGCGGTGGGACGCTTCATCCAGGCAGAAACGATAGCGCTGGCTTGCCTCGTCAATCCTCTGCACCAAGCTCTGCCAACATTCGACACAGCATTGCATAGCCGTCAAGGTTCCGCCTCGCAGCAAGCAACCTTTGCCGTAAGCATGCTTCGGATAGCGTCGTGCAGCCTCCAATGCCCGCCCGGTCTGGAATGGCACTTCACGCCAACACCATTCCGCCCGCTCCCCACCACTCACCACTAACACCCTCTCGCGCAGCTGCACACAGCACGGCCACTGCAACACACGGCCAGCTGCGGTGCCGCCGCCAATATCAGGAGCAATACGAGCCGTCTTCAGTCCTGACACACTAACAGACACGCGGTCATACTTTACCCTAATCATCCCCTAATTCCGAACCCGAACCCTGTTCCACCGCAAACTCTTGCAGGCTCAGGTCTGAGTGCAAGTGCGCGCGCTGCTGATCTTGCAATCCGCTCCCTCGCACATCACATTACATAGCTTGCATCCTGTGAGCCCCCCCAATCACGCCGTCCAGAACTGCCTGCATTCGCTTTTTCGGGCCCGCCGCTTCCGGCGAATCAAACTCTGCGTGCGCCCAACGCTAGATACGACCATCTTTCCGCTCAAGTCGAGACAATTTGCACCGCAGGACCTGGGTCCGCCTTCAGCGCCCCTGGCGAAACACGCATCCACGCTGCCTTTCTTTGTGTTGCTGGTGCGAGCGCCCGCTACCTAGCTTCCTCGCCTAGTCTTGCCTGTGGCCTCCGGCACGCCATGTCGCACCCCAATCCTGGCCAACCAACGCACCTCGCTGGCCAGGGATTGTGAGAGGCAGGCACATTGCAGCAGACGTCCGTTGTTTGCACTTGTGCTGCCATCCTTTCCTGATGCTAGCCACCACGTCAGGAAGCGTGATTGCTTTTGCATCTACTATGCTTGGCCACTGCTCACAAGCCCGTCCATAGTGGACAACGCCTCCAAGGAAGCCGGCGGCGCTAGTCGTGCAATTGTGATGAGATGCTCTCTGCTTCTCCCGCACACTCGTCTACCGAAAGGAATGGCCTGCCGTCAGACAATACGTGCCACGACAGGGATACAGCCTCGGGTCATGGACTCTTGAAAAAAATAGATGCCTACGTAATCAATCGGGTCCTCTGTCTACTGTTAGTGAGCCATCTCTTGAATGATAATTACAGAAACCTTGCCTTCCACAAGCGGTTAGCAGCTTCAGTGGAGTCGTGTGTCATGGTTCGTGAACTTGGCACGGAATTTGTTGGACACGGATACGATGCGACTTTACGCAAGGCAAGGCATTTGTGCTTAGTCCTCGACATGCCAAACACGCACGCCTTCAGCTCCATGCAGACATCCCTGGACAATATGTATGCCACAACAATCAAACCACGCCTCGCTATAGTAATACACAGCAGACGCGTATTGTAACAACGCTCCTAGTGCTGCAGTGGCTGGCCCATGCCCTGATCATTAAATTCCATCCATGCCTGCTGATACAACCCACTCACGAACCGCATGGCAGATTTTGCAAGCCAGTCCAGTCACATCAAGCCATGTTGTGGAGATGGCGATGCTCCTTTCGGCATGGACAAGGCAAAAACTCTACAGTACTGGAGCATCTGTCGAGGCGTGATACGGACAACCCTCGGCACGGCTATGCTCCCCATACGAGCCCGAATCGCCGCCCCCTCGAGGAAGCGTTGGGTTGTGTAAGATCGACTATGCCGTTCCAGGAAGTCTTATTGACTTGGCTCATGGCGCGCGCTGATACGTACCGCCCCTCTTCGACGCGTATATGCATCGCACTAATTCCGGTAAGAAACTCTCGATAATAATGGCGTCGTCAGGCCGGTCCTTTTCCTTCCACCTGCTGCAACCGCCTGCACCGATGGTTTCCATGTCGCCTCGCACGCACCGTCGTGCTCGCGTAACGGCTTCAGGCTTGCAGTCAGGTAAGATTTGGCCCGGCCTCGTTGTTGGTCGTTTGCCAGTGCCTTGCTCTGGAAGCGAGCAATGACGCGCTAGTGGCAACAAGTTGACTCTCGCTCGCAAAGCGTGTTGATCCTACCAAACCATCCACCTACTTCACCGTCAGCTATCGAGCTATCATCGTAATCCCAACAAGACCACAGCGGACGTTGTTTGTTGGGGGTTAGACTCTTCACCTGTACATGTCATATTTCGATGTCTTGAAGAAGTGCTGATGCCTGCCCCGCTGTACCCGAAAAAAGCAGGTAAGACGAATCCATACAGATCGTGTTTCCGGAGATCCATGTCACCATGCAATCAAGTTGCTCATAACGGTAACAAAGGTCGTGACCCAATTCCAAAGGCAACCATGTCGCAGTGCATTCGTCGGTGTCGGGGCTTACACGCAGCCTGAACTGATCCACTTTTCTGGCTGATCGTTCGACCAGCCTCGTGACTGGACAGTCGCCGCCATGTAGACTGTTTGTTCGTACTTTGCATACCAATTCATGCAGGTTACGCGATTATCCGAGTGGCGCATGAAGATGGATTGCACGTTAGCCCAATGTTGAAAGGCAACCTGCTCTCCAGTATCCTGCCGCGAGGAGGCCATGCGTTTGATCGTCGGTGCTGGTGCCGGGCGTTCGCTACGGATTATCTTGAGCAAAACAAGGTTGCACTGACGAGTCCGAGTACTGGCGAAGTTAACATTCCGATTCCCTGTTTCCGATTTCATGGCTGGTCAAAGGTGCGCCCTGCACAACTCCAAGCATTGTGGTAGGACGTAACAATTATATGTGCGATAGTTCATCGCTATATACTACCTCATCATTGGTCCACCACACCCTGTCCAGTTGCCTAGACTGCCGGTATTGTGATGGGCGGCATTTGAGCGCCTTGCAGGACCAGTGAACGACACGTCCCGCGGGTCGATTGCAGCACCGCAAGCGGTTAGCAAACCCAGATTCCCACCAAGTGTACATGAAGCAAGCGGCCAACGTCCAGCGAGCAATCTTACACGCTACTATTGCGTCCAATCCTGAAGCGCCATTTATCGCGATCGCAGCAACTCGAGCACTGGCGGGAAGCAACCTCGCAATGTCAGACAAGATCCATTGTTGCTGCTCAGCCGGGCCCAGCAAAGTGGTCACATTGGCCCTTTCCTGCCTGCGTGTCATACATCACTCAGCGCACATGGGGCTCAGCAATACCTTGGAGCCACTTCCAGCCCGAAACAACAATCTCGAATCCTGCTGCATCCCACGCCAGCTGCATATTGCTGACTTGGGTGACCTGAACCCTGGTTCCTTTTTTTTAACTAGATGAACTTTGACAGTGGCAGGGTGTAGTCCGACGCGGTCCGATCATGATTTCCAGGAGTGAGCTTCACTTTGCAGCAGCATGGTCCTTGCGGTCAGGAAAGGAAGACACGGGAAGCTCTCAAACCAAAATTGCATTGAACACACGAGTCTGGAAGCAGCAGGTGTCGAACTTTGCCGAAAGTGGTGTTACACGCCGGATCACACCAAATGCATGCCGGACAAGAGAGTTGGGCCTTTATTGATCAGCAGCCCCCAGCTCGTCGATCAAAGGCAACATCGTAATATCCGCCTAGTGAGATCGACTCTTCGTTCTCTGCTTGCAGGCAAGGCTGAAGGACATATTTTCGCATTTGTCTGACCACATCTGCTCACCAGTTTTGAGGGCAAGTGACAACACAACACATTCTCAATCACCCTGATTGTTTCAACGGCGATGGCGCGTCCCGGTGCCACCATCACACATGCGCGCTACCACATTCGTTGCGCCACGCAAAGTACCTGTCGATGCAGCCATGCGCGGAAGGGATGTGGGGTGCTACACACAATGAACGATGGTTAAAGTCTTAGAATGAGCCAGTGACTATGCTGGAGTACATTGAGTGCAACGAAGTAGTGTCTGGTTCGTCAAATAACAGCACAGCTACTCCAAAAGTTCATCTGTTCTCGCCGCTTGAGGCTTTTTACCACTGCATTGCGGCAGCTCAGCACCAAACAAATAACACATGCCCGCGAGCGATACTTGGGCAGTACAGAGCAGTAGCCGGATGCCAGCAACAACGTTGACCGTTTTGCGACCCATCAGGGGTGTGAGAATTGCGTTTCGCTGTTGACCTCGCTTCGCCATAGCAGTTTCTTGATTGTAGACGTCATGCTGCACAGTCTAGACATCGTGGCGCGACGTGAGGAGCTCAGGTAGTGGTGAAGCTATAGTATTCTATACTTAAACAGATCTCAAAACATATACATTGACATGCTGCGTAGAGCGCCACTAACTCGTCTCGATCTGCCATATTGAAATGCAAAGTGGAGTACAAGCACAGCGGAATCGTGCACTCGTTGAGGTCTATGCTACGCCATTGTGGTCCTTTGAGCCCATGTTGTTACACAACCCTTTCTCTATTGTTTCAACACCATTTACGACATGGTTTTATGCAATTCTACCCACTGGAGGTATGGCTCTGCTCCTGTAGTCTTCTGGAACCAAAGATTGTATATCTACACAAGCACAGAGACTTTGTATAGTATAAACGTATAAGTGTGAACTTTATACATCGATCAAATAGAATCGGGAAAGGAACGAGGGTAAGTGAGGTTTCAACAGGTTCATGGGGGCACGAAAAGGCAATCCATCCGAAGACCTTTTGTCTTCATGATCCCGCTCATGCCGCCTCGACTCGGCTTATCTTGAACCCTCCAGGCACCCTCTTCTGGAAAAACTCCTGGGGATCATACTCCGCCGCGATCTCCCTCATCCACTGCACGCTTTCTGCCCCATAACTCCCCAGCGCATCCTGCCCTGGATGCGCATAATTCATATACACAAAGTCCACTAGGGCTCCGCTTTTCCTCGCAAACTCTCTGAGGTGCGCCATTGCAGCAAGGAACTCTGTCTCTGCTATCGCCAGTGCGGTATCGTTGCCGCCAGGCACGTTAACACCGCCCGTCCACATTACGGCATTGGACGTGAAAGGAGGGAGCATGGATCCGCCTTTTGCTTGTGAGATGTCGCTGTAGATTGTCGGCATCGGTTGCAGGACCATGGTAGTGGAGAAGCTGTCGGCGCCGAGAAGGAAAGTGAGTTGAGAATTGAGCGCCTTGTTTACTTCGGCGGCGCGCTTGAGAATGGAGGGTGTAGAGAGGAAGGTTAAGGCTGCACTAGCGCTTCTGGAGATTTTGTAAGTCACTATCGCTTCACGAGAAGACGATTTGAGAGAGTGGGTAAAAAGCTTACGCAGATCCAGAATCGATTTGCGAAGCGTCCGATGCGTCTGCGAGGGACGTGGTATTCCAGCTAGATGAGATGGCGGGGATCGTTTGCAGGCCGTCAAAGGCTGTAGTGTTCATGTTTCCCTGTGTGTTTACTCGAATGCTCAAGATAATCGTGTCGCTTGTTCCTGGCTGGTGAATGTACAAGGTTATCAAGTGATCCGTGGGGAAATCCGCTACCTTTCCAGTAAAATCCACAATATTCTCAATGATTGCATCGGAATGGTTTGAGGAGACGATGTGCTGACCATACGCCAGGTTGGCCGCCGGCGTTGCCTCAGCATCGAAGCGCGTAATGATGCCGAAGTTCGATCCGCCGCCCTTGAGCGCTTTGAAGAGATCTGCGTTGGAGGAGGTGTTGGCTTGGACGACTGTTCCATTCGCAAGCACGACTTCATAATTGACGACAGTGTCGCTACCAAAGCCATTCGTGCCTGTATAGTACGATATCCCACCACCAAGCAAGAAGCCACCAACACCAACGCCGCCATCCCGTCCGCCTGTGACTGTGACATTGTGTTTGTCGAGCAGATCCCTGTAGACATTTCTCCACCGAGCTCCAGGTCCCAGGCTGGCAATCTTACTCTCGGAATTGTACGAAGAGCTGTTCATGTTGCCTAAATCAATGGTGATTCCCCTGGCGATGTTGCTGGCCCCGGGGAACCCATGACCACCACTGCGAATTGCGATATGCCAGTCGCCTGCCCCATGGCCGGTCTTGGCCAATGTACTGATAGCAAGTGAGACTTCCTTGGTATTTTGGGGCTGGAAAAGACACCAAGGATGGTAACGAGCGTTGCTAGAGAAATAAGATTCGATACGTGGTTCGTATGCTTGGGTTCTGGCGGTAAGGATACGGTCCCCGAGACCAACGGATATGAGAGCGTCGCACTATTGAGATCATTAGCTGTGAATATAAGACGAGAGCTCAATGTACGACTGACAGGAAGAAATCCTGTAGTGGTGTCGGAATTATTTGTCAAATTCTGCGTGGGTACACCTAGAAACAGCAATGAGAGCAAGAGCAATTGCTTGCACCTGATTGATGTACCAATCATCGTGGAATATGTTCTAAGAACAGTAAAGATCAGGAGGTTCATCCAAAGAAATCAGCTCGAGCTTGCTGAAGATTGAATGTGAGGTTGCAGACTTAAACTTAATACCCTTCTTGTTATACAGGCATACTTTCTTAACAATCTATGTCCAGGGTTGGGGACACGGCTGAGTCGCAACGCAAGCATTCGCAATTTTACCCTCATTAGTGCGAATACGCGGAATGACTCGATTTCGCTCAAGAAGAATGGTAGTTAGTATTCCTGTAATGTTACAGTACGTTAGCATTCGTGACCCTGGGCCTCGTCAGCAATTGGTGCAATAATCGGCAAATACGCGTGTTACGCGGCTTACGCCCGAACAAGAGCCAACTCAATTATTAAACGATAGATCGGCTTGAGTACTAGTAGACTATAGAGAGGAGTAATAAACCTATTATATATACCACTATCAAGGTAAGGAATAAGCAGCAGATAAGCTAGAGAGCAGATATAAAGCAATATGTTCTGGATTTTTAGTATTTTCTATTGCATTATAGTAGTATATCTCTTCTACCTAATTATAATCAGGATTATTCCTCTATAGTAGTTAATTATCTACCTTATCTCTATTAAAATTTTCAACTTTTACTCTAATCTTAGCCTCTTATACTTAGTATAATAGTATAAACCTTCTTTACTTATAAGCTTATTCTATAAGCTTACTTATAAGTAGAGTTATATATTCTTTAGTAATAGTAATTACTAACTTTTAAAATAGAAATCTCTAATATTATTTTCTTAATACTATAAGCTACTAAAATATATAATTATTATACTATTAGAAGTTGAAGATATAATCTATAGTATTAGTTATTATAGTCTAGTAAGTTTAACTAGTAACTTAGTAGCATTTAGAAAGCTTTATAAAAAATCTAATATTAGACTTACTAAGTAGATTTCTAGTATTTTAAAAAACTAATAGAGTATAGTTTTATTATTCTACTAGAAATTAATTTTACTAGCTAAATTAAGCTTAATAACTAAGAAAGTAGTATTTCTAGCTAAGAGCTTATTCTTAACCTTAGCTCTTTACTTAACTTTATAGTAAATTAGAAAGTTTTATTAAAAACCTAAGTTTAAACTAACTAACTAGATTCCTAGTATATTAAAAAGCTAATAGTATAAAGTTTTATAAATCTAGTAGATACTAATTTTACTAGCTAAGTTAGGCTTAATAACTAAGAAAGTAGTATTCTTATATTAGGGCTTAGGTTGTTCTTAGTTATAAAGGAGGCTTCCTAGCCTCTAAGTACTATTATATAGTTAAGCTAGATATATAAACTACTACTAAATTGCTTAGGGCTTGCTAGCAATTTATCTATCCTATATAAGATAATATACTACGCTTTACCTTAGAATATACTCTATATACACTAATTTGCTATAAAGTCTTATATCTTAGCTAAGAGCTTATTTTTAACTTTAGCTCTTTTCTTAGCTTTCTAGTACTATATTTAAAATATATAGTATAAAATAGTATATTTATACTAGAGTTGCTATTTTCAAGTAAAAGTAATTACTATTACTTTAGACCTTAAAAAAGTAGAAGTAATTACTATTACTCTAGCCTTTTTCCTTAAGAGTAATAACTATAGTAAGAGTAATTACTATTACTATAGAAAAGAGTAAGAGTAATTACCCTTACTTAAGTAAATAGTAACCCTAGTATAATCTAAGGAGATAGAGATTAAAACTGCAGTATTATATATTTATAAACTAAGTAGTTTTTAAGAGTATGTAGGTAAGGAATTAATAGCTAAAAGAATTAAAATATATATTAGTATAAATCTCCTTCCTAAACTTTAGCTAGAAATTATAGATATAGCTATATACCTATATAGAATAAGCCTAATAGTATTATATAAGTATTACTTACTAAATAAAGTATTAAATCTATAGTTTAAGTAGTACTTTTAGTAGTATAAGGCTACTATAATCTACTACTAGACTATAAATCTATAGTTAGATTAGAGTAGAATCTTTACGTATAGCTTAGGGTTGCCGTTTACTTAAGTAAGAGTAATTAATATTACTATAGAAAAGAGTAAGAGTAATTAAAGATTCTAAAAATAGAAATACTAGTTATATAGTATAAATATACTATTTTATACTATATATTTTAATTATAGTACTAGAAGGCTAAGAAAAGAGCTATAGTTAAGAATTAGCTCTTAGCTGAATCCTAACTTTCTTAGATACTAAGTATAAGTTAGCTAGTAAGATTAATATTTAGTAGAATTATAAAACTTTGCTCTATTAGGTTTCTAAAAAACTAAAAATCTAGTTAGTAAGTCTAATATTAGATTTTTAGTAAAGCTTACTAAGTACTAAGAAGTTAAAAAAAGAGCTAAGGTTAAGAATAAGTACTTAGCTAAGAATACTACTTTCTTAATTACTAAGCCTAACTTAGCTAGCAGAATTAGTATCTATTAAAAATATAAAACATTATACTATTAGCTTTCTAATATTCTAAGAATCTTATTAGTTAGTCTAAAATTAGATTTTTAATAAAACTTTCTAATTTACTATAAAGTTAAGAAAAGAACTAGAGTTAAGAATAAGCTCTTACTTAAAATCTTAATTTTCTAAGAGTATAATCTTAATTTAGCTAGTAAAATTAATATCTAGTAGAATTATAGAACTTTCTAATATAAGGTTTTTAAAATATTAGAAATTAAGTTAGTAAGTTTAATATTATATTTCTAGTAAGAGTTTCTAATTACTACTATAGTATTAGTTAAAATTTCTAGAATATAATAACTAAGACTATAGAGTAGTACTTTAGCCTATATTACTATATATAAATAATAGTAATAGTAGCTTCTAAGATTAATAATAATATTAGCTATTTCTATTTTTAGATTTTAGAGTAATTTAGTAATTACTAAGAGTAATTCCTATTACTTAAAAACTGTAACCCTACTTATATAGAATGTTACTTTATTAAAGAAAAAATTTTATGTTATAATTAGGGTTGCATATTTTTTAGTAATAGTAATTACTAATTCTAAAAATATAAATATCTATTATTATTATTATTTTAATACTATAACTAACTATAACTATTATTTAAATATAATATTAGAGGTTAAAGTATTACTCTATAGTCCTAGTTATTATATTTTAGGAATTTTAACTAGTTATATACTAGTAACTAAAAAGCTTTATTAAAAATCTAATATTAGACTAAGAAACTAGATTTCTAGTATTTTAAAAAGATTATAGTATAAATTTTATAATATCTACTAGATATTAATTACATAAGCTAAGTTAGGCTTAGTAACTAAGAAAGTTAGGATTTTTACTAAGAGCTTATTCTTAACCTTAGGTATCTTCCTTAACTTTCTACTTATTAGAAACCTTTACTAAAGATCTAATATTAGACTTATTAGTTAAGTTTTTAGTTTTTTAGAAAGCTAATAGAGTAAAGTTTAATAACTCTACATAACTCTACTTAGTATAAATTTTACTAGCTATATTAGGCCTAGTAACTAAGAATATAGTAGTTTTAACTAAAAGCTTATTCTTAACTTTAGCTCTTTTCTTAACTTTATAGTAAACTATCTTAGCCTATATAAGCTATAAAATTAAAGTTAAAGAATAATATAAGGAAAAAGTATAGTAGCTTTAGAAGTACTAAAATTCTAGTAAGTATATTTACTTTAAGATTTCTAATCTAACTTTTAAAATAAGTATTAGTTAGACTATAAAACAAATTATACTTATTTTTTATAATAACCTTCTTTTTATTTAATGTAGTTAGTATATAACTATAATTTACTAATTAATATAAGATTAGATAGTATCTACTAATTCTAGTAATAGTTTCTATTTTTAGAAATAGTAATTACTAATTACTAAGTAGTACTAGTAATAGTAATTACTATTACTATAGTAATGTGCAACCCTAGAGTATAGTAAGGATTATACTATCTTTAGGTATTCTATAATATATAGTATAATTATACCTATAGTACTAGATCTCTATAGCCTTTAGCTTCTATCCTAATATAATATTTATACAAAATTCTTTTACTACCTTAATATTTTTTAAGTAGAAATCTATAGTATATAGCTCTTTAGAGGTTAATAAGTATTTCTTAATTACTCTTTTTTTAGTACTTAATATTAGTAGTAATTATATTTTAGTATATATAACTTTAGTATCTTATACTAGTTTAATAGTCCTAAGTATAAAGTAATTCTAGTTATTAACTAAGTATAGTATACTACCTCTATTAAAGATTATAGATTCTAATAGTAGATATTAGTTAAATATTCTACAATATATTTTAATATTTTCTATATAGCCTATAATATTCTTAAATATAAGATTCTTAGGGTTAATAAGTACTACTAAGATAAATTTTAGGAACTTAATAGACTATTAAGGTTTCTACTAAGTAACTAATAATTAGAGAGTTAGTATTAGTAGTATATTAGTATTAGTTCTTATAGATAGAGTAAGGTTATTAGAATTAGAGTCTAATCTAACTAAACTAGTAAAGGGGTTCTTTTTAGTAAGAGTATAGAATAGTATTATTAAGTAAGATAGTAAAGGTAGAGGCTTTCTATAAAGAAGTAATAATATATTAGTAGTAACTAACTTAAGTTAAATATAATAAATAATAGGCGTTTATTAATAAAATCTATATACTAAAGAAATCTATTCTATCTTAATAAGCTTATATTAAGGAGGTTTAGATAATCTTAACTTCTTATATATAAGGAAGTATACTAAGCCTTAGCTTATACCTTAGTAGTTAAGCTACTTATATAACTTATAGGTCCTTAAAGTAGTACTTATTTATTAGCCTAAATATAATAACCTTAAAAGAAGCTTATACTATATTATTACTTTTAGTATTTTCTTATAACCTATTAGTCTTCTTATAAGGTTTATAATATAGACTTACTTCTATTTAGAAATTCTTTTATAGACTAGAATCTCTTAGCTAGCTTTTAAAGGTTAGATAAATCTTAATTAGCCTTTTCTAGTTTAGTATATATATATACTAATACTAGAGTTAGTAGCTAAATAGCTATTATCTTCTAATCTTAGTTAGAAATTATTATAAGTAGTCTTCTATTTAAGCCTTAACTTAAAATTATAGCCTTAAGTTTAAAATATTTATTAAGGTTTCTACTAAGTAGCTAATAATAAGAAAGCTAGTATTAGTAGTATATTAGTATTAGTTTTTATAAATAAAGTAAGGAGTATCTAGATAGAGTCTAATTTAACTAAACTAGTAAAACGGTTCTTTCTAGTAAGAGTATAGGATAGTATTATTAAGGAAAATAGTAAAGGTAGAGGCTTTCTATAAAAAAGTAATAATATATTATTAGTAAATAACTTAAGTTAAATATAATAAATAATAGGCGTTTATTAAGGAAATCTATATACTAAAGAAATCTTATACTAATCTATTTAATCTATTTACTAAGAAGTATAGATTACATAAATTATAAATTACTAATCTATTTACTAAGCTTTCTAATCTGTATAGATTAAGTTATATAATACTTTATATATCTAAGGCAGGCTTACTATAGTATAGTTTACTCTTATAATTCTAATAATAAAGTAGGTTCCTTAAAGATTATAATACTATCCCCCTTTCTCCTTTAGATTATCTTTAAGCTAGAGTTTTATAAATTACTAGTTAATAAAATTAATTAGTTAGTATAAGCAGAAGGTTAGTATAATTTAGTAGTTTATAAAATCTTAGAGTTTTTATAATTATAGAGTTTTATAAAAGCTATTACTAAACTAAGGTAAGTATAACTAGTACTAGGAGTTTATCTATATAATAGTAATTATAATAAGTATATACTGCCTTAGCTTATAACTAGTATTGCCCTATATTATAAGTAAGTTATATCTACCTTTATATTTCTTTACTATACCTAGGTTACTTTATTCCCTAATATCTATTCCTAAAGTCCTACTTAGTACTACTTATTATTATAAACTTACTAATTTTATTAACTTATTTAAAAATATTATAGTTTAGAAGTATTCCTTATATTAAAAGTATAGTTATATTTATAAAGTATATATATAGTCTAGAAAATATAGTACTTATTACTATAAGAATTAGAAGTATAATATTTATATTACTTAATCTAAGTTTTAATTATTAGTATTATAGAAATATAACTTATAATAAAAGATAAAAGAATTAGTAAATATATAGAATACTGTAGTTAAGGCTTATAAGTAAGTATTAAAAGACTTATATATTATATAAGTATATAAAGAGTACCTTAGGAAATAAGTGTTAGGACTTAGGTTGTTCTTAGTTGCAAAGGAGGCTTCCCAGCCTCCAGGTACTATTACGTAGTTAAGCTAGGTATATAAACTACTACTAAATTGCTTAGAGCTTACTAGCGATTTGTCTATCCTATATAAGATAATATACTATATTTTACCTTTTAATATACTCTATATATACTAATTCGCTATAAAGTCTTATATTTAAATTACTTACAACTTATTAGTTGTATAAGAGCGTACCCTAGAGATATAAGTGCTTAACTGCAGCTCTCTAACTTATTTACCTTTAGTAATAACCTCTCTAGGCCCTAGACTAGAGAGCTTAGCCTAGGACTCCCTACTTAAGAAATATTACCTTAATAAGGTAAATAAGTGCTTACTTCTGTAGAGGAGGGGTTAAGAGTAGATAAAACTCCTACTGTTAACCTAACTTAGCTAGATTTAGGCTAAACTAATCTATATAAGTTAAATATAGATTATTAGATTTAAGAGCTAGAATAATAGGAGAATAAGTAATAAAGATAGGAGAAACTATATTACCTTAAGGATTATTAACACTAATATAAGGAAGGTAATTATACTGCTATCCTAACAGAGACTATAGGCCTATAGATTCCTGTAGTGCCTATTATTAGACTAACTACTATACTCCCTTAGCTAGATCTACTAAAGAAGTATAAGAAGTATAATTATATGTAATATAATTACTAGAAGTATAATTATAAATAGTACTTTAACTAAACTCTATAACTCTTTACTATAGATTAGCAGAAGATTAACTTTAGTAAAAGATATATTACTAAGCTATTAAAATCTTTATAGAATACCTAGCTATAAGATAGAGGAATACTAGCTGTATATAGAATAAGACCTAACTTTAGTATACTAGTAATTCCTATTATAGTACTAATACCTCTAATATAGTAAGAGTTTAAAGAGGTTATACTTAACGCACTAGGATCTAAGATAGAATATTACTTAGTTACCTACTTAGCGTTAAATTAACGCTATTAGAAACTAGAAGAATTACCTATAGAGTTATTAGACGTATTATAACTATTATAGGAAGAAATATAAGAGGAAGTAGTAGAAGGATATAAAGTTCTATAGTATACCTCTATACTATAAAGAGAGATTTAAGATAATATCTCTAGAGCTAAGGATAAAGATAAGTATATACTTATCTAAGTTAAAGACCTAGTAAACTAATTATAGTAAAAGCTATAGCTTTATTAACCTCCTAAGCCCTAGAATAGTAAGAGAGGTAATAATAGAAGCCCTTTAAATATAATAAATAAAATAGAAGATATAAAAAACTCTAAAAAGTTCAGATAAAATTATAAAGGCTAGTTTAGCCCTACTTAACCTAAATTAAGCTAAAAGAATAACTCTAGAACTATATCTTTTTAATTTACCTACTATAAGTGCAGGGAAGTAGGATATAAAGCTAATATATATACTAATAAAAGAAAGACTAGAGTACCCTCTAAAGATAACTAAATAGGAAAAGGGGAAGAGGTAAAGAACTAGGCGCTCTCCTCTTTGCCTATATCTCTTAATTAGAGCGCAGCCTATAAGAGCTGATATTAGAAGCTGTTTTTAGAGCTAGGGCTTAGAAAATAGTAACTATAAATATTAAGATAGGTAATTTTAACTAGAAGGAAGCCCTTATTAATACTAGTTTAGAGTTAAACCTAATTTCTACCTTATTTATAAAGGAACTAAGACTTAAAGTTAATCTCCTCCCCTTATTAGAAGTAGAGGCAGCTAATAGGTTATAAATACCTATTAATAGTACTACTTTAGTAGATATTACTATAAAGGACTTATATAGAAGATAGAGGTACTAAGTAGTGCCTTTTATAGTATATAAACTATAAAAGTTCTTTATCTATTTTAGGTTACCTTAGATTAATAAGTATAAACTAAAGTTAAATATTACTTCTTAAAGAATACTCTATTAAGGGAAAAAAACTAGAAATAAAGTCTTAGTAGCTAAGGTAGAGATTAAGGAAGTAGATAAGTTTAATAAGAGTATATATAATCTAATATTATATATCTTTATATATATTATTACTTCTAAGGACTAAAGTAGGTTAATTAGGGCTAATTTAGATAAATTACCCTTATAGTATACAGAGTTTGCTAATATTTGCTTAGATAAGGAGGTAAGAGAACTAGCTAAATATTCTTAGTATAACCTAGCTATTAATATAGTACTAGAGGGGCAAGCGCCCTATAAACCTATTTATAATCTCTTATTTAGTAAACTAGATATTCTTTAGAAATACCTAAAGGAGTACCTAGAGAGAGGGTAGATTTATTATTTAAGATTACTAGTAGGAGCCCTAATCCTCTTTATAAAAAAGAAGGATAGCTCCCTACGCCTCTGTGTAGACTACTAAGGTCTAAATAAGGTAACTATTAAGAATTAATACCTATTACCCTTAATATTAGAATCTTTAGAATACTTAGCTAAGGCTAAGTACTATTCTAAACTAGATATACGCAATATATATTATTAGATTTAAATTAAGGAGGGTAATAAGTAGAAGACTGCCTTCTATATAAAGTATAGCTATTTTAAGTATACTATTATACCTTTTAGCCTTATAAATACTCCTACGTAATTCTAGGCGTATATTAACTAAGTATTAATTAGACTAGTTAATATAATATATATTATCTATTTAGATAATATCTTAATCTTTTCTAAGATAGAGGAAGAGTATATAGATTATATTAAGGAGGTACTTATAAGGTTATATAAAGTAAAGCTTTATATAAAGCTGTTAAAGTATAAATAGTATACTTAGTGCACTAAGTACCTAGGCTATATTATTACACTTAAAGGTATCTAGATAGATATAGATTAAATTAAGATAATTACTAAATAGCTAATACTATATATAGTGCGTAATATTTAAGTATTTATTAGCTTTATAAACTACTATAGGCAGTTTATATATAACTTTTCTAAGTTAGCATTACTATTAACTAAATTAACCTAAAAGGGGCTAAATTAAGCTAAAGGCAGACGCGCCTAGAAGTAGGAAGAATTAGTTAAAATTAGTCTTAGAGAAGAAGCTAAGGCTTCTTTTAAAGCCCTTAAGTAAGCTTTTACTAAGGTTTCTATCCTATCTTACTAGGAACTAGGTAGAGAAATAAGAGTAGAAGTAGATATATCTAGTAGAGCTATTTATAGGATCTTAAGCTAAAGGAGGCCCTAAGATAGCCTAGATTAACCTATTTTAGGAGTATAGAGACTAGTAGACTTTTACTTATATAAGCTTATCTAAGTAGAGTATAACTATAATACTTATAATTAGAAGTTACTTATAATAGTAAAAAGCCTAGAATACTAGTATTACTACCTTAAGGGTGTTTAGTTTTATATACTTATAGATTATATAAATCTAAAATAGTTTATAGAAACTAAAACTTTAAATTATTAATAGGTTAGAGTATATCTAATACTAATATAATATAATTTTACCTTAGAATATTAACCTAGGGCTACTAACCTAGCTAATAGACTATCTTAGCGCCTAGATTATATAGTAGAAGCCTAGCGCCCTATTTAGAAGTATAATTAGGCTTTTATAGAACCTATACAGGAGATTCTTTAGAATTAGGGCCTATATAGGGCTGCCTTAGTATAAGTAATTATAACTTATTTAAAGGGCAAGTCTAAGAATAAACCTAATCTATATAAGGCTATAAGGGAGTATTAGAATATAAAATATACTATACTTATATTACCTATAATACTCTAAGATAAGTTATAAACTAATATAGAGTTTAAGGACTCCTCCTCCTTAGATAAAGAGAACTTAGGAGGTAGACCCCTAGATAGGTTAAAATAACCTAAGTTAGGGCATTATAAGTTATTATACTTTATATTTATAGAAGATAAGTAAAGGGTACTTTAAGAATTATACTATAACCCTATAGTAGGGCATTTTAGGTTTAGAAAGACTATTTAGAAGCTTTAATATTAATATTAATAGGAAAGGATAAGAAAGGATATAGAAGAGTACTATTAATCCTATATACTATATTAGATATTAACGCCTACTTATTATAAGCTATATAGGCCTCTATCCCCTCTACCTGTACTAGAGAGAGTATAGGATAATATTATATTTAATTTTATTATAAAATTACCTACTAGTGTTTAATCTGCTACTAAATATAATATAATAATAGTAGTTATAGACTAATTAATAAAAATAGCGCACTATATCCTAGTAAGAGCAGATTAGAATAGTAAGGATTTAGGTTATATCTAGATAAGAAAGATTATTTACCTCTATAGCGTACTAAAGTATATTATCTTAGATAGAGGGCTACTAATAAATATAAAATACTAGAAGATATTTAACTACTATCTAAATACTTATAGAGTACTTACCTCTGCTTATTACCCTTAGATAAATAGTTAGACTAAAAGGTAAAACTAGATATTAGAATAATACCTTTAAATATTCTATACCCTAGAATAGGATAACTAGGTCTAATAGCTTCTGCTAGCAGAGTTTACGTATAATAATAGTATTTATGCTATTATAAAGGTTATACCTTTCTAAGTAAACCTTAGTCTAGACTTAAGAAGAGTAGATTAGCCTAATTTAGGCCTAGGTAAGGAAGAATCCTCTTTAAGATTATAATTAGTAGAGAAGGTAATTAACCTATAAAAGATTTATAAGAAAAATATTAAACTAGCTAATATATATTAAAAGGAATACACTAATAAGAAATAATTACTAATTCTATTTATAGTAGGAGATAAAGTTTTAGTCTCTAATAAGAATATTAAATCCTAAAGGCTAAAGAAGAAATTAGATTAGAAATATATTAGACCTAGGATTATCTAAGAATAGATTAGGTAATCTACTTTTAAAGTTAGTATATTAGGTATATTAAATATCTACCTAGTCTTCTACACCTTACTATTAGAAAAATATAATAAAGTATTCTATATACCTTACCTAAAGGTTAATATTACTAATTTCTTATAATCTTTTAGTAATAATATCTATAATATAGATAAGATTATTAAAAGAAGGAAATTAAAATTAGGAGAATAGGAATATCTTATTAAATAGTTAGGATACCTAAAAGAGGAGAACTCTTAGGAGCCTAAGACTATAATATCTAGAAATATACTCTAAAGATTTTAGAATACCTATAATATCCTACTAAAACACAGGTTAGTATAGAAAGCTCTACCTAGATATTAAGGATAACCTCTAAAAAAGAAGGGGAGTAACCCTAGTTATAAAAAGTAAAATTAATATAAATTAACCTAAAATAGCTTAATCTAGCCTAAATAAATTTAATACCTTCTTCTCTAGTTTCTTTCTATAGAGTTTATAAAGAAGTTTAATAGCTAAAATTATATAAGGAAATAGAAATAAATTATAGCTAAGGTAAAATTTAAAAATTATATCTTACTTAAGAAATAATATAGGAAAAGTAAGTTAGTTAGTATTTTTCCTAGAATATAAGTAGGGGTATATACCTAGGTATATAACTCCTCTTAAATTGCCCTAAAGGGGGCTAATTTAACCTAAACTAAACTATATCTAGGAAATCCCTTCCTATAAAACTAAAAACTATTCCTAAGGTACTATACTGCCCTAATTTAGGCTAAAGGGGGTAAAATTAAGCTAACTACTACTAACTAGAACTCTAGTAAAGTAACTTAAGGTCCTTAACCTTATAATAAGCAGCCTTAAGCTTATTAGATAGTTTTTTCTTCTTATTATCCTAAGCCTTAGTAGTATAATTACTCTTAGGGTAGGTAGTAGCAATATAATCCTAATAAGTATCCTTAGCCTTACTCTCCTCCTTATAGGTATCCTTTAGTATCTATCTAGCTACCTAATTATTATACTTACGCTATTAAAGTTAGTAGGGTTAAAATAGGCTAAAACAGCCTATTTAGGGCCTTCTTACCTTATATCTATAGGAACTAGGAGTAGTCTAAAGAACTTTAAGGTATTTAGCTATAAGAGACTAGGTATAGGCCTAGTTAGACTAATTATAGGTATATAAGGAAGCTTTAGACTTAGAAGAGTTATAAGGGTATACTAAGGAGCTTAAAGAGTAATCTAGGTAACGCTTACTATTATATAGATATAACTAAACTAAGTAAGAGATAAAGGGGGCGCTATAGGATTATTAGTATTAATTTACCCTAATTTAGCCTAAAATACCCTAATATAGGTACCTACTGTTCTAGAGAAGTCTTAAGAGCCTTAGCTAGCTTTATAATAGTAAACTTAGCGTTACTATACTTAGTAGTCTTTAAGAGGTTATAAATAACTATAAGCTTCTTAGTAATAGCCTTAAGCTAGTTATTAACAGCCTTAGGGGGCTAAATTAGTCTAAATTAGCTTAATTTAGGCTATCTAGGGCTATAATACTTACAGCTATATAAGCTTTGCTAGTAATAAGGCAGCTATAGCAGTAATAAACCTTATAGACCTTACCCTCTCTATCTATAGAGTTTATACCTAGATAAAGATTAGTAGTATCTATAGTAAATATAGGGAACCTGCAGTAGGGCCTACTAAAGTATTTAAAGTAACTATTAGCTAAGCTAGTAATATAGCCTATATAAAGCTATATACCCTACTTTAATATATTAGTATAGAGGTTACTAAGGCCCTTAACGTTAATAGCGTTTAATATAGTGCCTATTATATTAAATTAGGTTAATTTAGCTTAATCTAGGGTAAATTAGGGCCTAAGGAGATAGTAAGGGGTAAAAGGAGTAGATACTATAGAGAATAGCTAAGTTTAATACCCTATATACTAGTTAGCCCTAATTTACCTTAAAACACCTTAAATTACCCTAAATTAACCCTAAGTATACGCCTATAGGAAACTTAAAAAAACCTAGAAAACTTACTAAAGTTAAACTAGGGAATAGAAGTTTAGGTGCTGGAAGGTATAAATATCTCCTAGCCTTACTAAGCTAGAAGTAGGAAGCTAGTAGGACTCTATATAATCTAATACCCTACTCTTACCTAGTAAGAGTAAAGGATAATAATCTAGTTCTATAGAAGTAATTTAGGCTAATTTAACCTAAATCGCACCTTATTAATCTAGTATAATACTATATACCCTTCTATAGCTCCTATTAATATAAGTTAAGATAACTTCCCTAGGAAGGGGGAATAATATTAGAACTTAGGTTATTCTTAGTTGTAAAGGAGGCTTCCTAGCCTCTAGGTACTATTATATAGTTAAGCTAGGTATATAAACTACTACTAAATTGCTTAGAGCTTACTAGTAATTTATCTATCCTATATAAGATAATATACTATATTTTACCTTTTAATATACTCTATATACACTAATTCGCTATAAAGTCTTATAATAAGTAGATTTAATTAATTATTATATAAAGAATATAACTATAGTAGAATTATAAGAAATTAAGGTATTAAAAGAGGCTACTCTATTAAATATTTTATTATTACCTAATAGTTCTATAGAGAGTTTTAATCTTTATCTTTTTTTTATACTTAGGGTGCCTTTAAAGATTTTCCTCTTAAGACTTAAAAGGCTCCTTATAATATTATACTAGTTAGTAGTTTTTAATTATATTTTATAGCTCTAAAGTGTATAATATCTTTTTTAGTATTATTTAATTTTCTCTTAATAATTTACTAGGTTTTCTTTAAGTTTCTATATATTTTCTAAGCTTAGGTATCTTTTTTATTTTACTAAATAAGAGTAGTTAAATCTTTCTTTAATAAGATTACTTTTATAGCTTAATATTTTTTAACTTTAGATTTATTTTCTTCTTTAAGTTTATAATACTATTTAGTCTAAAGTAGAGTTTCTAGTTTAGTAGGTTCTAATAAGCTAATATAAAACCTAAGGTAGATCTTTATATTATATAGTAGCTTAAGTATATATATAATAGGTCTATTATATTTAGAAATTAAAAATAGTCTAATTCTAATATTATTAAGTCCTTTACTTAATTATTTTATTTAAAAGTTTTTTATATAAAAATAGACTTTATCCCCCTCTTTTAGCTAAAGTACTATTTTTCTTTTCTTATTAATATAAGAGATTTGCTGCTATTAAGCTTTAAGTAGTTAGTTTTATATTTCTAAGTATATTTCTTTTATTTATTTAGCTATATTTTTTGCTACTTTAGTGTTAATACTAGGAAATATTTTATTAAATAAATTTAGGTATTAGCTACAGTCTATATAAAATAGTAATATGCCTATAGATTCTACTTTTTTATTATTATAGGCTAGTTATACTATTAGCAATAGTAATACCTAATTATTTTATTTATAGTTGCAATATATTTATAAGTACTATTTTAATATTCTGTTTATTTATTCTATTTATCTATCTATTTCTAGGTAGTATAACGTAGATAGTTTCTTTTTTATTCTATATTCTGCTATTAATATACTCTAAAAGTTAGATATAAATAACTTATCTTAATTACTAATAATTGTTTTAAGTAGTCCTCTTAATTATATAATTTAATTAATAATAATTCTTGCTAATTAAGGTATAGTAAAGTCTTTTCTAAAGAGTATAAACTCTATACCTTTTATTAATTAATCTATAATATTAAGAATTCTATTATACTTAAATCCTATTACTTTATCTGCAGACTTAGGTAAGTTAGTAATAAAGTTTATAGTAATATCTTCTTAAGGTTTAGTTAGTATTAGTATTAGTTATAATTCTCTATATAGAATATCGGTTATATACTTATTTTATTAATAGAGTATATATTTCTTAATATACTGCTTAGCTTTATACTTAAGATTAGGTATATTATAGTTTCTTTAGATAAGTTCTATTGTTCTAGATACTCCTATATATCTATATACTAGGTTATTATAGTATTATTAGATAAGTTCTATTGTTCTAGATACTCCTATATATCTATATACTAGGTTATTATAGTATTATTAGATAAGTTCCTTATAGAATTTATTTAGTATTTCTATTATAGTTTTTAAAATTATAAGAAGATTATATACTATTCTAAGGGTTTTATCCTTATTTATTTATAAGATTAGTATATTAACTTCTAATAGTCCTTTTATAAGGTTATATTATCTACTTAGAGTATTAGCTCTTCTATTATCTTTTCCTAGTATATATATAATCTTAAACTTCTATTATTCTAGGAGTTCTAACTATTATACTTATCTTTAATTTAATTATATTATTATTATGAAGTATATAAGGTTCTTATAGTTAGAGTAGATTATTAGCTTAGAGTAGCTTTCTATATATGCTCTCTAGTATTCTAGCGTATTAATAATAGCTAGTAACTCTTTATTATAGATATTATATTATTTCTCTAGTCTAGAGAACTTTCTTAAGTAGTACACTACTAGGTACTATTTACTATCTTTTTCTTATAATCCTACAGCTCCTTCTATTAGGTTAGAAGTATCTATTTCTATTCTTAGTAGTTTTCTACTTTAAAATATAATTAAGACTAGTTCCTTAATATATACTTCCTTTAGTATATTAAAGGCTTATTACTAACTTTTACCTTATCTCTATATTACTTCCTTTTATATAATTTTTATAAGTAGTAGAGATATCTTTATAAAGTTCTTAATAAATTATTAGTTAAAGTTAATAAATTTAAGGAATAATTATATATCCTTAACTTTCTTAGGTTCCTTCTATTCTTTAATTACCTTAATTTTACTTTTACTAATTTATACTCTATTAACTCCTACTATATATCCTAGGAATTCTACTTCTTCCTTATAGAATTTATATTTTATAGGTTTAAGTTCTAAGCTATATACTTTTAGTTACTTAAGTACTTTTATAATATATTTTATATATTCTTCCTTATTTTCTAAGTATATAAGAATATTATTTAGATATATAATTATATAGTTATAAAGATATTCTCTTAGTATATTATTTACTAATTTCTAGTATAATATAGGCGCGTTAGTAAGGCTAAAAAGTATAATAGTATACTTAAAGTATCTATACTAAGTTCTAAATACTATTTTCTATTCTTTACCTTCTACTATCCTAATAAGATTATATACTCCTCTTAGGTCTAAGGCTATAAAGATCTTTATATATATAAGTCTATTGTGTAGCTCTTATATATTTAGTAATAAGTAGTAATTTTTCTTTATAATTATATTTAGCTTATAATAGTTAATATATAATTATAGTATTCTATTCTTCTTTAGTATAAATAGGACTAGATATCCTACTAAGAACTTAGATTTTTATATAAAACCCTTTACTAAGTTTTCTTTAATATAGTTCTTAAGTACTTTAAGCTCTTTCTTAGATAGTTAGTATATTAGTTTAAACCCTAAGTATTTCCTATCTTTAAGTTCTATCTTATAATTCTATTTCTAATATTCTAGTAGTACTTTTAGGCCTACCTTTTTAATAAATATTTTAATAGATTTATTATATTCCTTAGATATCTTCTAAAGTAATACTTTCTTCTTATCTTCTCTTATACTGTGCTTTATACCTTATATAGAGCTAAGGTCCCTTTTTTTAATATCTTAAGTTTCTAGTAGGAGCTTAGGTACTTTAAGTTTTAAAGTAACTAGTATAATTATCTTCTTATCTAGTAAGTAACCTTCTATCCTTATACTAGAAATACTAATAGGATTTATATCTTAATTATTCTTTAGTAAGACCTATTAATTCTTCTAATTAATATCTAGATTATAGTCTCTTAGCTATAGTAGCCCTAGTATAGTATTATAACTAGCCTTATTAAGAATATTAAAGGTTACTCTATAGTATATATAAGGGGTAATATATACTATTATAGTTACTTCCTTAGTAATTTAGCTTTATAAACTATTAGCTATAGTTACTTAATAGGGTTTTTCTTTTTATATAGGGCAGAGTCTAGCTCTACTTACTACTTTTATAGAGATATAATTATCTTATAACCCTAAATTAATAATAACTTCTATAGGATAGTTCTTTTCTTCCCCTTCTACTAGTATATATATATATATAGTACTTCTAATCTAATATTAAAGTATTCTTAGATTCTTAATTACTGTCTAGTTCTAGTAGTACTATTATCTCTAAGTTAAGCTGCTTATTTCTCTTTAAAAAAGCCTACTCTTTAAATCTATTATATATATCTACTATATTTTATTAAGATATTTCTTATTAATAGTAATATTTCTTACTACTATATCTTAGTTTATTTATCTAGGAAAGTAATTAATTATCCTTTTATTCTATAGATAATCTTAGTATAGAATCTTTTAATAGTTAAAGAATTGCTATTTATACTTATTCTTAGGTAAAGAGAAATAGTTACTTTTCTATTTTACTTAGTAATAAATATTATAGTAGTTATAGTAATATAATCTGTAGTATAGTCCTATATATATTAGGTTATAGTAGTCCTTATTATAGTAGATTACTAGTTAAGTATATTCCTTTATCTTAGATAGTTTTAGTTTCTTTAGTTAAGGCCCTAAGTAGTGTTTATTTCTTTCTAAGTATCTATTACAGTCTAGTTAATCTATAGTCTATTTATACTTAAAGCATTTACTTCTATATATTACGTAACTACGTTTCTTAGTTAGTTACTTATTATCTATTACTTTTTTTAGAATTCCTATATTATATATATAGAGGAATCCTTATAGAATACCCTAGGTTTCTAGTATTATTACTTTAGTTTCTAGGTATATCTTAAAGTTACTATATTCTAGAGATTTAGATTTCTTTAGTATAGTATAAGGTTTAGAGAGTTCTTTATAGAGCTCTATTTCTTTATAACCTTTATTTATAGGTTTAATTATTTTTTATAAGCTAGTACTATATTTAGTATTATATCTACCTCTACTAATAGTATTAATATAATATTCTACTTTATTCTTACTTTAGCAGTCTCTAAGGAAGTATCCCTTCTTCCTATAGCTATAATATTTTAGATTCTTTTTTTCTTTACTATCTTATTAGTATATTACCTTCTAGTACTTCCTTTTTTCCCTTTTAATTATATTAATATATATAAGTTTAGGATCTTTAGAAGTATAGTAACTAGTAGTATAGGTATTCTAGTTATAAATAAAGTTTTATCTTATCCTTCCCTTATTTAGTTATCTAGTTACCTTCTTTATATAGAATTAGTCTTTTAAGGTAAGTTTATATAGTTAATTATTTAGTTAGATTGCCTCTTAGTAAAGGTCTCTTATACTACTAATACTAGTTCTAGTTTATATAAGTTTTATCTATACCTTAGGCTTTAATCCTTATTTATATATTTATTAGGGTGCCTTATTATTCTATTAGGTAATTTCTATATATTATTAGAATATTATAGTATAGTTAGTAGTAGATTTAGTTTATTATAGGGTTTACAGTTTTTATTCTATAACTATTTTCTCTATAAAGGGTAAGAAGATTTCTCTAAGGTGTATTTTAAAGAGGTCCTAGTTCTTTATAAGCAACTTATTTTCTATATTATTTATATCTTAATCCTAATATCTTTTAAGAATTAGGGTAACCTATAGTTTAGCAGTTCCCCTTATATATATAGATATAATAGAGACTTTATTAGCTTTAAGAATCCTTTTATTAATATAGAAATATTAGTTAAATTAGAGGATCTATAGTTTAAGCTTATCTTTATCTGTATAGTAAAGGTTAGGCTATTATAGCTTAAGCCCCTATAATATCCTATATAGAGCTAAATTTAGGGTAAGAGTTATTTTAGTATTACTTATCTTAAAAGTGTTTAAAATATAAAAGCTATAGAAGACTAAGAGATTAGAGTAAGCTAATTAATATTAAACTTAGTACTTAGAGAATTATTCTATAAGAGAGTAGACTAATATAATAAGGCTAGGTTCTAAGTAAGTATATTAAGTAGCTAATAACTTAGATTAAATATAATAATCTATAAGAGTTTATTAATAAGATCTATATACTTAACTTATCCTATAGTCCTATACTTATCTTATAATCCTATACTACAGGATTATAGAAATACTATAGAATTATAGAAAGTCTATATAACTATTCTATAGTCTTACTCTATTCTACACTAAGCTCTATAGGATATAGGATTATATAACCTTTTTATAGGTATTATTATCTATTAGTCTAAAAGTACTAACCTTCTTACTAACCTAGTAGTTACTATTATTCTATTACTACTTTCCTTATAACTACTTAAGCCCCCTTCTTAAGTAGTTAAGTATAATCTATATAATTATATCTAAAAAGTTAGTAAGTATAAGTTAATTATTAAGAATAATATTATATACTTAGGCTTTTCTATATAGAATCTACTAGTTATTAAACTATTTATCTATACTAAATCTTTCTTATTTAGCTTTTTCTAAATAAAATCTATATTTAAGCTAAACTAGATATACTATATTAGATTTTTTTAGAGCTAGGTCTTTCTTTAAAATTCTTACTAAGTATTATAGAGTTATTATACTATAATTAGTAAGTTTAAGAGTTATAACTTCTATAATTTTTATAGCTATAGACTTCTAGATTTATTTATATACTAAAGCTAATTTAGAGTAGTATTCTATCTATTTAGTAGTAAGTACCTTATATATATTGAGATTTTTACTATAAGTATTCTTTATAAGGTAGTATACTTAGTTAGTAGCTTTTTATTAAGAATATTAATTACTACCTTTTACTAGTTTAATTTTAAGCTTAGCTAAAAGTATTAGAAACTATAGCTCTTATATAGTAATTTTAGAAGTATTTTTAGTATCTAAGTTAACTTAGTTTTAGATTTCTATATTAAGGAAGAAAAACTTAAGCTAGGTATACTAAGATACTAGTTAGATTACTATTTAAGAGTAATATTTTTCTTTAAAAATTATATTAGTATAATTAGACTCTATAGTAGAGTAGAATAATAAATAAAGTATTTAAGTAGGTAATTAAATAATTATTTAGTAATTTATTACTAAAGTATAGAAAGAGAATTATTCTTTATATTTAAAGTACTAGGCTTATAACTATTATAGTTTAGAATTACCTAGTAAATTAGATAGAAACTTAATATAAAAGAATTAATTAGATTAAGCTCCTAAAGCTTTTAAAAAGGTAATTATATAAGTATATATATATAGAATCTCTCTAAATAGCTGTACCTTTTTTAGTTAGATCTAGATTTAAGCTATAATTATCTCTAAATTTAATAAAATTGCGCTATAATCTTTATATAAAAGTTTACGCTAAAGATCTAGATTACTATATACTTTAATAAGTAAATATTTAGCTAAATATATCCTCTTATTTAAGATAGTTCTATCTTCTATAATTAGAGTTCTAAATAGTACTTATTTCTTACCTAATATTTATTATAGTTTAGTTATTTATCTATCTATTTATATCTAAGATATTTATCTTTATATATAAAGTAGCTTAATTTTTTTATTAGCTATCTATTTCTTATAAACTTTTATAAAATTCCTATATTATATATATAAACTATTCTTTATAGTATACTTTAGATTTCTAATAATATAATTTCTATTTCTAGATATAATTTCTATTTCTAGATATAATTTCTATTTCTAGATATAATTTCTATTTCTAGATATAATTTTTATTTCTAGATATAATTTCTATTTCTAGATATATCTCAAAACTATTATAACTTAAAGATTTAGTTTTCTTTAGTAGTATATAAGGTTTAAAAGGTTTTTTATAAAGCTTTATTTTTTTATAGCCTTTTTTTATAAGTTTAATAATTTTTTATAAGCTAGTACTATACTTAAAGTTATATTTCTCTTTATTAATAGTATTAATATATTATTTAACTTTACTTTAACTTTAATAGTCTTTAAAAAAGTATTCTTTCTTTTTATAGTTAAAGTATTCTAAGTTCTTTTTTTCTTTACTATTCTTTTAGTATATTACTTTTTAGTACTTTCTTTTCTTTCTTTTAATTATATTAATATATATATATATATATATTATAAGTTTAAAATCTTTAGAAGTATATTAATTGTTAATATAGGTATTTTAGTTATAAATAAATTTTTATTTTAATCTTCTCTTATTTAGTTATATACTTACTCTTTTATTATATAATTATTCTTCTAAAGTAAGTATATATAGTTAAGTATCTAGGTAGACTATTTTTAATATAGTTTCTTTATATTAGTAATAGCTATTTTAGTTTATATAAGTTTATTTATATATTAAACTTTAATTTCTATTTATATATTCTTTAAAGTACTTTATTATTTTACTAAGTAATTTTTATATAGTATTAAAATAGTATTATATAGTTAGTAGTAGACTTAGTTTATTATATTATCTATAATTTTTATTTTATAACTATTTTCTTTATAAAGAGTAAGAAAATTTCTAAAATGTAATCTTTAAAGAGATTCTAGTTTTAAATAAGTAGCTTATTATTTATATTAGTTATATTTTAGTTTTAGTATCTTTTAAAAATAGAGGTAACCTATAGCTTAGCTATTTCTCTTATATATATAAAGATAAGAAAGATCTAATTAGCTTCTTAGATTCTTTTCTTAATATAAAAGTATTTATTAAATTAAAGAATTTATAGCTTAAGCTTATTCTTATCTCTATAGTATAGGTATAGTTATTATAGTTTAAGTTTATTTAGTAGTATACTAGGTAGAGTTAAGTTTAGAGTAAGAGTTATTTTAGTATTACTTATTTTAAGAGTATTTAAAATATAAAAGCTAGAGTAAGTTAAGAAATTAAAGTATGCTAATTAATATTAAGCTTAGTACTTAGAGAATTATTCTATAGTAAGTATACTAAGATAATAAGATTAGGTTCTAAGTAAGTATATTAAATAGCTAATAACTTAAATTAAATATAATAATCTATAGGGGTTTATTATTATAAGCTATATACTTATATTTACCTTATAGTCCTATACTTATTCTATAGTCCTATACTATAGAATTATAGAAGTACTATAGGATTATAAAAAGTCTATATAATAATTCTAAAGTAGACTGCTGAGAAGGCGCGAGGTTTATTAACACGACTGTAAGATAACTGTCCTCTCCTAATGGATGTGTATATAATATATGAATACGACCGCTTAGAAGACGTTCAGTAGTGCAGCTGGTAAAGTGTTTTTCAAATATACTGACATCACTTTGTTACAGCATTCATCGATGATACGTCAACTAGGAATGTCGCGAAGTAGCGCAAATTTTGCTCTCTAATCTATATACAAATCATCGCACAAATATATACAATACGAATTCATGGTCCATTGACCGTAGAGACCCAGTCTTGCAAATGACTGTCTTGAGCGTCTACAGCGTGTCTTGAGCGTCTACAGCGAAACGCAGCCATTCGCAGAATCCTCAAGGAAGACACCACCATAGATCTGACCCTCGTTCAAATTCTTCGACTGGTATCCGTTGTTAACAACATCAGACGAACCAGTAGGCTTCTTGAGCATGCCAAGCTGAAACTGGCCTCCACCAGCAAGGTTGGCAGACTTGTTGGTAGCAACAGCCTTCAACTCTGCGGCTCCCACGGAGTAATAGACTGTGACTTGGCTGCGAATATTGTTAGCTCCGTCTTGACTATGCCCTTGAAGCGACTAGCAATACTTACTTCTTGTTGTAATCCAACTTGACAGCGAAGTTCTGCCAGTTGGTGTTGTCAATGGCAACGGAGTAGAGCGAGTTACCATTGCGGTCCAAGATCTTGAAGTTGTTCTTGTCCGCGTTCGACTTGCCAATGATGGAACCAGCCTGGAACTGGATTTGGTTGGAGGAATAATCCGCAGCCTCGTGCCACACGTTCAGGTACTCGTGCGTTAGGTTCAATGGTCGCGCGGGATCTTGCTTGACACTCCAGTGAAGCGTCTTGACTCCCTTGCCACCCTCACCATCAGCTGCGTCCTTAAGAAACTGGAGACCTGCACGGCGGAAGCCGTTCTGCTTCTGGAAGATGGACTGGTCGGACAGGGTCACCTCGACTGCAGTGTACTTGTCGCCATCGAAGCGAGATGTCTCGTTGGGGAACTTGAGGATCTGGGACCACTTGATGTCGTTTCCTTTCACGTAGTCGGGGTTGAAGATGGTGTTGGTGGCATATGTGTCGAAGAAAGTGGGTGCAGTGCCGACAGGTACACGACCATCGAAGACAATGGTGCACTTGGGGTCAGCACGTTTGTGCATGCGAGGAGCAGCAAGTGCTGTGGTGGCCACAGCGACCAGGGAGATGAATGTTTGTGCGATCATGATGGCGTGTAAGGGAACAGTCAGGCAATGTGGGTTGAGTTTGGTGCTGTATTGTTATCTCTTCGTGTGGGAACAGCTGTCTTATAGAAACAGTATGTGCCCTGCTTTGCCACTAAGCACGCCATGCTGCCATCTCTTTCTTGATTGCACGTGCATTAGTACTGTTCGGCTGTCCTGTGGTCGAAATGTGGGCTTTTCGTGGCCTTCATTTGCACGAGCCAATGAACACGCATGTAGGTAGCCATGGAAGCTTTCATAGTAGGTCCGAAGACGTCAATACATACAAGGCTGGGCACTATACTTGAGGAAACTTGTCATGAGGCTCCGAGTATTGGCAGGGTTCACATCTGGGGTAAAGTGCACGGCTTCCGGTCGGACCGGCATTCCGACCTTATCGACCTGGAATTGGGTGCGCGCACGTGCATGAACCCACTGTGGGATTTCGCGATAGCTTTAGATATGCTATATGATCTTGCGGATCCCCCGGAGCAATGTGACTGCCAGAAGATTGACGGGGTTGTGCCAAGGCCGAGAGGGATACTCCATCTCGGCCAGCCAGCAAGTAGCACCGTGAAGTAACGGGGTCACTGTGAAAAGCACCGAGAGATTGGAAAGGGGACGAAGATCCGTCAGTACTGATTGGACACGGAGAAGACACCGAACCCAAGCCTTGTGCTATGATGCATTAATCCAAACTTGGTGTATTAACGATATCTATCTGATCTGCTCTGGCGACAAATCTAGGGTATCTTACGCTACACAATGCAAAGAGGTCTGAACCAAGCCAACCAGGACAACAGCCCTTCGCTCGCGCCAAGTACTGCTAAAACGCCTTCTTTGATCGACCAATTATGCAAACGAACAGAGAAGAACGCGCGACGTGTTGTCGTCATGAAGTTCTCCAGAATGAAATGCATGCAAGGCATGCTAACGCAACGACAGTGCCCGTGACCTCAGGTTTTCGCACGAGGCGCCTGATACGATCGGAGGGACTCTTCAATTCAATTAATGGTGCCGTACGCTTCTCCTTGGCGGTAGGAATCGGCACTTCCGCAACATCGGCTTTGGATTCATTCACATGCCGCGCGGTTGCTTCAGGGCAGTCTGTGCCTATCATATCGTCCAACTCTTGTACCAAGCTCGCGCAGAGGGAGAAGATGGTCTTCGCTTCTTCGATGATGTCCACACGTTGGTCGGGGGTAAACATGGTCTCGGCAGCTGCAAGGCGTGTCTTGAACTCGACTTTCACATCTTCGCCGTCGAATTGTCCCTGGAAGTGCCAGAAGGAAAGCCCACATTTTGCCAATGGCAGTGTGAGTGTCTTCTCATTTCCATCTTCGCGTTGCCAGAAATCAGGACCGGCTCCCAGGAGACCAGCGCGAATCCATCGTCCACCAGAAAAGACAGCCATGTAGAAGCACCAGGCATAGCTGACCAAGGTCCACGGCTTCTCATGTACTGCCTTCCTGATGTGTGTGCAGAACTGGGCCACCTTTTCCCCGGGATATTTGGCGAGCACGACGTCGAGATCGGTTGGGTGCAGAGACAGCAGATGTTCAAGATCCCGCTTCAACCGGGCGGATCTGATCAATCCGCGTGGTCGTAGGGCTTCCAAAAATGCAATGAGATGTGGGCTTGGTAGTGTAGGTGCACCCAGCGTGGATGTGAAGAACGAGGGCGAGTCGTAGGGGTTGACCAGGAGATAGGATAGTAGTGGGGATGTCGGCGGAGACATGGGCGCAGGGTCTGAATCTGGGCTCGCTGACGGCGTCGGAGTGCCGTAATTGCGCAGCAGATCGGTCCATAGCGACTCAAAGGTTAAGAATATGTGGGCAAAGTGCAGCAAACCCGTGGTGTAGAGGGCAGGGTCGGCAGCATGCGGGGGCAGGGCGAGGGGCAGGCGGCTGGTGATGAGGCGATTC
Organism: Phaeosphaeria sp. MPI-PUGE-AT-0046c; assembly: GCA_020747045.1. Lineage (NCBI taxonomy): Eukaryota > Fungi > Ascomycota > Dothideomycetes > Pleosporales > Phaeosphaeriaceae > Phaeosphaeria > Phaeosphaeria sp. MPI-PUGE-AT-0046c. The sequence continues at coordinate 808,877 of JAGTJN010000021.1, read as the reverse complement.
AACGTAGTATGGGCATTGCGTGTGGCAGTGTTGATTTCGCTCGACAGAGACACAGAAGGGGTGTCTGTTTGCTGTTCATTGTGGGACGGCAGAGCGCCCTCTCCGCGTTCTAACATGGTCGTGGACGAAAGATTGGCTGTGACTGTGGTACGTGGTGGTCGAGTACGACGGCGGGCGGACGCAGTCTTATTGTCCCAGCTGCACAGCACGCGACGACGGCACGCGCACGGGAGCCTATCGCTAGATGTGTCGAGTTCGCCCACTGCGCTCACATGCAGCCAGGAGCCGGGTTGGCGAAGTGGTCACTCGGTGGTGGAGACAGTTGGACAGGCTTCCGACGACAAAGTGCATCTAGACGCCGGGCCATGACGCGCAGTGTGGCGCTCACGCGGCGGCGGGTACGCAGGGGTCATGACGCCGAGGATAGGATATGGTCCGAGGTGAGCTGCGCGAAGGGGATTTGCCTCTCGAGCATGTTCAAGAGGTTTTTTTTGCGAAAGCAGCCAGCCAGGATTATGGGGTTCAGAATGTGTCACGGCGATCCATGTCATGGGGACTTTGCACGGGAACGGCCGCACGCTGAGCTGAGCACATGCATGCAGCATGCGGCCATTCTGCTATGTGCCAAAATGACGGATTCGGCTGGACAAGTACTATCACGTGCGATGCCTCCAAGCACTGCTTGTTGAGCCGAGACTTGATCGCAAGAGCAATGCAAATGCACCAAAAGGTGGTGATAGATGGTGGGGACAGATGGTGGGGGCGGCTGAACGGGGGCGAGACTTGGCCAAACGCGCTCCGTCGATACGTCAGCCACAACCACACCTACCGCGCAAACAGCCATACACGTTTCCATATAGACCCTTTGCCTAGCCTATTCATATCTCTCACTGTCTATCCTGTTCCCACTGCAACTATTCTGTCATTGGCCTCCGCCCGATCGCAACCATGACCACGCGGGGCCAGTTCAACACAAAGAGCCCGACGATCAAACGCATATGCAAGCTGTCCACTTCGCTCCGTACCGGCCCAACTAACTCGCAGCAGTAAAAGAAGCCTCTGAACTGTCTACCTCGCCGTCTGCAGATTACTATGCCGAACCCCAAGAGACCAACCTGTTCGAGTGGCACTTTACCATACGCGGTCCCCCAGCGCCCTCGCCGTACCATGGCGGCATCTACCACGGTCGCATTATCCTACCACCCCAGTACCCTCTCCGCCCACCGGCTTTCCGCTTTCTAACCCCCACCGGTCGGTTCGAAGTCAATCGCGAGATTTGTTTGAGTATTTCCGGCCACCATGAGGAGACGTGGCAGCCCGCGTGGGGTGTGCGCACTGCACTTGTTGCCATTCGAAGCTTCATGGACACAGACGCAAAAGGCCAACTGGGTGGCATAGAGTGCAGCAGAGAGGCGCGGGAGAAGATGGCCAAGGACAGTGGGACGTGGAAGTGTGCAGCCTGTGCGAAGAGCAATGCCGACATCATGCACGAGAGGGAGGACCTCGTTCGCGAAAGCCAAGACGCGGGTGGGAAGGCTAAAGAAGAGAAAGTGCCAGAGGAGCTGAGACTCGCATACCGCGATGAGCTCGGAAGCAAGGGCGGAGAGGGCAGTGGACATGACAAGGGCAAAGCAGAAGCCGTCGACGTTGCACCTCCATCATTGCATGCTCCGTCATCGACCTCTCCTGTTGCACCCGCAGTATCAACAACTAACAACGCAGCTACTGCAGCCTCAACACAGCAAAAGCCCCCAGCAACACGAACAATCAGATCATCTACCACGCACCAGCCCACGCAACCTTCCACGGACCGCTCAATAGCCCTTATCGATACCTTGATATATGGTATCGTCGCAGCTCTTTTGTTCATGGTGCTTAGGAGGTTGGTATGAGCTAGGACTCGCGTGTTCTTGTTTTTTTAATCGTCGTTTCTTTCTGTCCAGCTTTGAATAGCGAAGGCGTTCTGGCGTTCCATTAGTCTCATCTATCCACTTGAGATCATCTTCCACGTCGAATCATACTCCGTGGGTAACAATCATCTACGTTGACGGCAATATTAAGTTCACATCCCGACCACGCAGCTTGTATAGACATAAATCATTCATCATGCCGACTTCACAATCAAAAGACCAAAGTGTTTCTCTCCTACTTGTAACGCCGCGTTGGGCCGCTGATTACTAGTCCCGAATGCTTCAGAATGGTGACTACCTGTCTCTAGACATCTCACCACCCTGTACTATCTGCTCTGTTAAATGAAGCAACGCAGGGTCGGTTCATGATGACGAGCACCTCAGGTACAAGAGAACATACACACCTCCTGCTGCCACCGCGTGTAAGCGACTGGTAGACTCGGACGCAGATTGGACGGTATATCATGCTCCTTGTTCTAAAGGCAACATCAAAACCGCACTCTAGACGTGAGGGGTGAGTGGAGGAGGAACTCATGAGGGGTTGGGTGAATTGTATCTTTCACTTTCACTGATCGGTCTCGTGACTGTTAGGGAAACACTTCTAGCCTATTCCTTCGCACAGCCCGTCCTTCACTTTCAAATCATGTACCCCACCATATTTCAGCCCCAAGTCCTGTTTCTGCTGTTCTTGGCACCGTTTGTTCTGTTGTGTCCTGAACAGCCGCGTTCCTACAAAACATCACTTTCGTACGGCACATCCCAATATCCATCCAAGAACACCTCCACGACCGTGGCCCACCACTATCCAATCCTATCAACGAGCACTTTGAAAATTTCCAGCTCGCCATCATGGGTTTCAGATCATTGATCTCGAGTCGCCGCTCCTCCGCCCTCGATCATTCCAACCGAGTCGAGCACACCGAAGCGCCCACCACCACCTCGACGCGCAGCAGATCGAAGAAAATCGCTCGAGGTATCCGCACCATGCTCACTGCTCACAGCCGTGACAAAGCCAGCCTGAAGCCCGTCGCTAATTTGCCATTTGTCACACCACGTAACACTCATCTACATCAGTCCGACTCGCTCGTGGCCGAGAGATCTTTGACATCCAAGCACGTACATTTGCCGTCACCAGCGCCTTCAATTGCTACGACAGACTCAACCATGCCTTCCACACCATCTGCTAGCACTCCACCCACCACTGCTAGCTCCGCACCGAAAGTCCAAGGAGTCGAGGACCGCGGCAAGCATCCACCTGGCGAATATGCAATCGCTATCAAAGAGCTGCGAGATGCCGAGAAGATCTTGCAGCAACGACATGCCATGATGAAGATGCTGGCACAGCCTCAGATATCGAGCAAGCCCAAACCTCTTTGCACATCAACCGTCATATCCGAATCGGCGGCCACCAGTCCGCCAATCACTTCTGACTTCGTCACATCAGATGTCGAAGCACCCGGAGCCCACAGCAAAGAACAGAAACATTACAAATCCGCCAGGGACAATCTACGTGGCGCCGACAAGATCCTTCAACATCGCCACGCTGTGATCAAGCCGCAGCCAGCGGTGAAGACTTCCAAGAAAGTTATTACTCTGGGAGCCATCATCAAGAAGACGCGAACGAGTCCCAAGACCAGTGACCAAGTTGCTACCCAACCCGATAATCCTCCTCTCCCATCCTACCATCTCCGCAAGCAGCCCGAGACAGCCAACGATGCATGCGACGCTGCCCATCGCCTGGAGCTGATTAAGAATCTAGCTCACCGCGCTGTGCGAGGCTGCGACGAAGCTATTGCTGTGTTCGAGGAGCTAAACGGTCACCAGCTGGGCATAGTGGAATGGACGTGGCTGTCTCGAGTGAACGCTGCGCGCAGAATGCAGACGCTTGTCGAGCGGAAGCATCTTGGGCCCGAGGACTATGAGCAGATTACAATGCAGCTGTTTCCAACCGAGCAGAAACATATGCTCCAGCATGAGCACTTTGAGATATTCGTGAAGGGGATTGAGAGCGAGAGCAGTAAGTCTGACCCTCTGATAATAATTGTTCAAGACTTTTAGAGCTTTGCTGACTATGATTCCCTTACTAGTCATCACTGCATCTGAGTCCAAATCCCTCCTCACCCTCTCTGTCTCCACCGAAGAAATCACCTCCGGGCTTCGCTGGACAGGCATTCCCAAGAAAACGCGGCGCGCCTCCTACACCTACAACCCTGCTGTGCTCGCACTTTTCGACATCCCCCAGCAGCCCCATCGCACCAGCAGTCCCCTATTCCCCGCATCGACTCGTGCGGATCTCTCCCACTATCTCGGCATCCTCATTGAAGCAGCTGTCTACAGACAACAATTCTGGCGCGGCTACTTCTTCCCTTCGGCCGACTCGAAGCTCGCATCATTTTACGATGCGTACAGCATCACCAAGTTCGGTCTGGGCACTCCGCCCCACTTGACAGAATACAAGCGCCCCTGGACATATTCCGAGACGCGTCTGCTCCAGCGCGGCCAACTCGTCTGCAACCTCCTCAAGTGCTTCGAGTCCAACAACTTAACCGACTTTGGCATCATTCGCGCTGTACGCGGTAGCTTTGTCCGTCTCCCCGGCCAGCCTCACCATGATATGCAAGACCTCTCGAACTTCTTGTACCATCGCGTCGTCGATAGCGGGCTGCCGCTACATATGATTCCTGAGATTCTGGCACTGCATCCGGAACATGATGAGGTGTTTGCAAATGCGCGGCTTAGAGCGTTGGTAAGGGAGCACTTGAGGGAGAAGAAGGAGGAGTCCAAAAGGGAGGAGGAAGTGAGGATACAGGAGATCAGGAGGAGTAAGAGCACGTTTGAGGAGATGAGGAAGAAGGAGATGGGGAGGTGGAGGAGAGCCAAGGGGGCTTGGAAGAAGTGGTTTGGGAAGAAGGAGGTGGACGAGCCGTTTGATCCGTTTTCGGAGGAGTGAGGGACGATGAGGTAAGATCCGGCGTGGTGTTATGAGTATGGTTTCCATGGCATTTGAATATGCCATGTCGAAGCACGTCTTGGCTCTCTCTATCAGCCAACATGAATCACTTGCAATCAACACGAGATGGGGGAGCAAATTGAAATAACGATACATGTTCAATTATACAAGTCCTATTCTTTGGATATCATGATATTAGCATCCATGCTCTATGCCCTTTAAGATCTGCTTGAACAACATGCCAAAGATGCGACTCGAGGCTCGTTCAGCTAGAGACAACTACAGCCACCGTCTACAACGTCATTTCCGAGGTGAGCTCGTTGCTCAGTCCCATCCAAAAGTGATTACACAGTATCCAAAACGCCGTGCGTAAATGTGCTCAACAATCCAACGCCGCCCTATGTGTCGCAAAAGTACGGACACGTGTTACTAGCAGACTCTTCAATACAATGTGGGTGTGAGCCATGTAGCTTCGACACATCCTTCGTAAAACAGACGTTGGCCCTTGTCACCTTCAACGCCAAAGCCCAGCTTGCGTAACGTGCCGGTATCCCAACCCGACACGAACTCGCCCTGTCCGCCGTTCTCACGGTCTACGGAGTTGCCGAGCTTGATGTAGTCGGCGTGACGGCAGACGGTTTGCGAGAAGGACCACTGCAGGCAGTTGGGGTCATTGGCGCACTCGGAGCCACAGGATCCGGCGTTGCGGTGGGCGGGACGGTCATTGGGTACGGGTGCAGTGGAGAGGTTGTCCCACCATTCCTTGGAAGGACCTGAGGAGAGGAAGTCGTGTGTATATGAGAGCATCGAGGAGTAGGTAAAGGGTTTCTGAAGAGGGTTAGCCACGGACACGTGATTGGGGTTCTGGAGGTTGCGCTTACTGTGTTGTACTGCCGAGTGCGCTCCCACTTCCACAGACTTTCCATCTGCTCAGGCTTGAGCTGATGCAGGGACAGCATGGGGTAGCACCAGCGCTCGCGCGTGGTCTTGATATCCTTGAGCTGGTAACTCGAGAAGGTGGGATGCAGGGCGGACAGCTTCACGCCGGTGGCATTGTGGATAGCATAGGACAAGACGGCGTCGCCGCGCTGCTCCTCCTTGACCCAGTCCTCATAGCGGTAGCTCAGGCGGCTCTCGCGGGCAATGTCGGTGGCGCCGGCAGTCTTGGCTGGGATCAGCTTCTTCATCAGGCCCTGGGAGAGGACGAAGCCGGCGCCGCCGTAGGCAAAGTAGCGGCCGTCACTGCCCTTGTGGGGCTCGCCCATGTAGTGGGGTGTGGCCGAGTCGAGCTGGCTGAGCAGGCGGAACAGCGTGTCCCAGAAAAAGTAGACGTCGGACTCGAGGAAGACGAACCACTTGGCCTTGGGATTGGCCGTATAGGCCTTGTCGACCATGGGCAGGTACTTGAAGCGGTCGAGCTTGAAGCTGCGCTGCGACTCCTTGACCGTCTCGCCCTCGATGTGGGCCTTTTGCTGGTCGACATAGGCCTGGAAGTCGAGGTTGTTGACCTCGTAGCTCTTGGGCAGCTCGGCAAGGATGTCGAGGACGCGGCGGTCACCCAGGCGCTCCTCGCGGTCGCCGACGATGATGAGGTTGGCGATGCAGCTCGTGACGGTGCTCAGGTGCGCCTTGGTGGCCGAGGCCTCGCTCGACGAGACCTTGAGGACGACTTGGATCTCGTCGAGCAGGTGCGTGGGGAAGTTCTGGCAGTAGTCGAGCTCGATGCTGTTGGCGCTCTTGGTCTCGAGCGGCGGGAAGAAGGACTTGGTCTTGGCCTTGTGCACCGGCTGCGGGTCGCCCGGGTGACGAGGTCCCCGGCGGGTGAGGGAGTAGACGAAGAAGACCAGCAGCAGCGCCGGGAAGAGGACTCTCCAGGGCCGCCGCGCGAGTCGGCCTCCCAGCACTTTGAGCATGTCCGGGGCGTCGTGGTCAGGGAGTCGGCGGGGCGGAGGGGGCGCGGCTCTGGCGCTGGCACATTGGGCTGCTTGTCGCGGTGGGAGGGTGGTGGTGAGATGGCCGTTGTGAATGATGTGCAGTCAACCGCACCGCCCATGGGCTGGCTCCTGAATTTGGCCGCTGTCATACGGGGCCGTGCACCAGCCATCCCGTCCCAGCATTTCCACGACGACGTGGGGCACATCATGTACGCACTAGCAAACAAAGAGCACACTGCGTATTCCATCCTACTGCTTCATCCAATCCCAACAACTCTCATCTCCCCTCCGCAGCCCCGACTAGCTCCTCAAACACTCCCTTCAGATACTTCTCCTCGCTCAAAATCGTCGCACTAACAACCCTAATCACATACCTCCCACACACAACCGTACTCGTCAAAAAGTACTCGCCGCCCGAATTCACTTTCTCATACACCTCCTTTGTTCTCTGGTTCGCCTCCTCGCGATACTGCGACTCGGCCGACGGCGTGAAGTCGTTGTTGTATGCTTCGTGCGCTGGGCATGGCTCCACAGCCGAGGTGCTGCAAGAATCCGGTGATGAAGGCTTGATCTGGAACGTAACAAGCCCAAATGCTGGCTCAGTCGTGACACTGAAGACATCTGGTCTCGACTTGAGTAAATCGGTGAAAAACTCGCCTAGCTTGATATGTTTGCGAATAAACGCTCTCAGCCCATTCACACCATACGTCCTCAGCACAAACCACACCTTCAAACTCCTGAAGCGTCTGCCGAGTGGGATCTGCCAGTCGCGGTAGTCGGTCACGAGGCCTGATTCCGTGAACTCGTTGCGGAGATAGCTGGGCGTGTTGCTGTATGTGTCGATCAGGTCTTTTCGGCGTTTGACAAAGAAGGCCGAACAGTCGAAATTGACCAGTAACCATTTGTGCAGGTTCAAGTTGAAGCTGTCAAAATGCGCAATGGGGGGACAAAGGTGTTGGTACTCCGGGCAGACGAGAGCGGAGCCGGCGTATGCTGCATCGACGTGGATCCAAATGTCGGGATATTCTTTTGATAATTCGGCGATACCGACTAGATCGTCGACTGCACAGGTTCCTGTGCTGCCTAGCGTGGCGGTGAAGTAGAATGGCTCGATGCCCTTTGCTTTGCATTCTTTGATGGTCTGGCGCAGTGCATCGGCGGTGACACTGTAGTTTGTCTCTTGTGGGGCAGGGACAGTTCTGAATCTCGTTCCAGCAATGACGGCTGCTTTCTGGGTACTCGAATGCGCGTGCTCGGAGCCCAGTGCTACAAGCTTGCCCCTCATTTCGGCAGCTTTATCGAGTTTCTCCTCACCCTCGGGCATAGCTGCGAGGCGGCGGCGGATGATACGCTCTCTTGCTGCGACTACAGCGGTGACGATGACTTCACTTGCTGTGCCCTGGATGATACCCCCTCCGCCGTTCGAGCTGGAGCTGAGAAAACACTCAGGCAATCCAAGCAGGTTGCTGAGCCAGTCCATCATGACAGTCTCGAGCTCTGTGATCGCGGGCGAACAGATCCAATTGAATGCTGCTGCATTGAAAGCTCCACTATACATATCACCGATCATCGCTGGATACGAAGAGTTGCACGGGAAGAACGCCATGAACTTTGGAGATTGCCAGTGTGTGAGGCCAGGCATGATGATACGATCAATGTCGGCTTGAATCTTGTCCCATTCTTCGCCTTCTTCCGGCGGTCCTTGAGGCAGGAGAGGTCGAAGGTAGCCTGGCTTCACATTGGGCAAGACTGGTCTCCCTTCTAGAGAGTCGTAGTAGTTTGCAACTGTGTCGCGGTTAAGTGGTGTAGTGTTTGAGTTCATGGTTGACACTAACTCTCATCAATTGCGCTTTTCGCCGCAGTGCGGAACTGGGAAGAATCCATATCCAACTGAGAATGAGTTTTAGTATGTTACTTGAGTGTTCCGATCGTTCTCTAATCCTGGAGTAGGAGGAAGAGAAAGGCGGGCTTTTTGTACATTTGGTTCGCGATCTGGTTCAGTGTGGACTTTTCAGGTCACTAATTCCGCACTATTTGCCACTACTGTCCTGCGTTAGGCCAAGGTAGCTGAATGCGGTTCGTCTCCCCAATATTGTTACATGAAGGGCGTAGGATTAGAGATGGCACTATCCGGGATATCCTATTTTGTATAGAATACACTGTATATCCCGGAAATCTAAGACCAGTATAGCTGAGAATCTAACATATGCTATGTAACTAATCGTTCAGCCAAGACGAGGCTAATTATTGGTACATTCCGGTATTTCCGGACATAAAAAAAATAACGCTGTATATCCCGCCGAAAAAGCTGCATATCCAGAGATTTGGGATAATCCAGCCATCTCTACGTAGGGCGCCCTGTCGCTAGTGCGATGTGGAATCATAGAGAAAAATGCCAAGGACATGTTGTTTGAGTGGACCTGACCCTCAAGGATGAATCATACGTCATAGATAGGACGGTTCTTCACGTTGGCATTCTGCGTACTTAGCGCCATGACCTAATTTCTGTAGCCTGTCAGAATGGTATACGTAGCATGCTTCTGGACTTATTATTATGCTACGATCAACACGTTTAGCACGTGGTACATAATAGTGGTGGCCCACTTCAGAGCCTAGACATTAATATCTCCTCCCAACTTCTACTCCCAGGTTCTCGTCGGGGTTTATAAAACCTCTCGCTTTTGGCGTCGATTTACCCGCAACATCCTGTGGAGTCTCGCCTTTGTATTCCCATCCTCCGTCCTGGGTGAAGAAGTCGACCTCATCGACGATGTCCCACACAACATCTTCAGCAATTTGCTCCTTGAAGCGTTCACCTATGGCGGACAACTTTCGGCCTTGGGGAACCTGATGTTCGAGGTTGTCACTGCCAGCCATCTGTGTGTTCTTTTCGCGTTGGGCAATCATCTCCTCTGGTGGAAACCAAAAGTCTGGACCAAAGTTGACCTGCGCGATGCCACCGTTGAACAACGAAATTGCGGGAATGTAGCCGACCATGCCATCGTCAAAACCAGGTCTGGCTCCAGCTTTGACCGCCTCCACCGATGGCACGCTTGCGGGAGGGAGGAACGCCAGCAGATTCTCGAAAGCGATACCAACTTCCTTTCCGTTCTTGTAGACCTTGATGTGCGAGTGTGGCAGTGACCGTACACTGACGTCTTCGTGGTTTGGTGATGGATAGATCTTGGGTACTGGGCCGCGGTCGTGATAAGCCTCCATCATCTTTGTGACCTGGTAGTCTAGCTGCTCAAAATAGAAGTTGCCCTTGTAAGGAACGGGTATGCGATCCCGAATAATGTCGACGGGCTTCTCGAGCGGGTCTTGTGCAGCCGAAACGTCGAACCCGTCTCCGAGATCCACGGCTGGATTGTAGATGCCTTCAATGACCTTGCGGTGCAGTGATAGCGCAGGCAGCTGTATTTCAAGACCAATGACATCCCCCTCCTGGATGTGCTCGTCGGTAACATACTCTACAGGGACTGGTTTGCCATGTGGTGGTCTTGCTTTCATGTGCTTGCTCTTTGCCCCCTTGGGAAGCGGCTTGAAGATCTTGGAAGCGCGAGATCGATGCTGGGCCTCGAAACGTGCATCTGTGATGCCGTAGCTGTACCCATCAAACCCTACAGGACCGTCGAGCGGAGCTTCTCGTCTTGCCCAGCCCATTCTGATATGTGGTCCAGGCTTTGTCTCGCCAGTCTTGGGGTCGGCGGGATCCTTGGGACCGTTGACAGGTATGCCGCGCACGATCTTGACCTCGTAATAGGCCCTGCCTTCACGAGCAATGACATTGCCCCTGCCCATTCTCCAGCCCTTCTCCTGGGTCACCACAGTACCACTTTCGTCAAAGTGGAACCATTTGTCCGAATCTTCATGGCTCATTCGGGGTCCATAGGGTCGGGAATCGCTCTGCCTGTAGTACTGCTTGTGCCGAAACAGTGGGTCTGCCACACAAGGAGTGTATCGGTAGCCTCTCTTGTTCCATGCCTGATCGTGGGGTTTCTTGAGCTCGGTGGTGCCGTCTGGCGTGAATATGGGAGTGGGTTCATGTGACACGAAGACGCCGTCTTTGGGAGGTTCGTAGTCGGTAGCTCTGGGCTCCGGTATCGAATATCGCATGGGCGAGTCGGCCGAGGGACGCTCTTTCTTGGTAGTCTTTGCATTTGGCGTGCTTGCGCGCGTGTTTGCAGAAGCTTCACGTTTCTTGAGCGTCTCACGCTTTTCTCTCTGTTCGCGCTCACGTGGGGGAACTTTTGGACGAGCACGCGCCGTGGCATCGGGGTTCGGATTCAGTGGGGAGGAGATTGCAGGCGCGTGGTCTTCCTCGAGTGGGCGTCGCATGGGAGGCGCGAGCGCTGGCGTATTGGACCTGGAATTGGATGGTGATTCGGCCATGGTGAAGGCTGTCGCTGACGTCCGGAGGCGGAGCCAACAGTGTGCTTGGTACGGAGGTGGATGGCAAGCGCGACCGCGCACCGCTACTACCGCTACTACCGGTACGGCTGGCCGTTTATACGCGAAAGTTGAAGATCAACCCCACACTACTACTAACTTTTTGTCTTCGGCCGCTTCGCCTTTGAGCCCTTGGACCTACTGCAGAACATCACTTTTCGCACCGGTGCGATACTTCAGATCCTCGCTGATACGTACACCGAGTGCTATCTGGAATCGCGTCTACGCGCAAATCATCTCTCGACCCTCTGCCACACTTTTACAAACACACCACTCTCACCACCCACCATGCCAAAGGCACCAAAGTCACCGGGTGCTGGCGTTCAGCAGCGACACAACCCACTCGCCGAAGAGTACGCACCCTCAGATCCATGGAAGCAAAAGCCAGCCAAGCGTCAAAAGCGCAGCAAGGACGAAATGGAAGAGGAGCAGAATTTTGTAGACTCCAAGAGTTCGCGCAAGATTCTGGACATTGGCCGCGAACTAGAAGAGGAGGATGAGAAGGAGAGCCGCTTACGGCAACAACAAAGCACGAGTCGCGCATTCGATTTCGAGTCGCGCATGGGCGAGGACGACGTCGAGGTCGATGAGGTTGCGCAGATTGAGGATGATGATGAGGCATGGGGCGAGGACGACGAGGAGGTAGAGGAAGTGGAGATTGATGCAAACGATCTGGCAGCGTGGAACAAATTCATTCCCACAGACGAAAACCCCATTGTGTGGCCAGGGCAGGAAGCGCAACCCTCCGGGCCAGGAACAGATCTGGCAGCGCTCATTCTGGAGAAGATTGCAGCGCACGAGGCTTCCGATGGCGCAGTCAAGCTGCCGCAGATCATGGGCGGCGGCGCCCCAGAAGATGCAGTCGAGCTGCCCGCGAAGGTCGTCGAAGGTACAATCACCTCATTTTCCTTCCGCATCAATTTGCTAACCAAATCACAGTATACTCCAAGATCGGCCTCATCATGTCCCGCTACAAGTCCGGCAAGCTGCCCAAACCATTCAAAATCCTCCCTACAATCCCTGCGTGGGAGACGCTTCTCTCCATTACACGTCCTGAGAACTGGACGCCCAATGCCATGTTCGCCGCCACGCGCATCTTCATCTCTGCAAAGCCGCAAACGGCGCAGATATTCCTCAACACCGTACTTCTCCCCTGCGTGCAAGAGAACATCAACGAAACGCATAAGCTGAATGTACACCTGTACAATGCGCTGAAGAAGGCATTGTACAAGCCCAGCGCTTTCTTCAAAGGCGTAGTCTTCCCTATGCTCATAGATGGGGCATGCACGCAGCGCGAAGCCGTTATCGTCGCATCTGTTGTTGCCAAAGTCTCCGTTCCGGTCCTGCACTCGGCCGCCGCTCTGCACCGGCTATGTGAGATTGCCGCTGAGCAAATGTCGTCTGACCCCGATGCCGCAGGGCCATGTAACATATTCATCAAAACACTCCTCGAGAAGAAATACGCCCTTCCATTCAAGGTCATCGACGCGCTCGTGTTCCATTTCTTGCGGTTCCGCGGCGTTGGCGTGGGTGCAGATGCGATGGATACAGAATCCGTCGCTGGAGATCTGGGTGGCGCGGGCAAGTTGCCGGTGATATGGCATCAGTGCTTGTTGGCGTTTGCACAGAGATATAGGAATGATATTACAGAGGATCAGAGGGAGGCGCTATTGGATCTGCTGCTGTCGAGGGGACATAAGAGCATCAGTCCGGAGGTGAGGAGGGAGTTGTTGGAGGGGAGGGGAAGGGGGGTGATGCTTGAGCCGGCGCCGGTGGGGATTGATGGGGATGACACAATGGTCATGGCTGTGGATGGGTGATGGATTGATCGAGTGAGTGTTGAATGTTTCACGACTGCATGTGCATACGGTTGGCGTTTGTAGATGGGCAAAAGGGCTACCTCGATTCGCATTATCTACCACTTTAGAATTCTACTCGCTCTTCACCTCGGCCTTGTTCTTGTAAAAAGCAACATATCCCTTGATCTTGTCCATGCTCTCAATGGGATGCGGATAATACCATGCGGCGTCCTTGACTTCGGTTTTATTGGTCGTCACGGTATAGTAGCTCGCATCGCCCTTGTATGGACAATGCGTCTTGGTGGATGTGGGGCTGAAGTGAGAGGACTTGATGGTGTCGGGAGGAAACTGGATGCGCATGCAAGGTGAGAAGGGGAAGAGATGGTTGGAAGGGAGTGGAGGGCGTACGTAGATGTTTCCATCGACCACTTCCCACTTGTCTGTCTCGGCGACGACGACGCCGTTGACGGATGCAGTTGCGCGGGGCATGTTGTGTAGGAATCGGAAAGACTTGTAGTTGATTTTGGAGATTGGGACGAGAAGCTTAGAGGTTGCTCGGAACGTTGTCCTATATTGCTCCTGTGCTAACAAAGGGCGGAATGCGGAGTAATCCAATAGCTTATCGATAAGCGTTGCGAGTGAAGAGAGGTGAAAGGCGTCATCGTGCAGTTCGGTTACTAAGTCACATGCGGTCGGCTATTTGATGAGTATGATAGTAGTAACGTTATTTTGAACTGCGCTTGAAAATGACACAGCCCGCGCACCGACCATTGCCGCAGAGAGGGTGAGTCGAAGGACGTGGGATGGCATTGCGTGATGCGAGAGGTCAAAGTTGAGGCTCAAATAGCTTGATGCCAGGCACGACTGGCCGTTGCACGGGTGAAAGGGAGGACAGAAGCCATCCTTATATCCTTGGATGCCTGGCGTCCGCTGAGGCTCCGCAATGCTTACCAGATGGCGCCAGGACCTCAGCTACGCGAATGAAAGGGCCGACCAGGATGTCCAATCTTGGAATCAAGATATCTCGGTGATGGCGGCACTGAACATGTATGGTCTGAATGCGACTCGAAAGCGGGAGAAGTGTGCAGCAGCATTGGACGAAACCCACGCGTGGGATAGATTGAGCAAAAATAAAGGTGTGGGCGCGCAGGAGCGGCAGGGATAGCTTATCGCCCCTGCCCGTCGTAGCTCAGTTCGTCATTGCATGCGAAAAAGTTGATTCGGCGCCGCCAGCCATCCGAGACGAGTCGCGGACCTCTTCCTCAACACCTTTCCTCCGCCATCGGCCATCCTCTCTTCATCGCCCATTGTCTGCGCGCTGCCCTCTGCAGCTTCTCCCCCGACCATGGTTCACAACATGCGACCCTTTGCCATGGCTGCCTCGCACGTGCAGCTGGCCGCCCGCCGCACCTTCACCACACAGCGCCCGTCTCTTATCGCCAGCAGAGCGCAGTGGACCTCGCGCCCTGTCCAGCAGCAGATTGCCCTCCGACAGTCCATTCGCCGTGCCACGACCGACGCAAAGCCCCCAAAGCCCAAGAGGAGGTTCCGATTGCTGCGCTGGACCTGGCGCCTGACGTACCTCTCCGCCATTGCCGGCCTGGGATACGTCGGCTATGGAATCTACGAAATGCGCACCCCCGAGGACCAGCCCCAGCCTCACCCGTCCAAGAAGACGCTCGTTGTCCTGGGTATGTCAAAAGATGCATTGGCGCACATATACCGCACCCCAACAATGCCACACCCAGCCATCGGTGACTCGCTAACACGCGCCAGGTACTGGTTGGGGTGCCGTCTCCCTCCTGAAGAAACTCGACACGGAAAACTACAATGTCATCGTCGTCTCTCCCCGCAACTACTTTCTCTTCACTCCCCTCCTCCCCTCATGCACTGTCGGCACCATTGAGCACCGCTCCATCATGGAGCCCATCCGCAATTTCCTGCGCCACAAGAAGGCCGCCGTCAAGTACTACGAAGCCGAGGCCACCAAGATCGATTACGAGAAGAGAATCGTCTACATCAATGATGACTCGGAGATCAAGGGCGACTCGTCCCAGACAGAGGTGCCTTTCGATATGCTCGTTGTCGGTGTTGGCGCCGAGAACGCCACTTTCGGTGTGTGACATGCCACGGCGAAACGCCAAAGACAAAGCTAACGCCCAGCAGGCATTCCAGGTGTGCGCGAACACGGTCTTTTCCTCAAGGAGGTCGGTGATGCCCAGCGCATCCGTGCCCGCATCATGGACTGCTGCGAGACCGCAAACTTCAAGGACCAGTCAGCCGAGGAGAAGAAGCGCCTGTTACACATGGTCGTCGTTGGTGGTGGACCCACAGGTGTTGAGTTTGCTGGTGAGCTCCAGGACTTTTTCCACTCGGATCTGAAGAAGTGGCTCCCAGAGATTCAGGACCACTTCCACGTGACCCTCGTCGAGGCTCTACCCAACGTCTTGCCTATGTTCTCCAAGCAGCTTATCGACTACACCGAAAAGACCTTCAAGGAGGAGACTATTGACATCCGCACAAAGACCATGGTCAAGAATGTGGCTGACAAGTATATTGAGGCGGAATCTGTTGGCCCCGATGGCAAGAAGATACTCGAGAAGATACCCTATGGTCTGCTCGTTTGGGCCACCGGAAACGCCCTCCGACCTCTGGTCAAGGACTTGATCAACCAGATTCCCGCACAAAAGGACTCGCGCCGTGGTCTTGCTGTCAACGAGTACCTCGTGGTCAAGGGTACTGAGAACGTTTGGGCTGTTGGTGACTGCGCCGTTGCAAACTACGCACCCACTGCACAGGTCGCCGCACAGGAAGGTGCTTTCCTCGCACGCATGTTTAACAACATGGCTAAGACCCAAGAAATCGACTCTAAGCTCGCCGAGCTATCCATTGCCCAGGAGAAGGCGCCTGGAAAGGAGGCCCGCGACCAAATCTTCACCGAGATCAAGGAGCTCCAGAAGAGGCTACGACGCGTCAAGCAAATCGGTCCATTCGAGTACTCCCACCAGGGTTCGCTCGCCTACATTGGTTCCGAGAAGGCCGTTGCTGACATCTCGTGGTTCGCTGGAAACATTGCCAGCGGCGGCACCGTGACGTACATTTTCTGGCGCAGTGCATACCTCAGCATGTGCTTTAGCACGCGCAACAGGGTGCTGGTGATTATGGATTGGGTCAAGGCCAAGGTCTTTGGGCGCGATGTGTCGCGTGTTTAAGCTGTCCGTCATTCCATGTCCACGATGATTAGCGTTTCTGGGTTGAATGCTCCCTACCACTACTACCAAAAAGTCGATTCCACCGTACATATCTCCCTCGGTCCCAAATCTCCTGGCTCAATCTTTGTACGAACACGTCCTCTGTACAAGTGTAATACCAGTGTTTCTAGTCTGGAATGTCTGCGTTTCTTTTTCGTTTGAAAAATGGCGTTGAAGGGGCGGAGCTGTGAGGGCTTGGGGGCCAATAGAGCTTGGTGAAATTTTGGCAAGATTTAAGTTTGGAGCGAAGGAGTCGAAGTGCAATGCATAAATATTCTTCACAGTATCTCGGCCTCTACCACTCCACGAGGATGCCTTGCTTTTGTGATTTTGTGTTGCGCACTGAAAAAGGCCGAATATGTCAAATAAAATGATTGAAGTTGATGCTCGTGAATTCGTCCGTGTCATGCAATACCCATGCCCCGTAAAGCCCCGTAAAGCGCCATATAGATGCAAATTCCCTCTTCACAAGGAACCGGAAATGCTCATGCGTTCGTCCAACATCATACAACAGTACTCCCATACACGCACTCCTACCGAGAGAGAACTCTCCTCTCCAAATCACCCCATCCCTCCTCACCTCGGACTCCCAATTCCCCCATAACTTCTTGGACTCGCATGCCTACTCGTCCCCAACAGCGCCCTCGCCTCATCCAAAGCATCTCCTCTGGAGCCTCTAATCGGAATGCCCTTACTCGAACTGGATGCCCCTCCTGTGCTGACCGGACTCGTGCTCCTAGGGGTATCCGCCGGCGTCGTCGCCCGACTCACACTCGGCGTCGCAGCCACACTAACCGCGGGGGCCCAGCCGCGCATCCAGCCACTCACTCTACGCCAGTGCAGGTGTCGTCGCTTCAATTTGCCGTGATCATCGATTGTGATGACTATCTCTTCGTCCCTAGGGTTCAGGGACCGGCCGCGCGGCGCGTTGTCGCCGAAATAGACGAATTGCAATCCCACTGCTGCGTCCATGATGAGCACACCCGCTGCACCCAAGAAGAAAGGTGTGGCGCGCAGGACCCAGGACTCACGGTCGCTGCCGTCGGGTCCGACCCAGCCTGAGCCCTGTCCGGGCGCATAGTCGTGCCATGCGCAAGGGTTCGTGAGGAGGGATGTGGAGTAGAAGAGGTTGCCGAAGAATGCGGCAGCGAAGAGGGCAGGGGACAGCCCTGCGGTGGATTTGCGGACTTGGTTCATGTAGAGTTGGGGGAGGCGGGAGCCGAGATAGAGGAAGGTGCTCATCCACGAGAATATTTTGCCAGCGAGTTCGGTAGCGGTGGGGGAGGCGTCGGAGGTTGTTGCGGTGTGGTAGGGGAGTGTGCGGGCGCTGTAGGGTGAGGGCGCGAAGGGGCTCACCATGGGCGTAGCCGTTGACGAGTGTGAGAGAACGGCGAAGATGAGGGAGATGTATAGAATCGTCTTGGGAGATGGCATTGGTGAACTCGAAGCTGCTACTCGACGGACATGCGGGTTTGGCGATGATCCAGCGGGAGGTGAATTTTGCCAGGAATCCAGAGCTGGCGATCTTGCAAAATTGGGGATCCGAAAAGCATCGCGGGGGCTGGATCGTGGTAGTTCTTTAGCTTGGTCACCTTCAGCTGTGGTACTCCTTGGGCTCTTTGAAGGCTCGGCAGTCTTCGCATTCGAGACCTGGTGCATACTCGATGTGCCCCCACCTGGGCTTCCATTGCCTGAGCTCCAGCGGCCCCAGATCGGCCGTAAAGGCCTACCATGATGTAGCAGTTCATACCATATCCACTGTGCGCAGAGGCAACAGTCCACGAAGACATAGTATGAAGCAATTATGATCTGCCATGATGCCTGACCTGTGAACAGACAGCCCAGGAGATTGGTCACATCGCCCATGAGCCACTCAGAAAGGAAGAATGCGCTCAGGCCTGACGTTGACTTGAGCCTATGGTTCTTGTATATCTGCGGCAGCTGCGCGAATAGCCATGACACGATGCTGCATGTCCCCAACAGTGTAGATATGAGGGCGAGATTTGTGGGTACACATGTGTGGAATGTGGCAGATAGGCGGTATAGGAACTGGTTGGCAGGTTCGCAACTCGCTGGCAATGATGGTTGTGCTATGTGGAGGGGCGATAGGTAGGGCGGCATGGTCGCAATCAGCGCGGGCAAGCCACACGACAGCTGCGCGTACGTGCAGAGCGGCGAATGTGGTGTTTTGGTCGCTGTGAGTGTACAGCCCTCTTGAAAAAGGCCCGCGTGCTGCTCTTGCCCAGCAGAAGCTCAGCGATCAGCTCTCTCAAGCAAATGGGACGAGAGGTTCCGCGTTGTCGGCACGCTGACGTCGGTGGATGTGCCGCCAAAAGGTTCGCGATCCGAGCAGCAACGAAGCTCACGAAGGGGATGCAAGGCAGGACGAAAGAACGAACAAAGAGAGACGAAAAGGCAAGGTAAGGTCAGGTCAGGTCAGGTTGGTGGAAGAGAGTCACATGAGCCGCTCAGCCATGGAGAGAGTCACTCCCGCAGTATCAGTGACCTTCCCATGAGCGCGACGATCCTCCGACGGGCTCGGATGACCCGAAACGATCACAAGCGCGGCAAGTGACCAGTGACGGATAACCTAGGCATAATGGGGGATCGAGTCGAGGCGGGCGCGACTGGGGGTGGGATGTGGGAGTTGTCAGTGGGAGATAAGAGCGAGCTTATCTTTGTCGAGTCGTGGTGCACGCGATCACCTGCATTGCCGCCGTTCGCGGAGCCTTGGCTGAGGGTCCCGGAGCCTGGCCGCGGTGCTTGAGAGGCACGTAATTGCCTTGTGCATATGCGAGATTCGCGACTCTGTGTAAGATCGCTGCTGTGACACGATGTTTCATGGGTGCCATGCCCTTGCCAGTCCATGTCTTCTTGCTTGACCAAGCACTAATTCGCCGTTGTCGCGACCATCAGAAACGTAACAGAAACGCCAGACACTGGAATCATGTGATTTCTTCAGCATGCGTAGTTGATGGTACCCAACAACCCTCTCACACAAAGCTTCCATCCTCCCCAATGCTTGAATAGGCTCCCTCCTGCTTCTGCGCCTTCCACTTTGGACTGCAGCGCGTCAGCCAGCCCACACTCGGGCACACTCAACAGATACAACATACTAGAAATAGTTCCTAAACGCCACAATCCCCGCCGTCGCCGCTGCATACCCCCCCAACATCCTCCCCCACCCGCCTTCCTGTCCACACGCCAACGCCACAAGATCATACACCAAACACCCTCCAAAGATCCAATCTGACACGCTCGCAGCGCCCGCAAACGCCACACCCGTTGCTATCTGGACAAGGCCGCTGGGGGGCACGCCCTTGAAGTACGCAGCCGACGTGTTGTGCAGGAGATCAAGGACCCCGATGCCCGCAAACGTCTTGGCCACGACGTGCGTGAGCCAGTTGGGCGTCGACGACCAGTCGAGCGGCTCGAGCTGCGTGGCGATGTAGCCGACTTGTGCGACGGTGTTGATGATGACAAACACGTTGGACGTGGCCAGCGAGTTCGAGTTCCAGAAGAACATCCATGCTATAAAAAAAACCATCAACACGCGGCCTTTGTGATTTACCCAAGCATGTTAGGATTGCAACTTACTGCCGATACAGACATTCCCCAAACTATATACCCATGCGAATTTATTCATCATGGCCCGTTCTTGAGCATTACCGTCTTGGTTCCATAGTTTCCAGAGCCATGCGAGTTGGAACAGCTGTTGCGGGAAGAAGAATCCTGCGATGAAGTACGGCTGAGGCGAGAAGGCTGCGAGGTTCCTTTCGTGGATGTCGAGCATGTTGGGGCTACTGAACATGCCATATTGCTGTGCAGCGAAGTCGAACAGGAACGATGCTGGCGCGAGCAGACGCACGGTGGATTGCTGATTACCCATTGTATTGAATCACTTGTTGTCCATGTAAGTTTGAATGTGATTGAAGATGAGACGCTCCGAAGTGGGCAAAAGTTATACATATAAGCTGTTGATGCGTACACAATATATCAAAGACGTAATGTACAAATGCACGTCATTCCGAGTTCCGGTCGATCATGATAGGCCACCACCCTACATTACCCTTTCAACACCATCCATGTCTCCAGGACGTCTTGATCTTGCACTCAAGCATATACAATAAATGCTGTTAATAAATTACTGCCATCCGTCGTTGAAATTTGATATCCATAATTAACAACCTTGTCCATGGGAATATAATGACCGCTTGTTGACCCTAATTACAACGCCCGTCGTGCAAACATTTCGACTAGCTGATCCTGCTTTACCAAAGCGCTGCGTCTTTGTCAAATCGTACCAGCTCCTTACCAGCATCCTCTACATCCTTCCTCGCTTTCATGCGCATGTAGAAGATGGGGCAGTCTCGAGACTCGCAGATGACCTCACAATGAACACTGCCCTGACAACGCTGGCACTGCGTCCACAAACGTGCAAAGCGAACTTCGAGTTCACTCACTTTTCCAAGTGTCTTCTGGTAAAGCTCGCCAATGCGTGGGCGACAGTTCTCACATACAGCTCCTTCCTTCTCGTGTGCTCCAGTGAGCGGTTTCTTGCAGCCCATGCATGTTTGTGTCTTCTTCGCAAACTTCATGAGACCGCCCATGGTGGGTGCCGCGACGGTGATGGATCGGGTGTGTTCTCCCGTGAGCAGCGAATTGGCCTTCTTCTCACCGAGAATGGGCTCGAAGATCCTGCCAAGCGGTTTGGCGAGCTGGTTGTCGAGGTAGTACTTTGTGTCAATGGGCAGGTTGTTCTCCAAGACCCACATTGGATCCTCTGACTTTTCAAAATTCCTTGCACCGCTGGCACTCTTAACCATGACATAGGCAACACGGTCGCCAAGAGCAGGTGCAGAACCTGCGTCTCGCTTCTTCATTCGTTCCGCGAGCTCGACATGTGCCTGCTTGTTGGCGTAACCTCCCTTTCCTTCTTTGTCTTCTTGTTTCGTGAGCGCTTTTGTGATGACCAGATTCGACATATCGATCTTGTTTTGCAGCAGGTCCGAGATGGTCTCTTTCACAAAACTAGAACACGTTAGCTGGGACCATTGAATGGGCGGCGGTGCCACTTACTCTTGTGCGCCCTCTGGGTCTTGGTCGATCAGCAACATACGCAACGACGTCTCGATGACTGTTTGGACAAGACGGCAATTGTCGCGACGGACAGTCTCAATACCCTTGGTGTCCATCTTGTCCCACTTAATGGGGTTTGTCCAGTAAAGACCTGCATATCGCTTCTTGTTGATGAGCAGATACGGGAAATAAACCTTTTCGAATTCAAGCTTAATTGGCTTGATGAACTTTGACGAGACGTATTCAGCAGCTTCTTCTCCAAGCTTCATTGCTTCAGCCAGCTCAGAGGTGCCGAATTTGACCATGACAGAGTCAGTGTCACCATAGATGACTTCGGCATCGTGACTGTAGCCGTTGGCGATGTTGTACTTGGCTTCGACCTCTGCCTTTGTCTTCTCAATCATCTGTCGACCGAAACTGGTGGTACTACTAGCGATGGCAAGACAGGGCAGCTTGCCGTTAGTTGCACCGGTCAGACCATACACAGAGTTGGCGCTAACTTTAAGCGCCAACTGACGACCATTGAGCACGGCCTTCTTGAAAGGATCTGTCTCCACAGCTAGCTCTCTCTTCGCTCTCTTACGTGCTCCCAACAGCTCTTCCAGAATCTGTGAGAGAAGCCCCTTTCGAGTCTTTGCTGTGCAGAACATGTCCCCGTTTGGAGTCACGATGTAGTCCTCGTCCTTCTTCATCTTCAGTTTCTCTACTGTCTGTCGGTCCAGCCAGGTGGTGTAGCAGAGGTTGTGTGCTTGCATAATGCTGGGGTATAGAGATGCGAAATCAAGTGTTGCAACGGGTTGCTTGTAGTATCCACGCTTCGGTTCGATGACTGTAGCACCCTCATACTGGTCACCGCTATCACCTTGATTTGGGATGTCCGGAACAATCAATTGATGGTCGAGGGCTTTGCGAAACAGCTGACTGATGAATCGGACTTGCTGGCCTCGAGCGAGGAGGTAGTTAAAAGGCACACCTGTGACCCTGGCCATTTCGGTGTAGTTGACAAGACACATTAGCTTGTCTAGCAGACGTTGTGGTAGGTATGCATCCTTGAGACAGTAGACCGCAAGTCGTCGCCGGGAATTCGCGTCACCATTGTAGAGCTCGGTAATCATGCTGTGGTGCACATCTTCCTTCTGTTCTTTCAGGAAATGCGCACAGACCGAGTTGAGAGTGTAACTGCGGAGTTGATGATCTCGCTGAATAAGCTGCAGCAGATCTAGCTGCAGGCGACCGTTGGTATTTGTGTTCTTTGTGTCACGATTTCCGAGCTGTTTGCTCGAGAAGTTTGAGCTTTCTACTTTCGACTGAACCGTCTTGAGTCGGGACCAATACGCAAACTTGGGTAGTTTCAGATGCTTCGCTCGGTCCAGGAGGTACGGAAAGTCGAAGTTGGACGTATTGTAGCCAATGATGACGTCTGGATCGACTTCTTCGAGGAAATCGCGCCATTTCATGAGCATATCACCTTCGTTCTCGAAGGACAGGATTTGCGTGGCAACAATCGGGCTGACTGTGTCCATGCAGAAGACGTTTCGAACGAAGGGCTTGGATTCACCATATCGTGTGACCACGTTGGCGATCTGAATGACAGGATCGATATTTGGCTCTGGGAAGATGCCTTTGCGGCCGGCGCACTCGATATCAAAGGAAAGGATACGGAGAGGTGCGAGCTTAGCCCATTCTCCATCGGACGGATGGGCGATGAGGTCGCTGTAGTGGATTTGTGCCTCGATTTGGCAATTGGAGTGTTGGTCTCGAGGACTAAGGAGCTTGTACTTGCCGGCTGGCACTTCGACCCAAGACATACCCGCCACCTGGAATATCAGCCCTAAGCTCTCAATACCGCATGAGCTTTCTTACCTTGGTGTCAATCATGAACCTCAGCACATATGCGATGTTGTCAAAGGTGAGAATGCCGTGTTCTCCTTGGTATGGCCATAGCTTCTTCCAATTGGCGTTTCCCTTTTGCACCATGGTTCGTACGCGGTTGATCATCTTGGGGTCGTTGACGGTGATCTTAAGGTAGGGGCTTTTCTGGTTACCCTGATAGCGCAGTATGTTCTCTCTCATGGTCATCTGCACTGAGTATATGATAGCAGCATGTTGGTTGAGCTGTTTCTGACACTCGCTCTCGAGGTAGACCTTGTACGCATCACAGTCTTGCGGTTGGAAGCCAATTGGTGCAGCAACGTAGAAGTAATGCATGAAGCCCGTTACGTGGAGAAGTACAGAGTGTCCGGTCTACGTGCTCATGTTAGCTCGGCCACACATCTTGGGTGACCCTGCATACCTCGGTCACGCCGAAAAGCTTGACCGTCGTCCTGCCGCCGTTCAGAACACCCTCTTCAGCCTCAATCTGCTGGAAGACAAGGTTTTGAGTCAGCTCGTTGAAGTCGTTGGGTAGTGTTGGCCGCCGCCATTGCTGATCTTTCTCTGTGTTGCTCTCCTTCAACGTCTCCATGTCCTGTGTCATCTTCTCCAGTGTCTCTTCGAACTGGCTGGGCGCCGGCTGACTTGAGTTGAATGAAGTGTTGGCGATCTTGACTGGCGGGCCAATCCTGCCTTTGCCATTGTCGACCTTCAACTTCTTTGCGGAGCGGGGCGATGCGAGTACATTTGCGCGGTTGTTGGATGCCTCGGCGAGGGCGCGTTTCGCCGGTGTTCTAGTGACGGTGCCTGGCATTTTGCCGTCTATTGCATTAAAGACAGGAGGGACAAGGGAGAGGTGGAGAAGAGGAGACAGTAGAGTGTTGTTGTTCGGTCCCGTAGGTGCGGCAAGCCCATCAACGTGAACGCGGAAGTCGCGCCTTGACGCGTCATGGCCCAAGCCATCCCTGTTCGTGACTGTAGAGCTTAATGGGCTTCAGCCACAGCAGCGCGACCGACATTCCCATCTGCATGCTTTGCATCCGTCCCATCCTGCATATCATGTTGCAGACCAGAAATATCTCGTCACCATGAATCTGACTTTCCAAGTACGACTGAGAGTGAGCAGATGCTAAGTTACAGAAACCTGGTGGCCGGTGACCCAATCACGCAATTGGCCTTCAGAGCCCGTGTAGCGCCATGAGCGACAACGTCCATTGATCACCCAGCAGCGCGGAGACAATGGGTATTCTTTCTTTCTCCAACTCTGGG
Source organism: Phaeosphaeria sp. MPI-PUGE-AT-0046c (assembly GCA_020747045.1). Classification (NCBI taxonomy): domain Eukaryota; kingdom Fungi; phylum Ascomycota; class Dothideomycetes; order Pleosporales; family Phaeosphaeriaceae; genus Phaeosphaeria; species Phaeosphaeria sp. MPI-PUGE-AT-0046c. Next base: position 784,364 of record JAGTJN010000021.1, on the reverse strand, counting down.
CGCGTTGTCTCGTGTGCTCCAGCTCGTTCATGCTCTCCAAATCTTTCGTTGATGACTTACGTAACAACTTGTTCAGCTCGTTTATGAGTCAGTTGGGTACCTGCGACCTATCCTCACAACTCGACCCATTCCCAAACTTCAACAGCTTTGCCTCCTTGTAACATTTCGTCATGGCTACAGATATGGGTGATATCATCGTCACTACGATGGAGACTGAGAAGGATTTCATCGAGGCCAACGAGTGCATCAGCGAAGCTTTCGGTCGCCAGGCCAAAGACACCGTGTGGATGGCCATGAACCCAGGCTGGGAAACCGAAGAAGGCCAAGTGCTGAATGTGCAGAGTCTGCTCACGCGCTGGAAGTCTACCACCACAAACAAGGACGGCAAGCCTAACACCGTCTTCCTGAAGGCTACGGTGCCTGACCCCGCGAAGCAAGGCGAGCGGAGGGTCGCTGGCTTCGCTATTTGGGCACAACTGTCCAATGTCGAAGGCCATGGTGACAAGTTTACTGGCGACATGTCCGAGGCGCTTGCGAGGTTGAACGAGACAGACAAGCGTTTTGCGGATCAAATGTTTCGCTCAATGTGGAAGCGTCGTATTGAGTACATCAAGGAGGTCTCGGAATCAGGTCGAAACCCTCCAGCCATATTTGTGCTCGACATATGCGCCGTACATCCCGATTTTCAGCGCCGGGGTATTGCCGGCAGACTGGTGCAGATGGGTCTCAACGAGGCTAAGCAAAGGGGAAACTTGGAATGCACGACTGAAGGAAGTGCAATGGGACGCGGGGTTTACAGGAAACTGGGTTTCAAGGATGAAGGTGTCGGTGATGTCATCTACGAGGTGGACGAGGAATTCCAGTCCAGAGACAAGCCGCCGAACGTTTTTCTGAGGACCTGGGCATGAACGGTGCCAGAGACCTTTTTATCAACTGCTCTGGTGCAACTACAAGATGATAGGTAGCAGCAGAGATACTCCATCCATGGTAACTGTAGCATGGTGGTCTCTTTCCATGTCCCCGAGTGTGTGTAGCAGTCATCTCCGTGCATAGCAGATATGGTGCCCCATCGTTCTTTACTTCAAGAGGAAGGTGGGATGGCGAGCTTGGTGGAGTGGGGCAGGGATTTGAAGCTAGTGGACCCCGCCCATGGCCGAAGAATCACGATTACACACGCATGAACATACGTAACATACGTTCCAACCTTGCTGCTTCGTGTCAATAACACCAATCAGCCGTCTCGGGATCAATTCAGGGTCAAGGCTTCAACATTGGCTTTGCCCCCTTCGAAACACCATCAGCTATCAACCTTCACAATGCCTATAGTTGACATCCACACTCATGTCTATCCTCCAAAGTACATGGAGCTTCTGCGCTCTAGAGACACCGTACCCTATGTTCGAACTTTTTCAGACGCACCTGAATCCGCACGTCTGATCATCCTACCCGGCGAAGATGACCCCTCCACACCATCAACTTCACGCGGTCGGCCAATCGGCTCCGAATACTATGACATCAAAGAGAAAATTGCTTTCATGGATCTCCACCATATCGACAAGTCAGTCATCTCTCTCGCCAATCCCTGGCTCGACTTCTTGCCCAAGGAGGAAGCGGGTGATGCTGCAAGGAATATCAACGACGACGTCAACGACCAATGCTCCCAATACCCGGGACGACTGTACTTCTTCGGAACGTTGCCGCTCTCTGCATCGACAGAGGTCATCACTGCAGAGATCGAAAGATTGAGTACACTTAAATATGCTCGCGGTGTCATCATGGGTACATCTGGTCTCGGTCAAGGCCTGGATGATGAGAAACTTGACCCGGTCTATGCTGCGCTAGAAAAACACCAACAACTCATCTTCCTTCATCCCCATTACGGTCTACCAGCATCTGTATATGGACCTCGTGCTAGCGAATACGGCCATGTGTTACCTCTCGCATTAGGCTTTCCGTTGGAGACGACGATTGCAGTGAGCAGGATGCTATTGAGTGGAGTTTGGGATCGATTCACAAAACTCAATGTTCTCCTTGCACACTCTGGGGGCACCCTGCCTTTCCTTGCAGGTCGTATTGAGTCGTGTATCTTGCATGATGGTCATCTTAAGAAGCATGGCAAAACCGAGAGACGAAGAAACGTGTGGGACATATTGAAGACGAATATATATCTTGATGCCGTCATCTACTCTGAGGTTGGCTTGAAGGCAGCCCTGGATGCATCTGGTGCAGACCGATTGCTTTTTGGTACGCAATATACCCAGTGATATGGCTAGCAAGCGAAAGACTGACATTACGCAGGTACCGACCATCCTTTCTTCCCACCGTTGGAAGAGGATGCAAAGGAATGGCACAGCGTAAACGCGAACTACGGTGCAATCTCGAAAGCATTCTTTGACGAAGACAGAAAAGCGCAAGCTGTGCTTGGAGGCAACGCAATGAGGATTCTGAAAATAGAATAGCTAACTATAAGGAAGCAAGCGGAGAAGCGCAAAGGGCAATACTCGAGACATCATGGCTATTTGTAAGCTAGATTTCCCGATTATATACCTGACCAGGTAGTGCAACAATAGACTAAACGAGAAGGTCTCAAACATCTTATCCGCGCGTGAAGCTTATCGTACAGCGGAACAGGGTCCCGTCAGGCTATGCCACCATAATCGCTGGTGTCGACTTGGCTGTCATGAAGGTTACATTGATGGTTCAAATGAGGCAACGATCAGCATGCGGGGAAGCGAGTCCATGTTGTATCCCTGTTTGAAAGGCTTTGCAACTGCTCAAAAGGCACGGTGGCGCCGTGGGCCTTCAAGCTGTGTAGCCATGCGCGCTAGACTCGACAGCATGTATTTGTGGCTCGCAGTACTCTTTCTCGGTCTTGTTGGTGCTTTACAACCACTACCACCGACAAGGTGGCACCGCAACCAACCTGCAGTGGGAGCGTACTCATGGCGAGATGGGCCCAAGATAATCTACATCGACCGCGAGTTCGCCAAGCTGCGAGACTCTGAAGGCCTCACTCTGATACCGCCATTAGCTAGCGAATTCGCATCTATATTTTTACAGGATATCACAGCAGTGTTGGGCGGCAATTGGACCTTGCAAGAAGTGGATAATCTGCCAGCATCTGGCATAGTTCTCGGGCCAATGCGTGGAAATACAGGCCAATTGAGTTACGAGAATGGCAAGGCGAGCAAAGAAGGATATGAACTGGAGATCACGTCTGATGGTGTATACATTGGCGGTAGTGGAGCAAGAGGCATGTTCTGGGGCACACGGACATTTCTTCAAGAACTTCTCATCGCCGATCGATCTCCGCTATCACTTGGTCATACCATTGATGCACCAGCGTACGTCACACGAGGCTTCATGCTAGACGCCGGACGAAAGTGGTACTCCAAAGACTTCCTAAAAGATCTATGCACATATGGTTCATTCTTCAAGCTATCCGAGTTCCACTATCACTCCAGCGACAATTATCCGCTAAACAGAGGCCGCAACGAGACATGGACCGAGGTCTTCTCGCATTTTTCGTTATATCCCGAAACCAACACGGAGCTGCAAGGCATCATCCAGCGCAAGAACGAGACATTGTCCCGCGCGGACTTTGAAGAATTTCAGTCCCACTGCGTCCAGAGAGGCGTCACTGTTATACCGGAGATAGAGGCGCCAGGTCACGCACTTGCCATCACAAAATGGAAGCCAGAGTTGGCCCTGGCGAAGAAGGACTTACTGAACCTAACACATCCTGATGCGATTCCCACTGTGAAGGCCATCTGGACTGAATTTCTTCCGTGGTTTCAGACGAAGGAGGTGCATATAGGTGCGGATGAGTATGATGCTGAGCTTGCAGATGACTACATAAATTTCGTGAACGAGATGAGGAAGTTTGTGGAAGAAACGTCAGGAAAGCAGATACGCATTTGGGGTACTCATGAGCCATCAGAGGACCTAAGGATCCACAAAGACATCATCGTCCAGCATTGGCAATACGGGCAGTCAGATCCAATCCAGCTACAGAACGACAACTACCAGCTCATCAATTCGGAGGACTGGTGGGCGTACATGAGCTTGAAGAATGATCACAGCCCGATCCTGCCAGCGACGTACCCACAGTTCTACAACAACACACGAACAATGAACTTTGCCAATGTCCCAGGTTGGCAATGGAATCCGGCACTATTCAACCCGGTCAATACTAGTCAGCAGCTTGAGCCATATGCAAGTGTAAACAAAGGTGCGATCTTGGCTGCTTGGAACGATAATGGGGCAGATGCCACGACACAGCTGGAAGCATACTACGCGATGCGTGATGGAATAGCTGTCATGGCTGCACGAGCATGGTCTGGAGCCAGAGGTGTGAATATTAGCGCAGAGGATCTGGCGGGCAGCATTGCTTTACTTGTGAGTAGATGATTCTCGCCACCTGTAACGACCTTCCCTCAGCAAGAGCCGGCGAACTGACGCATATAAAAGGCTTCCAAAGCACCAGGACAAAACCTCGATCGCCGCATGTCCTTACCTCAAATACAGGATAGCAACGCTCAGGTCCTACAATGGACACGCACACGATCTACGCCATTCAACATAAGTCTATCAAAAGACTCCTACGGTCCACCGTACACCCTCACCCTCAATGTCTCTTCCAATTTTGAACTTTCCGGTCCCGACACAACTCTCTCCCTAGTCACTGCACCCTCAAACACCACCAATAGTACCTCAAAATCCCTCATCTTCACAACAGCAGACAACTTCCCCTACCCCCTCCGCAGTGTCTCCATCGACGACGGTCACGATCCCGGACATCCAGGCCGTATATGGATGAATCAGTCGTCTTCAACGCACCAAGCTGTGTCGATGGACTTACCAGCTGTTATAAGACTGGAAACAGACGTTGTGAATGGCACGCGAGTCTGGGTGAACAATCAGTTCGTCGGGAGATTTGAGGTTTTTATTTATGGAGGCCGGAACACGTTGTTTAGTTGGAGTCAGATGGCGCTTGTTGCCCCTTTGAACGAGATACGGGGTGGTGTTGATGGGCTGGTGCTGGAGGCTGGTGTTGGTGGTGGAAGGCCCGGGGGGAATGATAGTGGCGCGATCACTTTTAGCAATGGTACAGGACGAAGATCAGAGAAAGAGGCTGGATTCTATAGAGTGGCAGTCTCGATTGTATTGTGTCTCTTCTTCTTGTGAGTGGGCTCGGCGGTATGACCTAGCAAGCTGACGCAGTGAGAGTACCATGTTGGCATCAACGTTGATACAAATACTCTCAGAGATAATCTCTCGCGAAGAGACCTCTGTTTTCAGTGTGATCTGACTCATTGAACAATTTCAACGCACGTCTCATTCACATGCGAACGACCTCTTGTAGCCTCTATTCATGGTGCTCTCACAACTTTCCGGCCAGTCACCTCATACCGTTGCAGCTCCTGAATGATTTTCGGTGAATCCTTGAAATCATACACTTCGATCCTGGGCGTGATCTTTCCCTCCTGGGCAAGTTGAAGCAGCTCCTTCATTTGCGCATTTGTGCCGGTCGATGACCCCCGAATCGTCAAGCCTAATAAAATTAGCTCAAAATTGGAAGCCGACGAAGCAACTAGACATACCAGCATTTGCGATGTGAATTGGAGACATAGGAAACATATACGTGGGCGGCGGTAGCCCAACACAGACGAAGACGCCACTGTTCCTTGCCAACTTTGGTGCTTTCTCATAAGCCCTTTCGCTTCCTGCAACGCAAATAACACCATGAGCTCCTTCACCACCGGTCAGATCCTGTACAGCCTTGATTATGTCTTGCTTCATGTAGTCCACAAAAGCCACTGCGCCCATCTCTTTGGCGAGTTTCTCTTTCTCTGCGCCGCTGTCGATCGCAATGACCTTGTAGCCCTTGATGGTCGCAATCTGGACGCCAACATGACCAAGGCCCCCGCCAGCACCGATGATGGCGACGAAATCTCCAGGCTGCACCTCTGGCGTCAGTTTGGATACCGCACCAGCAAGACTCAAGCCCGCGCACAGCAATGGCGCCGCGACCTCACTCTTCACACCATCCGGAATTAAGATGACAAAGTCGGCGTGTGCAACAACATACTGCTGAAGCGTACCCCATACACTTCTACCCGTGTTCATCTGCTTTGCGCAATGGTTGATCTTGCCCTGCTTACAACTCATACACTCGTTGCATGCTTTCCAGAGCCACTTGATTCCGACTCTTTTCCCAAGCAGATCTTGCGAGGCTCCTGGTCCCAGCTTGACTACCTCACCTACACCCTCGTGTCCAGGAATCTCAGTGTACACGCCAGCTTGCTCGAGATTGTGGCAGTCGGAATGGCAGATTCCGGAGCATTCGAGTTTGACGAGGACTTCATGCTCCACGGGTTGCTTTACTTCGACGTCGTCGCGAATTTGGAGGACACAATTTGGGCCTGGATCTTGAATCCAAGCGACAGTTTGCTTGTTGGGGATTGTATCGGCCACCATATTTTATGATTCCCACTGACTAGAGTCTTGAAGGTGGATGTTCAGTACTGGCAAATTTCCAATTCCAGGAGACCTCGGGAGGGGGTAAGGTGATGGAGTAGTCGAAGTCTACTCACCTTGCCAATTCAGATTAGAACCGGAAGAGATATTATCCTGGAGACGAATTATCAGAGAAAGAGTGTAGGTTTCTCACCTAAGCTTACCACTCGCTGACCTGTCTGTCAAAGCTACCCCGCCCAAGGCCGCAGCCCCACGTTCGGGAGACTTCGAAGAGCCGCCAATCGCAGCCCGCGAAGATCCGCACACTGGCCCGGCTACACTTTACGGCTTCTGCTACACCTCCATTTCTTGTTTCATCATGACACCTGTACCTGCACCTGCACTCATCTCGTGTTCTCGAGTTGCTCTGTCAGCGCCAAACATCGAGCTTATTCCCTGGGTCATCTTTGATAACTACTAAACTGTGCGGCGGAATATGGCCGCATCTAGGATGAAAGACCACACAGAGTAAATGCGGAGTTGAACATATTTGTAAGGGCTCAATCAATTTCACGTACAAGAAGAGACTACCGAGTCGTCTATCAGAATGAAACTCACAACCGAAACACCATGTCTCGGCCTCGTCGGCTCCCAACCTCAAGCTACAAATATGGTGCCAAAGCCTCGCTCGCCAACTTGCATGCATCTACAAGACCAGCTATTTCGCAATTTTCGGCTATTTTTCGAATGGACAGTAGCAGTTCCCACTGTGCATGATAAGTATCGCGCTTCGTCTTATCCAGAGCTGGCACCTTATTCGAGTATATGCTTTGCGTGTACATCCAGCGCAGTACGACATCGAAGAGAGCTGGGGTACACCATTCCTCTTGTATGGCGAGAACTGGGCGGGCGATGACCTGGAGGTTCCTTGATCAGCGATTTGCTTGTCGCTGCACGCGTTAAATGTCAATCATCAAGACACCTGGTATAATGGTGTTTATTGAAATGCAAGGGAGGGTTAACGTTAACGTACATCGGACTTGGCGAGAAGGGCAGCCCTCATGATTCCTGAGAAGGTGGCCAATATTGCACGATGGCTGTGGCATTGGACGTGCATCTTGCGGTCAGCATCCCACACGTGGATCTCGACATCGGACCACCTGGGATTGCCGAAGAGGCTACACACTGTGAGTACTGGAAATAATTGAGTGCGTCTATTACTTTACATATTCTTCGTGGTCTCGATCGAGAGGTCAGTCATCTTGCCGTGTACTGATAGTTAGCAGGCGTGTAGTGTGTTGCAGAGGAATATGATGGCGAGGAACAGTCCTAGCAGTTTTTATGGACGTATCTGAAAGATGCGGCATGATTCAATAATTTTCTTCAACGTTCACTCTTCACATATCGCATTGAATTGCCATACCGATAGCTATGGTGTTTTTGGACCCGTGACCACATGTCATGTAACTAGGCAGAAGTGCAGACACGCAATCTGATAGGCTCGTGTAAGAACCCAGATAGGACTACATCCCTTACATCATGCATCTCGTTTGCACTCCGGAATGGGGCGTCACATTACAGCTCAACAAGCTTTAAGTACGGGTTTGAAGTTGTAGACACGAATCGTCAATCAGCCAGAAGCTTGTAAAGCGTCCAAGTCGATCAGCGCAAACACTGTGTCTTGTCAGTGGTGAGTCATTTCTGCGTGCATGTGCATAACCACAACGCCTTGCGTTCACTTTCAAAAAGATACAATCTAAGACGCAAACTTTCAGAATTTGGACAGAAAGTTGAACCAAATCATTCAAGCATAGTATACGACAAGGAGATCGAACCATGGCCTCTATCGTACAAGACATCCTCTCCTCCCATCTTTCCCGCACCCCAAACGACAACTGCCCCATAGTCGTTATGACATGCGGCATGGCAGGTAAGTAAACTTATGATGGAAAGTTCATTCCCAAATACCTACCATAATGTTTCTAAGGTTCTGGGAAAACTACCCTGGCCAAAGCCATTCATTTCATCCACCCAACCTTCCACCGCATCTCCGGCGATGAAATCATCCACCAGCAGCACGGCATCTACGGTGTAGACTACCCCGCCTCTACCTCCCTCTACGCCCAATACCAAGATGAACAAGACGAAATATACATGTCCACCTTCCGCAACCTTCTGGCCAAAAAGGTAGACATCATCCTCGAGCGCTCCTTCTACGCCAAGGAAGATCGAGAGGAGTTCAGGAAGATTGCAGAGGATGCTGGAGCGAGGGTGGTGTTAGTTTTCCTAAGAGCGAAGGGGGAGGAAGGCAAGATCTTGCTTTGGGAGAGGATTTGCAGGAGGAGCGAGGGGGTGAAGACGGCGGACTCGGCATTGGATATTGATTGGGAGACCTTCGAAGGGTATTGGGCAGGTTTCGAGGATCCAGTAGGGGAGGGAGAAGTCGTGGTGGATTTGATGTAGGTGGTGGTGGCAAAGTAGAGGAAAGTTTATCGTGTTTTAGAGTCGAATTCTAGGGTTGCACTGATGTTCTCTCACAATTTAAGAGTGGCGTGGGTTTTCGATTCCATGTGCATGGGAGGGCAGACGCAAATATCAATCAGCATCATGCAGTTTGCAAGTTGTGCGCATCCTTGAAAAAGCTGTGCTAAGTATCATAATGTTTCCTAGATCTTGAATGAATCGCAAACAAGCCGAGATCAAAACAATCACCGCAGTGAAAGTGAAAGCACAACGCGGCCGATATCACCACACTCCCAGAACTCACAGCGCACCGAAATCTCTTACCACCTACATATCCGGCAATGTCGATCTCAACGCCCCCGAAGTCCAGCCTCAGCTACACTCCTCCCAAAGTCTTCACCCAAGCCGTCCGCTCAATGCACACGCGCCGCAACGCGCCACCGCCGATTCCTATTCCTGTCAACCCAATTCGCAACGACATCAAAATGGCGCGCCGAAGACCAGAGACGCTCACTATGGTCGCCATAGAGCTGTCCGACTACCCCCCTTCGCTCACGCGCCACGATGTCGTGAGACTGTTCAAGGAATTTGTGATATCACCGGACTTCATGATGGCGACCAACATCCGCTTCGCGTACCCACTGCGCGTCCTCATATGGGTCAATGGTCGAGATGAGGCGGAGCGAGCTGTGAAAGAACTCAATGGGAAGACGGTGGGCAGTCGACAGATCCGAGTGGCGTTAGTGGAGCAGGCGTCACATGAGCAGAAGGAGGTGGTTGTTGCAGAGCTGGCGGACGAGTTGAAGATTGCGATCATCAGTATGATGAGGACTGTCTTAAACCAGTCGAGAATCTCGCTAACGAGTCCAGATGCTGCACATACGTACTATCCCCACCTGACACAGAAGATCGTTGAGGTGCGTGAGCATGTCGGAGGCAAGTGTCACTATGCTTTTCTACAAACTCGCGATCCGGCCACTTATCATACCGAGTCTGGAGGGGTCTTGTCATCGGCCACCAATACGGCAGTATGGGAGTTGGACGCTGGTGGGTACGCCAACGATCGAGGTTCGCAAGGAAAGGGCAAGAACGGGCGTTTGGCTGCACTGAAGAGCCTACAGGAGACGGTAGAGACCCAGGGCTTTCTACATAGTGTTTGGGGCCAGTGGAACGGTAGCTGTAGTCTGGAGCCAGTCGTTTGAAGAAGTGCCATCGGGCATAGATCCTTGATATTCTGGTTAAAACCATCCCAAGCTTGCTTCGGTCAAGGTTTTGCGAGTTCTCTATCATCGCCACAAGTAACCTTCATGTGTTGAACTTGTGCGGCGCGTCATATTCATGTCTGCTCTCCTGTTGCTCCGAGTGCGGGCCGGCGGGCCTTTACAAGCAAAGATGACTTGGAAGTTGTTATCGCGATAGCTATCTTGGTGTTGAGCAAGGCGGGTCACCCCACCAGCCTCGACTGCACCTTCCGCCTCGGGTATCTGCCCCTCCTCATACTCGACATGGGATGAGCCACGACGGAGACGGCCGCAGGAGCACTTCCGTCACCTAATGCTGCAACGATTCCTGCCTTGGATCAATTGGTTTTCTACATAGGGTTTCTACATAGGCAATACTTGTACACAGGCCAATACCTGTCCCCGCACCTACCCCACACGCGACGCCACCATTCGCAATGGCGGGTGCAGCAGAACAAGCAGTCGCACAAGATGACTTGGTTATACCCGTGCGTTTGCGATGTCTCCGTACCTACAGCGAATTCACAACACTAACCTCTGTCCTCCCAGCTCATCGACTTCGCACCCTTCCTCTCCAACGACCGCTTGACCAAGAAATCCACCGCGCAAGCCGTCCTCTCAGGCTTCCAAGATGCCGGCTTCATCTACCTCAAAAACCACGGCATTCCCCTGACCACCGTATCCCGCATCTTCTCCCTCTCCGCCCAGTTCTTCGCGCGCCCGCAGTCCCAAAAAGACGCCTTGGCATGGTACTCCGCCGCCGCGAACCGAGGGTACGTCGCCCAGGGCCGTGAGAAGCTCGTTGTGCTCGAAGAAACAGGTACTGAAGCCGAGATGCGCAAAATCGTTCCCGACCTGAAGGAGAGCCTGGAGATTGGGCGGGACGATCAGCCCGAGACGCCGAACATGTGGCCTTCAGGAGATGACGAGGCGACGGCGTTCAAGGCGGAGATGAAGGAGTTTTTCGAGACATGTAAGGACTTACATATGCAGGTCATGCGGGCAATTGCGCTGGGTATGGGCATTGGCGAGGGGTGGTTTGATGAGTTCACGGATGGGGGGGATAATACGTTACGACTACTACACTATCCTGGTGTGGAGAAAAAGATATTCAAGCGCGAAGACGGGCAGCTACAGGTTAGGGCAGGGGAGCATAGCGATTACGGTACGCTTATACACCACAACTTCCGTCCCATACAATACCATTGCTGTAGGAAGCAAGCTGATATAGCCAGGCTCGATAACCCTCCTTTTCCAAGACATTCGCGGCGGCCTCCAAGTGCGATCACCAAAAGGAACCTTTGTAAACGCTACCCCCATCGAAGGCACCATCGTCGTCAATGCCGGCGACCTCTTGGCGCGTTGGTCAAACGACACCATCAAGTCGACCAAACATCGTGTAGTTGAGCCGCCGCCACCAAAGGATGACGTGCTGAAGCCTGAGGATGCAGACAAGGACTTCTACCCCCCGCGGTACAGTATTGCCTACTTTTGTAACCCGAATTACGAGAGGATGATCAAGGCGATACCGGGGACGTACGAAGAGAAGGGGAGGAAGTATGGGGATATTGAGAGTGGTGAGTACATTACCGGGAGGTTGACGGCGACATTTTAAAGAATCCGAGGGCGCGTTTCGTATAGAGTTGATTGAGCTGCAAATGTAGGAGATAATGTGCACTCATGAGGCATGCGCCGATTGTGTGAGTTTTACTCGAGACTCGAGTTGAGTGAAGCCGCATCTGTGCATGTTTAACACCGCAATTAGCATGGCGAAACATCAGCCATGAGTGACAAGGTATTGCAAACCGAAGAGCCATTGAGCAATAAGCATATGAGTAAGATTTTCTACGTCGTCTAGTTTTTCTGTTCTGTGGCTACTTCCCACTAATCCTTCAAAACACAAAATTTCATCAAGGAGTGTAAGAGAATGAATGCTCGATCTGAAACATATTCTTGCCGCTTCGACACCAATTCATGTTCAGCCTCAGAGCAGTGACTGACCCGGTGGGTGAGCACGCCCACACGAGACTATCACACCTGTGCGTCCTGGAGCATGTTCCATAGACGCAATTCTAAGGCGGACGTGGTAGAGCATCGGTGCTAGCTACTGTCAGGCGTCGTCCAAAGTCGGTTATGGGTTTGACGTGTTTGTGTTGGCCGGTCAGAAGTCTTGAACACCATGCGTCGAGAGTCAGCGGACTGATCGTGAGTTGCGCATGGTTGTGGCAGGCAGCTGGTAAAGCTCGCAACCAAGACGAAATGAGTATGGGCGTAGGAAGTTTCCTAGCTTATGCATGCGACACCATCAACCTCCAATCTGGCTAGCGAAAGCGGTAGACACACTGCGGGCATCGTCATCGTCGAAGCCTCCCAAACCACCGCGCAGTCCACGACTAGCACCAAAGCCTTGTCCCATGGCCGGGCCCTGTCGCGTGGATTCGACAAAGCGATTGAGGCGATCAGATTGGCTGAGAGACGTGGGCTTGTTGTAATCATTCAGGCTAAGACCAGAGAGACTGATACCTCCAGGCGCATCGCTTCGAGAATCGGTCAATTCGCTGGCAGCAACAGACTCACCCGCCACGCTTGCTGGAGCACCGTTCCTACCCTTGGCACCAGATCCTGGGCGGCCCGGCAACGGCCATGACTCCTGGAAGTTGGAGAACATGGGAGGGTAATTGGAGGGCACGCCGACACCTCCGAGCGCAGAGGAGTGTACCGAGGACACATCGTCCGGAATGTAACCGATGATAGAACCGTTGTCGTTGTACTCCTGGCGAGTGGGCTTGTTACCGTTCCAGCTGCCTTGACGGCCAGACGTCATGGCATTTGCGTGCTGATAAGCCATCTGGTAGCGCTGGGGTCCGCGGTAAGTCTGCTTAGGACGGCTGAATTGAAGTAGAGACACCTGGAGGTTGGTCAAAGGACCTTCAACGAGACAATTGCGTTCCTTGAAGTGCAGAAGCAGGTAGTGCCACAGCGGATGCTTGGAGAGCACCTTGGGATTACCGAGGATGACAAGACCATACTTGGCTCGAGTAAGAGCGACGTTGAGACGACGCGGGTCGCTCAAGAAACCAATACCCTGATGGTCATTGGATCGAACACAGGACAAAATGATGAAGTCCTTCTCACGACCCTGGAAAGCGTCTACGGAAGCCACCTCAACGTCTTTGTAATTCTCCTTCTTGAAGCTGCCAGTTGCCTGCATGGAGCTGACGACATAGCTGCGCTGACCTTCGTATGGGGTGATGATACCAATGTCGCTTGGCTGCACGCCAGCCTTGAAGAAGCGTGTCACGATCTTCTCCACGTTCTGTGCTTCTGTGCGATTGAGGTAGGATGTACCCGAAGCCGAGATTTCTTCAGCGCCGAGGTTGGACCAAAACATCATGGGGCTGTCAGCCACCGGCCAAGGGAAGTCCACGTCCCGTCGAATTCGCTCTTGCATTGTAACACCATTCTGGAGCGAACCCTCGTAAAACATGTTCGAAGGGAATTCGGACAGGCAAGGGTGCATACGGTATTGCACTTGCAGGCGGATAGGCGAGCAGCCGAGGATAACCAAACGCTCAAAAAGGGACTGGTTTAGTCCAGCAGTAGCAGCCTTCTTGTTCATGATGACAGGTCCCAGCTGCTGGTGGTCACCAACAAGGACGACCTGCTTGCACCCGAGAACAAGCGGGATCATGCACTCTGGCTCGGCAGACTGTGTAGACTCGTCGATAAGGACCGTGCGGAACTTCATCTTGGAAAGGCGCGGATCGCCGGCACCAACGCAAGTGCAGCAGATGACATCGGCGGCATTGAGGATCTCCCGTTCAGCTGCACGAGTAAGCTGCTTGAATTTCTTCTCGTCCTGGCTCGAGAGCTCGCCGACGTCGCTCTTGAGCTGATTCAGCTTGTTAAGCTCGACGTTAGTGTCGTTCATGCGGACTTGCTCGTGAAGAGACAAGAAGCCCACGGGAGACTCGACATCCTCACGCGACTTCGCGGTGACACGGACCGTCTTCAAGCCGGTGAGATGAATGCGCTCGCACAATTGATCAACTGCAACGTTGGATGGCGCACAAACGAGAACCTGGCTGGCGCTGATTTTGCACAAGTGATAGATGATGGTAGCGGAGGTGACCGTCTTTCCAGTACCGGGAGGACCCTGAATTAAGCTGAGAGGCTTCTGCAACACACTCTTTACAGCGTTGATCTGACTGCCGTTGAGCTCTGGGAGACCGGGAACGCTAAATTTGCGGGGGATCTGAATCTTCATGGGGGCGGAGGCAACCTCGTGGCCTAGCAGGCGATGGAAGATGTATCCCGACACACTCATCTCGTCAATAGCGAATGTCTTCATGGCATGCTGCATGCGGTCAAAGGAGGTTGCTTTCCAGACATAGTCGGCACTGAAGTTGTGTGTGCACTCGGTCGGCACAGATTTGTGGTCGCCCTTGGTGCGCAACTCGATTGTAACCTCGTCCGACTGGTTGTTGGGGATTTTGATGACATAGCCGACACCCTCCCAGTGAGGGCGGAGCTCCCCGGTGTAGCGCAAGCGCATCTCATCACCAACAGCAAGCTTGACGTCGCCAAGCTCGAGCTTGGGAAGGATGAAGCTCGCCGTGTGCTTGTTGTTCAGCGCCATGTCCCAGCGTACAACGAGGTTGTCTTGGGACTGCGACTCTTTGAGCTTGCGGTCGTAGTCGGCCTCAATCTTGACCAAGGGACCGAAAACGTTCTGGTATTGGAAGGCATCGTCGTAGCGCAGCAGAACTTTGGCGATGACCTCCTCTTGGCCTGCGCCCTTTTCGAGATCGGCAATGGTCGCACCTGCATTCTCCTTCCACAGTTCTTCGAGTTTGGCAATCGTCTGGGGGCTGAGGTGGCGGGCGCGCAACTGTTCTTGGTCGGTGGGCGCGGGCACAAGCCAGGGGAGGAAGGAGCGATCCTCGATCAGCGGCTGCCAACGTGACGTGTCCCAGTTCATGTCCTTTTGCGAGGGCATCGAGGCGCACGGTTGGCGACACAGCAGCACGACGACCGTGTCGGACTTTGCGGGGATGAAGCCCAGGAGGAAGACATTCTTGGTGCCGCAGTTGTAGCACTCGAGCGTCGTGTCGCCGAGCGACGAGGCGGGGTGGAGCTGGACCTCCTTGTGGCGGGCGCGCACAAGGTGGTTGATGATGTGCGACGACGACGAGTTGCCGCGGGCGCTGCAGAACCACTTGGTGCAGGCCAGGCACTTGACGACGCTGCCGGCGTTGTGGATGCCGCAGTATGCGCACGCGTGTGGGGGGAGTTCGACCCTGAAGTTTCTTAGATCAAAGCCTGCCAGCACTCCTCAGACACTCTTACTCTTCCTCGGCGCGCATCGCTGGCTTGCCGTTTGGCCCTCCAACCGGCATGCTCGCCATGCTCTCCATGTCGTCGTCGTCGTACATGTCCGTCTCGTCATCGTCGTCACCAATGCGGCGTCTGCGCGAGCCTGTCAGGCCGTGGTCGAGGATGCTCTCATCGTCGCCAGCGCCTGCGTTGATGGTTGCTGCCGAGTCAGACACGAGGTGGTTGCCCATGTGCGTGAATGCACCCTCCATGATGGCTGATATGCGGCGCCTTCCGCGCGATGCCTTGTCGTGAAGCGGCGACTATGGCTGATACCACTTCCTCTGCGCACTATGGGGTCGTGAGAATCGACAGTGCAGGCCTTGCACCGTTTCCGGTCGTGGATGTCGTGATGGTGTTTGAGCAGCGCGGGGAGTTTGCTGTGGCAGTGGCGTTGGATTAGCGGAAGAAAGTTCACAGTGGGGCTCCGCGCTTGGCAAGGGTCTCACCAACTACGGAAACAACTTTTCACTTTTCCCATCATCACTCGTCTTCGACTCGAATTCGAACACCACAAGTGCTCGAATACTACCAACCCGGACAAGTACTCAGATGCATTGCGATTTTTTCTTTACCCAGAAGGCGCTTCAGATAATGCATGGGGCCATCTGTCATAGAGTCACAACATGTCGCCAATGACCAACTCATGGTGTCTGTTCGCAGCTGTGGATAGGCACTTCCCATAGTTGCGCAATCTTCTCATCGACATATATGCTCTCTCAGCCACACACCAGCCGCATATCAGCCACATCCTAGATTTGCGCCTTGCCGTTGTCCCTATGCACGGCGACGTAGCAGCAATGTACCGGTACTTCATTGTACTTTGAGCCCCGCCACGAAACCAGCTGGGCATTGCATAACCAACACAACGAATCATGCAGAGCACTATCACCGGCAACCAGCCGAGCATTCCTATTGGCTGACTCGGATTGTTCGCGTGGGTTGACTTGCCTGGACAATTCCAGAGAGAAGGACAAAACGTGCCGTGCGGGACTGTCCGGCTGATCTCCAGCTGGCTCGTACATCGCGTGCGGGGTACAGAAAAAGCGTGGTGTTTGCGCTTGAAGCCTGCTACTCGAGCTCATTACACAGAAGCAGCCATACACCCGATTTCAGTATGCTCGTCATTCTGGCTTGTTCGAATAAGCTGGCCGACAGACCCGGGAATCCACTTTCCCCTCACAACTAAGCTAGTTGCCGGTACAACAGGCTTCCTGTTCCTAATAACTTACCTAGTCACCTGAGACATGGCATGCTGTGCAACCGAGGAGACAGCATCGCTTGCATCAAAGCTGTCGGCTGTGGCATAGATTCGTTATGCTGTCATACATCTCGCTTCTGGGATTGACCCCGCGCGACAGCTGCACCTCGCTGTTGCATTTCCTGTTACACAACGCATGACGATTAGCTTTGATGCTTTTGACAGCTCTCTCGACCTACGTTCGCGTATCCTCGAAATTCGGTGGAACGAAACCCTGTTCAGACATTCGACGATCACAAACAAACCACATGCTGCACGGCACGGTTCATATCATGTGCGACTAGTGAGAGTAACTTGACAGTCGAAACGGACCGAATGCTGCATGGACACAACACATCAATCAAATGCATGCACACCAACCACATGCTCTTACATTGATCGATCACTCCATCATCCATACCATGTGTGTGCCATGGCAATGATCGTCTGCCACTTATGACATCCTAGACGATATGATCATTTGAGGCTATGGTGTGAGAGCACGGCAGGCGATGCATTTGAGCTTACAGCGGCAACCGCGATAGATATATCAATATGTCCCTGGTTGCGATGATCACTTGACTCTGTTCGAATGAGCCCTGAGCTAAGCATGCAGCAGAAGATGGACACGGATGGCGCAATGTATCAGCTTACATTGGAAGCCCTGATGAGCTCAACACCGATCGACCAAGCTCATCCCACGCTGCATGCAATCACGTCGAATAGTAATTTGTGGATTGTGAACTGAACATTGAACGCATTGATTAAGACGCAGTTCATGCTGTCAGCTCCCAATGACAGTGGAGTGGCAGAGTCATTACATGCTTCTTCACGCAAATCCTGGTGTGCCTGCTGCCTTCCCCAGAGTGGAGACGAACATGATCGCTCTGCCCTAGCGGCGCAATCGGATAGCATGGGCTGTTGCGCTTAAGTGACACGCATCAATCCTAAGTCCCAGCCAGTGGATATCGAATGTCAACGCTCTGCTTCAAAATGCTCAATCGTAACGAGTACGGCAAAGCGGGGACACCCCAGTCCATGGCAAGGCAGATACCAAAGCGGGAAATGCTGATAATTCGACGTCTGGTGTAGGCTTCCAGTACAGGAACATCGAGGTCGATCTTTCCACTCTACAAGGAACCTCAAAATCAACGTTGCCTTTTGTGGCAAGCATATTACCGCTTGAAGCCTTGATCAGGACATTTGTGCTTGTGCCGGCCTATGCATGGTGACCAAAAGGCTTGTGCATTCAGCTTCCTCGCTGACTGTGATCGGAGAATGCCACCACGTTCGGTGAACAGCGCACAAGACCCACCGCGTGCAAGCATGCGGGTAAGGCAACACTGACAAGCGTTCTCTTGCAGACAGGCCGTGTCGCGCCCTACCATGGAGCGCGCTTAATCTAACCGCGGGGCTTACCGTCTAAACTTACGCTATATTCGACGCCTTGCGACCGGAAGTGTGCCGCTAAACCACGTCGGTGCTCAAATGCATGATTCAGCTCACGATCATGACTGCAGCTCTCACCGATCAACGCACGTTTCTAACGCGGGTGATACGATCTGATCTCAGACATTGCTATTGGCGGAGTCCCCTTGTTCGCAACACAGCAATGCGAGTCAGCCTCCACAACATGCAAGTGCGCCATGTTTCTCTGCGTTTCCTTGTTTGGGATATTGTGCATGCCGTGTCGGAGGACTAGGGACGAATACAACACATGGCCACCGCATTCAAGGCATGAAATATACCCACCGGCGATATTCTCCGCGCGAGCTGCACGCCCGAATCCGTTTGACCGGTTCGCATGTTTGAATTTCTCAGCTTAGAGATCGCCTCGTCGTGTAGCCTTGTACAAGTGCTCGCATAGACCTAGACTTTGGCAGGCCGACAGCCATGCACCGCTTATGCATAACATGTCCCAAATTCGCTTTTGATCTCCTCATCACACCGCATCTCCACCACAAACTCTAAACTCGGCCTATTCTGCGCATCATGACGGGAAAACTAAAATAGCCCTCCAACACGCACAACCTTACTCGGCACAGTGTACCGATCAACCATGTCATGCCTTACTGACTGCTCCGTATCACGTAGACTATCGGGCGTTCCATCGTTGCCCCAACCGTGCCCGCATCTTGTGCACAGCCGCAGTCTAACCACGTTGATGTAATCGTCATATGCTGGGAATAACTCGAATCCTGAATCCTGCAGACCATGTCCTGCAGCTCCCATTACGGTGCAGATCAAGGAACGCTCGAGTTGTAGCGCAAAGTGAGGCTACCATTGAAACGACTAGTACTCATAAATCTTTCCTGACTACCATTCCCACCAGCGAATCACCGTATCCTACATCGGATATGATCCCAGCTCCTTTACAGGAGAGGAACCGGTGAACTGGACAAATAGGAGCGGGGATGCAGGAAAGTCCCGCACTTATCCTTTCCGCGCCCGTGCCGCTGCTCGTTACCGAGTGAGGGGGATGTTCAAGGTTGCTTCACTTTTTCCTCTCTCCACATTACGAAGTGTGCAATCCAACATGTCCAATCTATTCGAACACGCGAAGAACCACAAAAAGTAATGACGTCTGATCAAGTCCCAACTTGGCATTTGCATGTGTATGTATATGCTGAGCCATGGCACGTGGCACAAAGCGCGGTTGAACGGCAAGATGGAAAGGACCACATGCTTGGTAGTTGTACGCAACTCAACTGTTAGTGGTGGTGGTGGTGGTCGGGTCGCACGGGCGGGAAAGACGGGACTGGGATTGAAGACTCGCTGCGAGCAATTGAAAAGCACTGGCCACGTCAATGCAGAATGCATGTGATGAAGATCGTGCACGCGAGAGCGAGCAAGGTTGTTGACAAGCAAGAAATTCCTAAGCGAAGAGATTCGCTAGCATTCGGCCCAATGAGTCACATGGTGTAGATGAGGAAAGATCTGTCTGTTTGCTCGCACCGAAGCGTACACGAAAAGTCATCGTGTTTTGGTATCATTTCTATCAAAAGTATGGGGTATGTTGTAGGGGCCAATCAGCTTTGTCCCACTCCTCCTGTTCTCTAAGCCCACCATCCATGCAGCAGGTCAATGTGGAGTAGAGTTGAGGGTTTCCTCAATGGAAGGGTAACATTGCATTGACCAATGCATCACTCCTCGTATCGACCCGACCCTAGACCCCGAAATAGAAGAAAAAAATGACCTGCATATGCGTGCCGAAGCGAAATGAAACATGATCCTCCCACAACGCTGATGCTGCGAGCAGAAAACCCAGGAGTGCTAGCCCAGCGTAGCCACCCCCATGTGCTTTGATTCGTGTCGTCGTGATGAACAAGAAAAGAGTTTGACAAACGAAAATGTTAGAAAAGGAACATACAAAGTGATTGGGGGCAGCGAAGCCCTTTCGAGAAAGAATACAAATCTAGGATATCGCTGAAATCAGAAAAGCGGGAGCAAATGGTGCGCGCCGGCAACCAGTCCCTGACAATATTTCCCATAGCATATCAATGTTGCGCCGAATGCTCTTGCAAATTCCGATGTGCTGAGCAAGTAGATGAATCGGGTATGGCCAGCAAAAGTGTTGTACATGATTGCAATTAGCGACGCGATCCAGCCGGATAAGATCAAGGAAAACTTTTAAAGGGTAAATTTGCCAACGCATCGCAACGAGGGACAGTGATATCACCGCGTAGGTACGAGAGATGCGTCAACTGCGGTTGACGCTGTGCGATTGGGTAAAATGTGGCCTCGTCCTGCGATGGTAGTCCCTTCTGTGTGCTGTAGGCTGGGCGCCAGAGCCGCACACCCCGCGTACCGAGACTGGTCAGAATAGCGACAAGTACGGACCTTTGGTCCGGAACCCCATGGAAAAGGCGAACCGCAAAAGTGAATCGAAAGTGTCTTGTACAGTTTGAGTTAGTCATGACGGATGATGACGCGTGGCTGGAGTCGTCACTGTCTGTCGTGGCGTGGATTAACGAGGGCGAGACTACCGCTCTAGGGTGGACGAGCGACTGATGAAGTCTAGATCCGACTCGCGCGACTCGCTACCCGTGCGTTCTTCAGGGCGTTTCTTGCGATCACTCGGCGCACGGCTAATCAAGCGCCTGACAAAATTGCGAGGCCTCGTGTTGGTCGGCTCTTGAAGAGGGCTTGCTGGCTCGAAAGGTGCCGATCGGGGGCCACCACGTTGAAGAGGCACCTCAGGCGCGTCAACCACATTCTGTTTCTTGATCTTACAGAACAACGTAGAGAAAAGATACTGCTCTCCATTGCTGTCAAACAAGGGCAAATGACGGAAACCTTGTTGAATGCTGTCCAGCTTGGCAGTAAAGGTCGCAAGCGGCGCATGGTTGGTGGTGCGGGCGTCCAGGGAGTTCCAGACTGTCCACCGCACAAAGACAAGGCTTGGAAACCTAGTAGTCACCTTCATTTCGACCTCGTTGCCGAACTCGGGGTTGTATCCATTGCCCTCCACAATTCGTGTACGCTTTCGCAACGGGTTGCCAATTCCTGAGTGACCATTTGGTGCAGATGCATCTTGCCCACCAATGCCGGTAGCGTTGGCACCCATGTCTTCGGCACAGTACATCTCAAACTCGACGTACGGGTTGATATTGGCTTCTTGATCCAACCCACGAGGGCGCGGGAGCTGTTGAGCTGAGATGATCTGCACGGTGAACCTAACCTCTTTCTTGGGTGCTTTCTTCGAGCTCATGGCCGATGTCTGCGACGCTCGTCGCAAAGCTGTTGGCTTCAGCACATATCCCGTGCGGTCATTGCCGCCAGCAAACATGGCTTGGTTGAGCTGTTGACCGAGGTCGAAGGTCTGCCAGTTCAACGCCACCATTTGAACGCCACGGCGCCAAAACTTGAGAGGATCAAAATTCGTGGATGTAATTCGGAAGGCGTGAGGATAAACACGCATCAGGCAGCCAACATTGTGCTCTTCGAGCAGATGCTTCTCTCGCGACCCAGGCTTGGTAAGCTTCTCGAATGTGCGCTCGTTTAAGGAGAAAACATGGTTGAATGTGTTCGCATCGATGCATCCGAAATCGGTGAATTTGACCCCACGAGTGTACACACCGAGGTCTCCTAGTAGCTTGGTGATGTTGCTTGTTTTGGTCTTCTTTGGCTTCTTTGCATCCTCTACAGTGGTGGTGTGGGGACTATCGCTGTCTTCTGCCGAACTCGCAATGGCAGATGCGGGGTTGGTAATATTGGTAGAAGTTGACGAGGTACGTGGTGAAGTCCAGAATGTTGCTACTCGCTCAGGTGGGCTCATGGATGGGGGGCTCGACAGGAGAGGCGAGTTCGGTATGATGCTGTCGTTGAGCTGTATTGGGCGCGACCATGGCGAACTGAAGCTACGTTGGCGCCTAGTCGATAGCTCACTCGTCAAAGCCCTGGTGTCGAGTTCCTCAGAAGCGCCCTTGACCTTGATGAGAATGCGATGCTTCAACTCTTCCGGGGTTGGAAGTGCATGTGAGTCGTAATCTAGTGGCTGGAGCACGAGCTGGTCCTTGAACTCTCCAATCATGATACGGGCCATTGCTTCCTGTTGGTGAGGCGAGCAATGGACTTCAAGCGAGAGAATGAGGGGATACGGTGACTCTGTGAAGGCGAATTTGTTGATGACTTTGATGGTGTCATGGAATGAGATGGCCTTGGTCAAAGTGCGGCCATGCATGACAACTGGCAGACCATCACCACCGTCCCAGCAGTCAATTTCGAGGCAGCGGCAGCCTTTCTGTAACGCGCTGATATAAGCCTCCGTGCTCGATTCTCCGGCAACCTGACGCCCTAGCAGATATGTGTTGTGCGAGCTGGATACAAAATACTCGTTGAGAGGCCGATTTAGTTGTAGCTCTGTGCCAATCGGCTTGAGTACAGAATTGGCACTCGAGGTGAGGTATGTCTGAAATGCTGGAAAGTTCATTGTCACCGGTAGCGGAGTTTCGCCACCTTCAGTTGGGGTGGCCTTGGGTCTGGTCACACGAGCAAATTTCTCGAAAGTACTTGTCCAACGCTCGAGATCTGCTTCAACGTTGACGCCCTGCTCTTGTACGAGGAACGAGAAGAAAGTCGCTTGGTCCATCTCTTTCGCACCAGATGTGAGTGATTTGAAGATCAATTTGATGTCTTTTCGTTCCTTCAGGCGTCGGACGAAAGACAGGAACTGAGTTTGGTTCAGTCTGCCTGCGATATCGGTATCGGCCTTGGAGAAATGGGCGCGCAGCGTGGCCTCAGTGCAGTTGATGTGCAAGCTACGACACAATTCGATTGTACTGGGGAAGTCCAGAGACTCCTCACCCATGCCACGTTTCTTCATCGCCCTTTGCCATACTAGCTTGGCGCTCTTATCGGCAAAACCAAGTAGACCAGCCATCATGTCAATGCGGTTGCGGGAGACAGATTCAAGTGTCTTTGTCCACATGTTGAATACACCAGCATCGGGAGCAATGAGATGCATGGTCTTTATCCTGCCCTTGGATCGTGTGGTATCGGTATATACGATAGTGAACCAGTAAGGTGCCCAGTTCTCAGACACGTCGCACTCCTCACGGTAGTGCTTCGCCTCGGCACCTGAACGAATCTCCTTTACGTCATCGACGTAGAAAGCCTTGGATGGTCGCGATGGATCCCAAAAGACTTTGGCAGATTCCAAGTCGAGGCGTAGCGTGATTTCCTTCTTTTCTTTCTTGGTGATCTTCTTCATTAGAGTACCTTGCTCTAGCCGTGAAGGCAGGACAGGTGCGGTCGGTTTTGAGTCGGAGATGGAGCTCGCGCTGGGTGCCATGCTCGAAATGCCCAGACCATGAACGGGCGGCTCGCCATAGAAGTCGTCTACGGCGTCTTCTTCCTCAAAGGTATCGAAATCTGAGATGCCGGTGTCCGCATCTGCGGCAGTCCTGCTGTCGCTGCGACGGCGCATGATGACTGGGCCTGAGCTCTTGTCACGGTGAGCGGCTGTGTTGCCGCGGCGGAAACGATTTGGGATGCCCTGTGCGCCTCGGCTCACTCTTCGAATCAGGCCCGGTCCTTTGCTCAAAGCTTCAGCCATGGCGGACGGCGTCGAAGTGGGCGGCGATAGTACAGGCGGCGGCAAGAGCGACTCGGGCAGTGTGTAGGTTGGAACGGCGGGCAGTGAAGAGGGAGAGAAAGGCACCATGCCTTCAGGCGTTGACTGGAGCGAGCCATTGAACACCGAGGGCGTTGAAGCCGGGCTGCCGCGCGAGCTGGGAATGTTGATGGCGGCGGTCATGCGAGCGAAGCTGGGGGACGGCGAGGGCATGCGTGGCCGGGAGAGCTGCTCGTGGAACAGCGACATGATGGTGGTGGTGGTGGAGGTAGTAGTAAGTGGTCTATCAAAGGATGATGGAGACGGGTCAAAGTGACTTCATGGCGCAAAAAAGGACAGCAGAAGGGAGTGGAATTGGCGAGCGGGCGCCACTGCACATAAGAGCAGAGAGGATCAACAGCCGGCTGGGGTCCTGGAAGAGGGCTGGCTAGGTGCTGTGCTGCATCGTGGAATGGTTTGTGAGTCTGACGGCGGCTACGCCGGATTGGGCGGTCAAGCGCGCTGCGCGCAAGAGGCAGGACAGGCAGACGAACGCGACGCGGGTCAGCTGGTAAGGTGCAGCGAGTGCGTGCGTGGTGCGATTACTGAGGATGCAGATGCAGATGCAGATGCAGGCCGGTAAGTGCAGCGTGCTGCTGTGCGGACAGGGGTGGGGCGATGGAGTGGTTAATTCGGAGCAATCCGTGGGGGTCGCACACAGATGCAGGCGGCTGCAAGAGGAGAGGCGTCGAGTGTGCGGAATGCGGAGTGCGCGGAGTGCAGGTGTGTAGGCGTGTATGTGTGTGTGTGAGACCGAGGACGAGGATGAGGACGTGGACGAGGAGGCGGTCTCGAGAATGGGGAGAGTGAATTGGCTTTGTAACTGCGAGCGACTAATGACTTGGTAGCAGCTGAGAGGAACGGGCAGGTACCCATAGCAAGGGAAACGGCAACGCAGTCTCTTGGCGCGGCCAGCCTGCTCTGGGGCAAGCCTGGGAAAAGTCTCTGCCTCTGGCGCAGGGAGGAGGGGGAACTGCGAGGTGTACCATGGACCATGGCCCATGGGTCGTCCTCGACACTAGATGCCGTATTGCTGCTCTCCCCCTGGGCCGTCGCTCGCTCGTCGGGCACACGCCCCTCCGCACGCTGCCATTCGCGCAGCCAGCCGATGCGCAAGCCTCTTCCCTGCTGAGCGCGGCCCTAGGCAGGGAGAGCCGGTGCCGGCTCTCGACACTACGCGTGTGAAACGTCGTCGCGAGATGACGTTGGGAGGCCGTTGAAGCGCGAGAGGGCTCCAATCACGCGCGGGCGCACCCTATTGACCGCATCAGGCACCCAGCAAACATCCTCGTCGTGGAAGTACTCTATACACGACAGTACTGCCCGCCAGCCGGACGGCGCATGCACTCCGCCAGCCCAGGCTGAGCACCTCCTCCTCCTCCTCCTCCTCGTCCTTCTGCTCCAGCTGCCGTGACATCCGGCCAAGGGGCAGTCGACAAGGCTGAGTCTGTGCCGCCCGCGCCCGTGTCCGCTCAGAGCAGCACGGCGCCGGATGTGGTGTGCTGGCATGCTGCGCAACAAAGACTTGTGGAATCATCCTCACGGCGACCAGTCTTGGGCGTCCAGGGATGCCAGAGCCGTCTTTCCCGCCACGTCTGCTCCCCTCGCGCTGCGCAGACTTACGGTGAGAAGCCACGCCCATCACACAGCACACAGCACACACAGCGAGTCGCAGCCGTCGGTGCCTCTTGTCTGCGCCCCATGTGCGGCTTGACATGCTCCACCACTACGCACGTGGGATCCGCCGTCTTGTTGAAACCCAAGCGCCTCCGGTACCTCGGAGACGACAACGCCAATCGCTAGCATGGGCACCGTGGCTGGTGACGGCGCTCCTCAGCCCAACCCAGCCCAGTCGTCCCAACGGCGCAGTCCACCTTCTAACAAACTTTCCATAGCCCATCCCACTCTGCTCAAGACAGCCCGCTTCTCCGGCGTGTCACCGATTGCTCTGTAAAACATGAAAACAATGTCGCAAAGACGCATCGCTGACCGCGAGTCGTGTGACTGCCTTACCGCCGCCTCCAATCTTGACAAGCTTCGAGAAGCCCGCACGCCTACCCTCCCCTGAAGCCGTTTGCGAATCAAAAACGCCTCGCGCACATCAACCGCCGTTCCACCGGTCTGTGGCTGCCAGCGCGTCCAACGTGTCCATGTGACCTGATGGCGGTGTGCTCTTGTCCTTTCCCTCCTCATTCCGTGTCCAATCGATACTGCGCTCCGGTGACACCTCCTGGTCCTTCGTCAATGCCATGTCACAGCGACCCTCTGCCTTTCTTTCTGACAATTGACTTCCTAATCCGTGCATTGGGCCTCCTCTCTTCCTGACCCCATCGCTGTTTGGGCCTGTTGCATATTGACACACCATGTCAGTGCGCTTTCGCTAAGCACACGGCATGTACCCAGTGCTCGGTCATTAGCGATCCCCACGCCAGCACGCCCGGAATAGAGCGTCACGAGCGTGCACGTCTCTCCACCTGCTCCGCGACCCCGTTTCAAGACAATGTCAATGGATGACATGCATCTTCCCCATGCCCATTTTTCACAAACAAGGAAGTGGCTTGACAAGTGCAACGGGCTTTCGCTGCTCGCTCTTGCGGATGAATGATTGCCTTGTAGCCAACTTGCCTTTGTGCAACTCCTGTAAGAAGAAGATGATGATGATGCTGCAGTGAGCATGCCGATCGGTTTGCGGCTGACAAGAAGAGCCGCTAATAGGGGCCGACCACCAATGACTTTGTTTCTCGCCCTTTTTACATGGATCCAGCTGAGCCTCTTCATACTGCCTCAATCACGTTGCGCCGCACCAATCCGAGACACAGGCATACCATTCAATTGAACGCTTTGAGAGATTGGCTCGTATCCTCAAAACAAATGTTACAGAATTCTGTCTGGATCCACTAAGTCGACTCCATCATCAGTGTCGGAGTTGCCGTACAAAACCCGCCGTGGACTGCTCCAAGCTTGGTATTCAAGCAAGCTGTCCCTGCTGCGGTCCGTATGCTCTAGGCCGCCACGGGACGTTTCTGTGCGACCAGACATCCCCGAAAAATCAAAATTGGTCTCGCCAGATGCGTTGTTCAGCAACGACGAATGAGTCACTGACTCTCTAGCGAATGCGCTGCGCTCACCCTCACCGTCACAGACTTTGTCGACAGCGCCTGCAGTAGCGGCTGAAGAAGGAATCGTTCGGGCCCCAAATAGTCGCGCGAACGTTGCGGTATCGTGTACATCATCAGTGGTGTGAGGAACATGCATGGCTCTAAACGGTGTGGTGCTGACAGGGCTTATGGTGATTGATGGCGGCACTCCCGACCAAGGCTTCCAGCACTGTATACTTCCAGATCCCAAATCATGCCCTTCACCTGAACATGGTGCCTCACCTGAGCCAAAGACGAAATCTTGCCAGAGCTGCTCTTCCTGATCTAGTAGCGTATTCGTCCTCAAATTCCGATGCTTCGTATTGTTGGCTCGATTATGCACATCTGTATTCAGCTGGACTTCCAGTTCCAGAGAATGCAAAGAGGCGGGAATGAGGGACGAGCCAATGCGGGTGCGATCTCCTTGAGTGGCATGTTGTGACCAGCTGTAGTGTTCGACTTCATGGCTTCGTCCTTTTGGGTGTGCATGCACGGCGCTCGCTTCGGATTCATTTGACGCCCTCGTCTGGCTGGAACTTTGCTCTGCAAGGCCAAGAACTGACTTCCACACTGCCTCGTCAACATCGACGATGGCGCTTGCAGTAGCAGCTTCACTTTCAAACGGAAGTCTGGGTTTATCGCTGAACTCATGCATGTGCCTCTTTTTGGTTCCGCCTGCATGAGCTGCATCGCAAGCACATTTCGTGCCGCCATTTTCAAGCTCTCGAATCGAACTGTGACATTGATTGCATTCGGAAGAGTTGGAAGATCCAAAGACGTAGCGAAAGGCTCGGCTCATGCCTTCTCCGTATTGCGTGATCTGGAGTTGCTGACAAGATTGCTCCCGCGCCACTTCATCTTTCGCGAGGAGCCTCCGGTCGACTCTGGCTCTCACGGTCTGTCTCCGTGAACGGTGTAGACCCATACCTTCGCCAGAATTTCCGGCTCTAGCAGTGCAATCGTGTTGGAGCTGCCCATCGGCCCATTGGCTGTTGAGTCTTACATGGTTATTCTCCCGAGGAAGAGTATGCTTCACCGCATCCACAAGGGATGGCATAGGCTTTGCTGACCGAGGGGCATCTAAACGCTCTGCATCATGAGTCTGCTGATCGAAGAGCATTGATTCGGACGAGACACATGACTGGTTGTCGTGACTGGGTTTAGTCGAGGCCACCGTCGTCAATGCATCAGTACCAATGCGTATTCGGATACCATTCAGGTGATTCGGGTTCCTCGTCTTGACAATCGCACCAGCAAACTGATCACCAACAAATCGAGATGAGCGCGCAGCGGCGCCTGCGCAGTCACGGTGCCGGAGGACTTTGCCCTCTGATCCTCGAACCCTTCTCCGTTTAACAATCCTGGCCCCTTCTTTACTGGCGAGGAAGCTAGGTAGAAGTGGCCGTGAAGGTGCGACGCCGATCCAGTCGCGCTTCTTGAGAAGCTGCTTTCTCTTTGCTTCCAACAAGCCAATTTCCATGCTCGTGTCGTCCCTTTTGCGTTTCGCCTTTTGACTATCTGCGGACGGGTAAGCGTCTCTGTACTCTCGCTTCATTTACGGCTCAACGGGATCACTGGGCTACATAGCACACATACCTGCCAGTCCGTGCTTCCGAAGCTTCTGAGCAGCATATCCATCGGACTTCACGCAACGTGTTCGCAGATCGCATGCCGGGCTGTCACGTGCACAGTGCATGTGGCCACTTGCGTGATCTCGCAGTAAGTGTATCGTTTCTAGCGAGTCGCGACGGGGCTCGGTCAACTTTTCGGCCTGCAGGTACCGAGTCAGATTAGGACTCTTGTCTTGCAGCGCATAGCTAGGCTTGAAGGCTATGGCATTTGACCCGGGGTCATTTTGGGGGTGTGTGTGGGACCTCGCAAAATAGGCCTTCTGTTTCTGGAGCACGCCCTTATTCGCATTCTTCGTTCGCTGCAGACTGCCGCCTGTCCAATTCATCTTGAGGTGAGATGACTGGAGGAGACGAGGAGGTGAGAGTTAGGGAGCATGAGAGGTTCGGGCGACGAGCTTCCAAGGTTTGCATCATGCAACGCCTGGCCTGCGCCTTCCATTCCAGGATGAGAGCCACCTGAACACTGAACTTGGCATGCTCTTCGACAACTTCACCACTATGGCCGTACGGGAAAAGGCACAGCGTTCAACACATCCACTTTACACGTATGGTGTCATCGCATAGCACTGGTGCAGTGCATTCGGTCAAGTTCCTCCGCAAAACCAAGCTCCAGCGCCGCCGTAAGCGGTGAGTCAGCTCCACCCTCCAGGTTACATTAATCCTCTTCCTCCACACAATGGGCGGACCACTTGAGGTCCCCGGAAAGATCGGCAGTCATGCGTTGGGATCATCAGTCGCTGAAGCGGAAGCCCACTTCCGCTCGAAAGAGTCGGTGGAGGATTCGGTTATGGTTCCGAGCGTGGCTTTGGGTTGTCTAAAGCAAGCGTAGCCATCTCATGTTGATCTATCCACTTTCAGAATTCGGGAACCACCGCATTGCTTTCTCGAACAGACGGCTTCACCCGACCGCCAGTCGTGGCTGCGGCGGTGTTGATGCCTCGGGTGAACTCCCGCTTGAAGCAACACCAATATGCTATTTCACTGCGAACGACGGCGTTGCGGGCCAACGAGAACTTGGTGTGCGAGGTTTTGTCCAGCCTTCTACAATAGCACGCTTGGGTCATCTATGATCAAGGGAGTGTTCGATAGCAGCCCAACTTGCACAGCAGTTGTTCGTGTTGTCTTGCCACCAATTCAGTTATTGGAGACGATGCCCTTCATGTCATCGAGCAGATGACCAGGCATCTCATTTTGTGTGGATCGACGTCGCAGGAGACCTCGCCAAAACAAGGGCGCAATCTGTCACTTCGTTCGAGTGTTCATGCCTCCAATAATTGGGGACAACTGTTGGGTGACCCAAATACCTCGAAATTACTGTCGTGCAGCGAGTGTCAAGCTGGCAGACTGAGGCAATATGGCATGGAACTACAGGTGTGGGAGACAATGCTTACACGGTACACCACAACTAATTCCATTAGGCTGGATATTTCGCTGTAGAGTTACGTCAAGCGCTCAAATTGCATGTGTTTGTGGATACTGCTGAAATCAGCGACCCACAGCGAGTAAGCCGTGCCCTGCGGCTGCATGCACCTTCTTTCAGGCAGACGTGCTCGGTATTGGAGTGTGCATGTAGAGATAACGATAAGATGACATGGAAAACGCCTTTCGCATCCCACAAAAGGCAGCCCAACGAGATATAGGATCGCCAATGAGCTCGATCAAGTCGATACATATGTTGTGTAAAGACAAGCATAGGGACCTACAGCGCCGAGAGCGAGGGTGGCGCTTGAGGTGCTCTCGAGTCTCGGTAGACATTCCGGGACTACTGCCTCTGAGCCTCAAGCCCGTCCTCTAGGGACCTTCAAGCACTTGGCGGCGACAAGTCGTCCGGCTTCTTCTCGCTGAAGGGGCAATGGCGGATGTCGATCGCAAGATGGGCCGGGTTTGACATGGCATTCTATGGCCGTCATTCGATGGTGACTGGACCCAAAGGGGGCGGCTGTTTTAACTCGCTTCGGCCAAACGCGCCCTCATCAACATCGACGTCACCATGCAGATAGGCCTCGAGAATTTTGCAACATCGTCCCACAACAACACTCAAGCGCGGCCGTGGCAGCACATGGCCTTGCCAGGAACTGGACAGCCCGAGGCATTTGTGGCCATGATCTACCACCTCGTACTGTTTGCGCTGCAGGGAGCCGTCTGCCGGTTGCATCACCCCAAGCTTTCGAATGTTGGCGCAGCCGTCGAATGAGCATCCCGCACTGCAACACACACATGGCTCGAGGTACTGGGCGCGCTATCAAGATCCTAGAGGCACGCCGATGTAAGAGACACTGGTCGTTCCTGAGCCAATACCTATGACGCCATGGATCCACCAACATGCACATGGCAATTCCCAACCGATAAGCTATCTCACCAGGGTCCTACCGTCTACCGCTACCATCGGTGGGTGAGGGCAGGTCGTTTGGTCATAGCTCCGGTGTATGAACGTAGTGGCCATGGAATCAAGTCAAGCGCAGTTTGCCTGTTTGTATAAAACTCTGCATGAATCTCATACACTTGTCTGTAAAACACAACTCCACAACTCTCCCTCCACAGTGTCCACTTCTTTCTCCACCGAAACGAGGGGTTATCTGGAGTCCCATCCGTGCTTGGCCCACTGTAACGATATAAAGGCCCTTCTCCTCCACATCCCCAGATTCTTCTCAGCAAGACCCAATTTGGCAAATTCCACCAGTCCCACAATCACCCCCACAATCATCCCAATCATGTCAGCACCATCGCTTGCCATTCCCTCTCAAGGCAACCGCTTTGCCCGGCGGTTGTCCTCAACGGAAGCAACCCGCGAGAACATTAAGATGGGTCCCACTGTCGTTGTTCCACCGCAACATCTCATGGCTCCCTCGACCGGCTCAGAGATTGCTACTGGATTCGAGACAGCACGACATCACCTCGAGGCTGCTGGCTCGCCTGGGTCACCAATCGTCACACCTCCAGAAACTTCTGTTACCGACAAGTATGCTTTTGCTTTCGATATTGATGGCGTCCTCATTCGAGGTGGCCGTCCTATCCCAGAAGCTATCGAAGCCATGAAGATGCTGAACGGCGAGAACGAGTACGGTATTCAAGTTCCATACATCTTCGTCACCAATGGTGGTGGTAAGACCGAGGCGGAGCGCTGCATTCAACTCAGCAAGCAGCTTGAGCTGGAAGTGTCGCCTGGGCAATTCATCTGTGGCCACACTCCCATGCGCGAGATGGCCGAGAAGTACAATACCGTACTTGTGGTCGGCGGCGAGGGCGAGAAATGCCGTATCGTCGCCGAGGGCTATGGTTTCAAGGATGTGTAAGTCGTCGCTTGCCATGACATTCCCGATTCTCTAACTAACTCTTGGCAGCGTCACTCCTGGAGATATCATCAAGGACAACCAAGACACCACTCCTTTCCGCAAGTTAACCGATGATGAATACAAGAATTCAAGGGCGCGCAACTTCGCCGAGGTCGAGATTGAGGCCATTTTTGTCTTCGCCGACTCTCGCGATTGGGCTGCCGATCAGCAGATCATCCTCGACCTTCTCATGTCCAAAAATGGTCGCCTAGGCACTCGCTCTGAGAACTTTGACGAAGGCCCACCTGTCTTCTTCTCACACAACGATGTTGTCTGGAGCGCCTCTCATGACCTCACTCGCATCGGCATGGGTGCGCTGCGCGTGTCGCTCGAAGCCATGTTCAAGGCCGTCACTGGCAAAAACCTCGAGACCACTGCCTTTGGCAAGCCTCAGCTCGGCACCTTCGAGTTTGCCACTCGCCTACTTCAGCGTTGGCGCAAAGATACGCACGGCATTGACTGTGCACCTTCCACCGTTTACTTTGTCGGCG
Source organism: Phaeosphaeria sp. MPI-PUGE-AT-0046c (assembly GCA_020747045.1). Taxonomy (NCBI): domain Eukaryota; kingdom Fungi; phylum Ascomycota; class Dothideomycetes; order Pleosporales; family Phaeosphaeriaceae; genus Phaeosphaeria; species Phaeosphaeria sp. MPI-PUGE-AT-0046c. The sequence continues at coordinate 751,880 of JAGTJN010000021.1, read as the reverse complement.
ACACACCTGAGTCCGATATCAGGGGTACCAATGAGTACGACAAGCACACCGACGAAGCCAACTGGTACTCCATTCTTGTCAAGACTGGCGTCTTTCAGGAAGGTACCAAGCCTCGTTTCGAGCCCAAGGCAATCGTCGACAATGTCCTCGAGGCTGTAAGACACGGCATGGAGCGCGAGTACAAGAAGTCTCTCAGGGAGAGTATGATCCAGACCGGTGTAATTGAGGAGTAGTTTTATCTTTTTCATCTCAGTCCTTTTCACGATTCGTTTGCGCATAGCAACTGGCGCTTCAGGAGTTTGGGAGGTTATTTCCCTTTTTTCATTCACAGCAAACGTGCACGCTTGACAGCGCTGCATAGGCCAATGGCTCAACTGAACCTGGCGATTGACGATGATGACATAGAATAACGATACCAGACACGCTATATAGCGATGTCACTAGCACAATAGATCATCACGCATTCATATCTCTCTTAGCATCGTAAAAGACACTGATCGATTTGAAAATTGAAGACAGCTGCCATCGTCGTTATTGCTGAAACTGACCTCGTACAATTCATTCTAGTCCCCTGTGCAAGATCGTCATCAAACCACCATCTCCCCTGAGAACGTTGCCAGTATTAGTCCCGCCACCTGAATTCAAAATGCCACCTCCAACTTTGCCCCACTGCTACAACCTCAAAGCTTACACCTAACAGAACACACAAGTCTCGCAACCACAATTCCTATTTCGATCCTGTACTACGTGTCTAGAACCTCCCACAATTACAGCGGACTCCTCCGCCCGGCTACATTCGGCCGAATTCACCTCTCAAGTCGGTCCGACTCTGCTTCTTCTGACATCAGGCTTACTCCTTCCACATCTCAAACCCAACTCAAATCCCACTATCCGTCCGCCGGTCCGTCGATTTTCATCATGGCGGAGAATTACGCCGAAAAGCATCGAGGGCTCCGTTCAGCGCATACAATTACACGAGTCATGTACCACACTGAAGAGTCAAGACATGTGGACCTTTTTCTTCCCAGTCCAAGACGCTGAATCAAAGGGACTGAGTTCAAAACAAAGTCTACTATCAACCGGCCCTCCCCGTAAATAATCTTGCGGCTGTGGACCGCATGTGGGGTTTCTCGAAAAGCTCTTAAAAAACGCCATGTAGGGATGATGCTTGGGTACTTGCCGACGATAGATGACCAGGCGCCCTGGACCCAGTTTGTGGGTTGCCTGGAATGCCTTGAACTATATGAGCAAGGGTGGCCTGGAAAGATACATCGAGATGGGAGACGAGGAGGGATTGTATGCGTTACGGAGCTGAGGGAAGTGGACTGCATGTGGATACGTGGGTATGTAAATAGTTTTGGGTCCACGGGGTGGAAGGGGTCATGGGCCTAAGGTACTCGGTTCTCGGTACATGTAAGCTAGATGGTATGAGGTGTTTGAAGATGTTTCGGTTTACATGGTTGGGTCCTGCGCTGGAAAGCTGGACAGTGCTCGTTCTTGTACTGCACGCGGGAACTCGAGACATTCTTGTTCTTTGGCAAACATGGTCATGTGTTGCAAAAAAAATCAGTGCTGTCCAAGCTGCAGTAACGTCTTCGCTGGGAGACTCGTGGAAAGATTCGTTAAGTACAAAGCGTTCGATCCGGCTGGGTACTTCAGTGGGCTGTCAGCTTGAAGTCGTTAATTTAATCCGAGAAAGTCACATGGTTGGAGAACGTCGCGTGTAGATTCAAGAAGAACATCTTTGTGGTCAACTATCTGACCTGCTTTGGATTTTGTGACTGATGTAGTATCCGGTGCAAAACGAGGTGATGATAAAAAATATTACGAACAGTAGTTGAAGAAAGCGGGGCGTTAAGTGAAACTTTTGCCAGGTGTGTCGAGGTGGGATTCATGATAGTCATCGCTTTTCCTAATGTTCGCCCTTTCAATTTAATCAACCCGGTTTTAGATGTACCCTTGCGCCATGTGATATTGTCAAGAATGCGGACTTCAGAATGCGACCTCCAAGATGCTATGCATGGACAAAAACACACAGTTCAACTCTATGGCCACATTCATAGGCCGCACTCCGCCCCATACCTCACGTACTTTATGACTCTTATACCTACAGCAATGCGCGAGAGCTGCCCCATTTGAACTGGACACCGACGCCCATGTAGTGAATAATCGACAGGAAAAGCGAAGGCTTCGAAGTCACACAGAAAACATGACCTTCCCAATCAATCTCAAAGATCTGCACAGCTAATCAATTCTCCCGGTTTCCGAGACATATGAAGACTGCAAGATTGATTGTTAGGTGGCGTTCTCGACATAGTGGTAGCCTCGCCTCACAGCCGCAGTACGCCGTAACCGCATCCCCGTAGCATGCATATGCGTGCTTACATCACATCGCTGTAATGATCCAGCGATCAACCTTCCCATATCGCCTCCATTATCCAGCGAATTCCGCCTGCTGGCTTCTTAGCCCCCACATACCGGTATCGAGCGTCTGCGCGGCGAAATAATTCTGACCATTCATCTTGCTCTCGCTGCTGCGCATTCAGAAGTTGAAGCATGCCAATATCCATTTTGCTGTATCACCGTCAGCCAATACACTCGTGTTGACTCAGTGAAATGTACATGGCTCGCTTCGCATCCAAGCTGTTAAGCGTGTCTGGCGTAGGCAGGATCCGCTCATGGATGATGACCCGGGCACCCTTTTTTAGAGCCGGGATGAGCATCTGCAGAATCTTGATGCAGTACTTGTCGGACCAATTGTGGAAGATGGAGCGGAAGTAGTACACGTCTGCCTCAATAGGTTGCGGTGTGAAGAAGTCGCTGCAAGTAAGGTCAAAATGAGTCCGTCATCTGCGCTCGATACTTACTGTGCCGCAAAATCTACTCTGCCCCTCAAGCTCTCCTGAAGTCTCGATGCCCCCTCATTCGCCGTCTTTGGAAGGTCCTGGACAGTGCATTGGATATGGGTAAAGTGATTGGCTAACCCAATGGCAATACTGCCGTGGGATCCACCAACGTCCACGAATGTCTGGACACTGTCCCAGTCGTAGTTGTTGATAAGCATGCTGGGGGGCTCATCCTCCTTGCTGAACAGCATACCGAATCTCGCCCCGCGGGAAACATCTTCCGCAAAGATATCGAACATACCCCTGTCGCTATTGTTTGCCAGGGAGAAACCCTAGGGTGGTCAGCGTATGTAGTCGGCTCTCAGCAAATGTGAGGTTACTGTTTGATTGCTTTCCTCAGAGTTCGGCCATTTTTCCAATGCGTCGGCAGCCTAGATAATTAGCAAGTAGAGGACATTACTGGGAATGATTCATCCACCTTAATTCCGGCAGGGAAAAACTCTTCCAACTGAACGACCATTGCGTTCCTTGCAAGGGCGTCTTTTGCCAGAATTGCTGTAAGTGCTGAATGCATGATGATACCCGGAGTCTTTTCTTGGAAGAAGCGATGGTTCAAGATTGCATGTCGCATAATCCGTTTAATGTTCATGACGCTCAAGCCCGAAAATCTTGACATGGCCTCGAAGGTGCTTGACTCGCCTACTGCGAAGGACTTATCCAATTTGAAGCGAAGGATGATGCGGATGCTAACATACGCCGTGTACTGATTAAAATCAGCGATTATTCCAACGTAGAGGTAGACTCCTCACATCGACATGCAGATACTCTTTTGGGCCAGTCACTAGTGCTTGGAGCTCTGCGCAAGCTTCGATGAGTTCCAGTTGCGCTGCCTTGACTTCTTTGGCATCATCAGGTATTGGCAAAGATGACAGGGCGTCCGGTTCGAACGAGGGTGTTGGTAGCTTGCTCTCGATAAAGAACCTGTCAAGAGTTGCAGTATGCTGAGCGATCAACATTGCGAGTTGCGAGATTCTGGTGGGAGAAGACATCTTTGTAACAGTCCTATGCAAAAATGGAGTCTAGGAGGACGCTGAAAAGACCGTAGAGTTCGAGGTACATATGTAGACCCCACGGTGGGGCTAAGATTCCAAGGGTTGGTACTGTGCGCTAGACCTTGCTTGGGTTCACGTATATTAATGCATGTGGGCGATGAACATGCTTCCGACGATGATTTTACAACAGAGAATGAGATTCCCGCTCTCATGTGTAGTAGGTTTTCTTAAAGTTCTGACACCACATCGAAAGAACGTTATGATTTTAAAATTCCAAGCACTGTGACTTCATGCTGTCTTCATCATTGTAACAATAAAATGGAATCTTCTCTAAGCTACAAGTACGGATCTCTCTCAGACTCTGAGAATAATTTGGTGTATCATCTGGGTTTGCTACTTGATATATCACTAAGGCATACTACGTTGTGTCAAATCCGCCCCAGTCTTGGTAGTGCCGTCGACCGTTTCGTTCAGTGCACTGTTGTAGTTAGCAGGTAGCCTCATTTCCATAACACTTTCTTGATGCACCTGTTGTTGTATATCCTCAATCAATTCTCGTTTTTCGCGGACTCCTCATCGTGTCGCGCAGCGTTATCGAATGTGCCTTCTTTCGACGCACCACCTCTCCCTGATCCCCTGATCGAGCCCTCTCGCAACTTACTGCTCCAGCTCGTCTTCGACAGTGCTCTACTAGAGACTAGATACATGTTTCGCAGGGAGTAGAAGTGAGCTATGGGCGGAAGCAAGGGAAGACACGCCCCAACAATACCCAGAATTGATTCAATGATTGGCCAGTAGTTGATCTGGGAAAGATAGTAGGTGATGTTTGCTCCATAAATTGTCTAGAATCGGGCAGTAACGTCTTTGAGAAATCTCCGTCGAACTTGAACATAAGTCTCTCGTACCTTCTTGAAAATTACGAATCTGTGATCGCGAGTCGGAGCTCCATGGGCGTCTCGAGGGAGAAGTCGCCCACCGTTCCCTGCTGCCACACCAATGAGAATCAATATCGAAGTCGCGATAGTGGCAACCTGCTTCCTGTTGAAAGATGCACAAGAATTTCAGACTTCATTCGCTTACCAGTGCCACCAAACAAAGCCAGTCGTCAGCAAGAAGAGCATTTCTCGACCTCTTCTTCCGTGTTCATCCCCTTGGCTACTAGATACAGGGACCCTTTTTGTACTCCCCGACGCCCCGGCTTGCAGCCCCCATAAAGCCTGATCATAGCTGGCGCTTCGCCATGTGACGACAGTACTTGATCTGCATACACAGCTCTCCAAGGATCTTTCATCACTTTGGAAGCCTAGACTGAACTGATGTCCTGCTATCCAGGGACCAAATAAACAAGCTCCGGACTCCGAAAAGTTTCGATATTAGTGTCCCATGTACCACGATATTATTGCTACTTGGCGAGACAATTGGCACACATACAAACCTCTGTCCGAGAAGGGTCGTAAGAAACTAACAGAAGACAGGGGATCTGGTTGAAGTGAAGGATAGATAGAAGGTCAGCATCGTGTATTGCACGAATTTCCCAGTTCCCTAGCCATCTTTGAGCAATCCACAGTCTGCATCGCACGGCTTTATACTCAACATTTGAGGGAACAAAATCAATCATAATCTTTGCATTCTGGCGCGCATCAATAATCACATGTAGCACTGCGGTCGCAATCCCGCTTCGCCACCCAAGTAAGCATGTTCGCCTCCAAAGTTTAACGTGTTCGTCTGATTGACTGTGACAGATTCTTCCACGGAAGGAATCCACGATGCAGACGAGATGATTGGCAATGTATTCGCGCTTTCGACCAGCAAGCACGGCGAGGATCTGGGACCTGTGCAGCAGAAACGTAGGATAAACTGACCTTCGCTATGATAATGACTGAGTGACTATGACAGGGGAGGAGGTTCATGACGTAGATGAGATGCTTGGGAATGTGTGGGCTCTATGTACAGCTAAGCATGGCGAGGATCTTGGTCCGGTGAGCATGGAGTAAATGAATTGGCGAGCGTTGTTGCTTGATTGTGAAATGGGACACGAGTCTATTTTTGTACAAATTGGGTCATGTCGTACCAAATACCAATCGCGTACTTGGAGTTTGAAATCCAGATTTTGCCCTGGAAGACTGTTATCAGGAGTCGCTACCGTAAGGTTTCGACGATTGCGACGTTCGCCAGGGTAGTTGAAAAATCGTGTACCTTCAAAAACCCACGCGCGGGCCGAGAGCTAAATGAATATATACCGCCCTATCCCGCTGGAAATCACAGCCAGCCGTTCGCCAAGTTTCACTTTATCACCTCCTGCCATATTCCCTCTGTTACCCTGACCACGCGCCATGTCATCTCATCATTTGCTACAGTACCGTGCCAGTGATGATGAAGAAAGCTGCGTGGATCAAAACTTTCATCACCACGGTACAGAAGACTACCACGACCCTGAAAAAAAGCACATGGAAGGCGCACCCAAATACTATCACGGTTTTCCTTCTTGAATATCGGGTTCGCAGTTTGTAGCCTCACGGTCTTCGTGTTTCTCATGCTTGCACACCATGTGGATCAATGTATCCATTCCACAAGCGCTCAATGTAAGGTCCACTTTGCAAATAGTACAAACTTGTTTATCTGACGAATAATCCAGCACCTGCAGATCATATCGTCCGTTACAACTATACTTACTTTAATAAATATAGCCACCTAGGTGGAAATCCGTTTTCGCAACCTCCAGGTCCTGAGTTAGACAAAGCATGGCATGGGCTACTGCGTGGTATGTACCTCCAACTTCCTCTTCCCCCCTTCCTCTCTGTATAAATCCAAGAAATGACAACTAATCAATTAAAAGGTATGAATATAGCAGTCAAGCCCGAATGGCTTGATCAACATAACGCGACCTCGGCTCGCCTTGGCAGATGGACAAGGTTAAGTTATCGGTGCCTCTCATAATTTGTTGTTTTCTACATGTCCATTGTTAAAATTTACGGCATACAACTGCTCCCCGAAGTGGGCGAAGCCTCTTTTCCGAGTTGAAGTGAGGATGTGGGTAGGGCTGCCAGTGGTCGACCGTGTTATAACTCAGACTTCTGCTCGAATGAGTACGGATTCACCTGATAGGAGATATACAATTGTATGCCGAGTGCCTGTAGGGAGTGAGTTAAAAGGTGTCCGTGATGAGACGAGTAGCGTGCAGTCAGGGAGAAAAGGTACGACGGCAGAGCAGCGATCCATTATGCGTTCTGCACATGGTTGCAGCCTTTGAAGTTCCACATATGTGCATAACGACGCTGCAATCACGCCTGCTGAGCATGTCCTGACTTCATTTTACATAAATCCAGGCTTTTTCCTTTTCAAGAAATTTTGGGGGTGCAGAAGATACGTAGAACACGACCGGTCGCTGAGCGAATGAAGAGTAATCGAGAACAGGTGTTGATGATAATGAAGTAATATTCTATCACGACCACTTCACCAACCCATCAATATGTACCTCCAGAGAAATACTATCCCCACATAGCCCAGCCTTGATCTCTATATTAATCCCGATCTGTCCATCTCCCACAACAAATAGGTCGTGGTGTGCATCAGCTCCTGTCAAAGGATCCAGCACATCTTTCGGGACCCTGCGCCTGGCCGCTTCCCACCATCCTCCCATGATATCATATTCCCTCTCTGACGCCATATCTGCTATAGCCTTGCACCAGTAATGACATGTTTGACGATTGAACCCCACAGCAACGGGGAAAGTGAGACTATGCGCGTATTTATGTGACTGTACGCGTAATAGAAACACAACGCATGAGTTGATTTGAGCGGGCGTGATCGCGCACTCGAATGTCTCCCAATCCCACGACTGTGAAGAAGCACCGATGATGCGAACGTGCGGGATGCTGTGATTTGCTCTTCGACGCCGGAGGTGGAAGCGACTGAACTCCGGCGTCGCGAAGTCCACTGGTATCGACACCTTCTGACGCACATAGATGGTGCGAAGTTGCCCTGTTGGCCAATCGTCTATAGCAACGAGAGACCCAGCGTCCACACGTGCATATTGCATGCCACCATCGAGGCATTTGAGTCGAATTGCTAGTCGTTGGTTCATGGCGTTACAGGAGCGAATCATAGCAAGGACACTTCTATCACCAACTGCATTTGGGAGGAACTCCAACTGTACACGAATGCCGATGGGAGTTGAGCTGATTGGGAAAGCGGAGAGTATACTTTCCCGCTCGACGGAGCCACAGTCCCGAAACTCTGCCGGTGATCGCGCAAGCAGTCCTCGGTAGGTGGACGAGTCAGATGTGTTGGCTTTCCATGCGAAGAGCGAATGATCATCAGTGGTCTTGAGTATCTCTTCCTGCAATCGCGTGAAGGCCTTTTCCCCTTCGCCATACAGTAATGGCATTTGTATGTCGAAGAGTCCAAGAAGACAGTATCCAATATCCTCGAGTCGTGTGGTCTGGCGACTCGCGGCCCACGACATACGTTCTGCAACAGAAACTTCCTGGACCAATACCGGGTCTTCCAGAACCGGGATGGGGATTCCAGTGGCATGAGATAGCTCCTCCAGATATTCGACCTTTTCGCCCATATACTGCCAGTCTTTTAGGTAGAATCGGCAGGTAGTAGGTGCCAGTAGTTCCTGCAATGTCCAGCCACGCTTAGTCCATCGACATGACTCGAACGCTACTCTTGCGAGAACGGTTGCAGTGTTTGTGTCGATCACGTCAGCTCTAGAGACGTCGCTCAGATATACAAGACAAACTTTGGCATTCCAGTACCAGCGATACATGGAGTTTAGGGACTCTTGAAGCTCGGCCGATGAAGATTTATCGATGCAGCAGGTGTCAATCCACACCCATTTGAGCTTCAGATCTCGCACTTCGCGCGCTGTGTGGACGATTTTGGAGTACCCAAGCCGGTCTCGAAAGTCTTCTTCTGTCATACTGCCGACGGATGTACCCGGATTCCAATTGCCTCGAAGCAACATCTCCATACTAGCCAACATGAGACTGGACTGCTCATCTTGGCTCGAAGACGATGTGAATGACGATGACATTGATGATTGATTGAGGGAACCAGACAGCGCTTTGATCCTGTTGATCCATACTAGCTCTTGATAACTGATTTCGTCGGCACCCCAGGTGTGGGAGAGGATGGCATATGGCGGAATGTCATCGTCTGTGAATGATCGTAGCTCAAGTGTGTCGACATCGATGAGCCTCATTACATAGTAAGAGGTGTTGGATCTCGTATCGTTCGTCGTGGTCGAAGTGGGGTGAAGTCAAAAGACGTCTCCAAAGAGTCTAAAACGTATGAGGCTAGCAGATGCAATGTGCATGAGGCTATGCCTAATTGGCTCCATTTCCTCTCTGAGTCCACACTGTACCTACTATGCCTTGAACTGTAAGGAAGATTGGTCAATGGAATCTCGTGTTGGTGTCAATTGCGTCTCAGCCCAGCAAAGCTTCAAAGGACAATGCTCCCTCATGACCTAGTGTCCTCGTCCAGAAATTCTGCCTTGAACCAGGACGGCGAAGTGATGAAAGGATCGCAATCACTGTAGTGATCACATGTCGAACCGGAACTTTGAGTGCTAGAGCTTCCTTCACGCCCTACAGTAAGCATCGTAGGACGCCGCCTGTGCGCCGGCCGACGAGAGGTAGTTGAGTCGGTGGAGCTCATAGGGTTTAGGTGAACGTCCTCGAGGTTGTTTGAGCTGTCCTTCTGGCGGGCTAATCGTGTACGTTTGCAACAATATGCTAGAACTTTCCTCACCCGCAGAAATATGGGGTTGGCATCGTCGTTTGAGGTGTCCTACTTCAGTGTTAGCAACGAAGATCTCTCGGATGTGGCGTGTTTCAGCCTTACATTTGGACGGTTCAGCTCTGGGCCAGGAAAGTTGCACTCAAATCCGGTGTGGATCATTGAATGTCGGGCGCTCATTATGGTGTATAGGATGCGTTGCACAGTCGTGTGATTTGAGGTTGTTCTGCCAGGTCGGTTGAGTGGTGAATATGCGCAAAGCTGCTTGATTATATTTATGACGAAGCCTCTCTGTCTTGTTATACCGTGTCGAACTACGCCCTAAAGCCTGGAACACGCCGCATTGAGCGTCATGCTCGGTTGATGTGCACGTTGATTGCGGTGTGCTACCTCCTTTTGGTTACGCCGTATGCATGCTACTTTGCACGGCCCTCCAACCATGGTGCGTCCGGCCGTACGCTACGACCTGTGTGTGGGAGCTTGATCCTTCTAGGGAACCGACCTGTGGCTGGAGTTTGCTAAACATCGATAATGGGGCCTCTCACAGCTGCAGCTAAGATTTGACGCACGCAAGCCTACCACATGGAGGACATGGATTCGCTTCGGACCTCACTGGAATATGTGGGCTGATCGCTAGGTAGTTGGATGCTAGCCTGTTCTGCAACTATCGGGTTTGTACAATCTGGCGTCCAGATGTCATATTGCATACTGATTGTGGGCCCATCATCAAAAAGGCTGGGACGTCGTCTGGAACCGAATGGAAGTAATGCAAAAGTGAGCGCTAATGGTGATGCATCGGGAATCGAAGGTTGCAACGTGGACCGAAAATAACGCTAGCCCAGTGCGTGCCACTGATTGGCCGGCTGAGATCGGATTCGTGTTGGCGTAATCTCGACTTTGTATGAGAGTTCATGTAGTGAGATGGTGGCCTCGTGCGATTGATTGCTCATCGGACGTTTGACTATATTTGGAATGTGGAGTTGGAGGTGGTATAATTGAGTGCGTTGGGCCAACAAGTACGAAGCTACGTAACCAGTTCCAACGCAATAGACACAAACATGTTGAAGGAACACATCTGCATATTTCATGTTCAGTTGGAGGACGTTATTAGGAAGCTGCAATGCCTAGCCGTGCTTTGTGGTTCGAAAGTGAGCTCGCTTGCAGTTGAGCACTCACTGTCATGCCACACATAGTTTCAAGTACATGTTGCCGTTATACATTAGACAGGCTCTGCTTCGGGGGAGCTTTCGATTACCCACCATAATCAAGCTTACGATATCAGGCTGTGCAGTTTATCGAATAAAAGGAACACGATAGACAAGAGCAACGAGTAAGACATGCTGCATGTGACGCATGTGACGCATCTGAAAGTTGATCAGTGAGGCTGCAACAACCCAAAGTAAGGGGACTTCGTCTCTACGGCTTCTTCAGTTGGTGAAGTCATCGAATGACTTTAACGGTGTCACTGTATGTTGCTGCACTTCCCTCTAGTGATGACCTTGCAATGCGCAACCGGGTAGCTACCCAATGTCACCATTTTTCAAAGAACCAAGTCGCTGCATGGAACAAGAATGTTCTCGTGCAAGCTACCATCTAAATTATTGTATCGCAACGGTACAGCGTTGTATTCACGTCTACAAGGCAGTGCTGAAGAGCTGTAGGCGAGAATGATCAGCAATGATCTTCCCTCGGGTTCGCATGGTTCTAGCGTCGCGCTAGAGCTCAGTTGCCGGTGTCCGAAAATAACCGTCGATCATCACATCTCGCACAACCCCGGAATTGTACTTGTCTCCTTGTCTATGCCCCTCCCCTCCCAACTTCGAGGTTAATCCCACTAAGCTGTAATTTGCTTTTCGTTCGAGGGAATGCTCATCTGAAGTTGGTGTACCCTCTAGAACTGCTAGAAGGACGACGCCTTGACTCGTTGTCCCGCACTATCATCACAATATCTGACATGGTAAAAGGCTCCGAGCTTGGGTGCCAGATGCTTATTTACAGCCTCACATTCTTCTGTCAGACGTAATAGGTTGCAGTGAGAATACCAAATTTATAGTAGGTTTTGTTAACACTTCTGTTTTACTCAAGAGAGCAACAAAAACCCTCAGACCCAGGCAGCCAACACTAAAGCCTATAGCCATCTATTCGAGCCACATCCTTAGTTCAATCTCCTAGCGTTCTATAAAGTTCTCATGCTTCCATTCCTTCTAATTCTTCCATGCATATAAGCACCAACGTACGTCCATGCGCAACTTTACTTTCTCATCCCATCCGGACTCTGCACCGATTGGTCTCCCGTACCTTTCTTCAGTCAGCAGCCACGGAACCAGGGTACGCAAGGTGGTACTAAGACACGCCAAAGCGTGGACGTGCTCATGTTGTTCGGAGTCCGATGCTACTGCGCAGCAACGCATGCATGTCGGTCAGCACGTGTAACTGCGGGAGGACTAAAGTTCGACCGGACAGAGGCGGCTTCGAGAAGGGTTCTATGCGTGTTGGTGTAAAGGATGGGGCAGGGTGTGGGTTTACCATGCCGTAGCTGCTAGCTCGCTGCTATACAATGCTGCCTTCGCGGTCTACCAAATATTCATAAGATGGAAGTTCTTGGCCAACTTCATTGCTTCTCTCGACTTACATGAGTGTGGAAAGGCTGTTGGCGTTCGAAGTAGGCGAACAATTCAACTCAAACCGTGGCGTAGTATTGCTTACCGCGTCGAGGCTGAAGGATATACATACGGTACACCACATAGAGATACAGAGACCAGAGTGGCTATGTAGTGATTCATTGAAAAGTAGAACCTCAGGTTAGCGTCATTCTAAGCCATTTTCCGCATTGAGCTCATGATCCTAGGAAACCAACTCAGCCTCATTGTCATGCTTGCTGCCTCGCATGTTACACGACAAGGAACGGTCGAGGAATATGTGGCTGACGTGCAGAATTCGGGTATCTTGATTCTACATACGCATGCAGGACAACCAAGAGAATGCTAGTACAATTACTGTTGGCGAGAACAATTAATCGATCAATGTACTAAGTGCGAGACATGTCTCGCTCTAGCCGCCTCAGCACGCGACACTGCGAGATGACGTAGCGCAGAAGACCAACTACAGCTGCATGAAGTATCAGCCGCGGTGAGAAGCGTCTGAACCATCGGTCTCATGATTTAGTTTACAGGAATGCATGAAAGCCAGCACGTAAGAGGCAGCCAACCCCACCAGCCTATGAAGATACACCCCATGCTCATAGACGCCAGCATGGTAAACATGGCTTGTCCAGTCCCAGTGTGGCATTAGGTGTTGCTAACACCACACTGCACAAGCCACTTCGGGTCCAAGGGGTCTTCCATTCTTCCCAGATTCCTAGACACAGTGAAGTGTAGATTGGTCTGGTCATTATACGCCAACCGCTCAATCTCAAGTTGCGTATCGCACGCCTCTGCCAAACACGGGATCTGTACTGACATGCGATTGTCAGTCTGCGCGCCTTCCTCTGAACGCAGAATCCCAAATATGCGGCCCCCAGAAATCTCCGAAATGCGCTGTAAGAGTTCGTCATGGTGTGTGCTCATGTGCGGACAGATTCGCGCCGCCAGTCCTTGCAACATATCCTGGACAGCGCTGCGGTCGAGCGTGGAAATAGGACCCAAGTTTTTGTACAACAAACTTTGACCAAGCATGATTCGATTGACAAAATGTGGGGAACCAAATTCAAATATCTTGCTCTCAAGCAGCATGCTCGGCTTGGTGACACAACCTCCATTGCCTAATATGATGGGGCAGTCGATTGTGACCCTGGTAACCTGCTGAATTCTGGCCAAGACGTCTTCACGATTGAGCCATAGGTGAGGACATATCTCAAGCAAGCACATATGACCTCGGCACCGACGGACTCGTCCTGACTGGAAGATCTCGGTGTCGTCAAAGTAGCGTCTTGGATGTGACGTCCGGCACGGCCAACACAATAGATGACTGGGTGATTGCGTAGTAACCACTTCCGTGTCGGCAAGCTTGGTGAACTTGTCTCTAGCTAGTCTGCCTTCCACGCCTGCTTTGGTGTAGTAATCCTGCTTAGTTTGCACGTCCGTGCGCTTGATAATGGAGGCGAAGCGACGACTGGTCATCCGAAGACAGAATTTATCAAGCGCCGGCAAAAGCTGAATGATCTGTAGAATGAGCTCTACAGGCAGTCGGTAGAAGGAACATAGCTCGGCGTTGAAGATCTGCAGCGAGGCTGCGTGCCTGCTGTTGTCCCGCCTTCGCTTGTAGGAGGAAGAGCCGGCATAGGTTCTCCAGAACAGCGGAGGAGAGATCTCAGAGCGCGTGATCTGTCGAAAGAGGGTAATGTACTTTGTGTTGCCAAAAGCCTTCAGCGTGTTGGGAGACGCAGCAAGTGCTTGTTTAAGTATCGTTCGCTGCTGCTGTTGATTACCTGGGGGCATTGTAACTTCGGTGTAGTGAGACATATCGTCACTTCATGTACAAGAAAAAAAAATGAGCATGAGTGATGACGCCTTGCAATAAGTATGCGGTTCTGGCACAGCCTCCTGGTCGTCGGTCTTCTCCTCAGCCCACCAAGAAATCCAAGGCAGCGTACCTTGGTACCAGAGATCACCTGAACGCCAAAAGCGCGGGCGCCTCGTTCGTCAAGAACGCTCAGCCTTGTGGCGAACACCGCCGGTCAGCCTCGTAGGTATTGGACATGAGAGAGTAAGTAGATATTGGAATTCAATTTACGTGGAAATGCACATGCAAAGCCCTTTCGTGTGCAACTGATAGCCTCTTCATGGCTGCACGGAGGTTGCGCTCATGTCGCCGCAAACATTCTCGTTGATATGAGCTGTTAATTGCCGACGACTACGGATTGGAAGGTATGCGAATTTGGATTCCGCTCAAGATACCCGAAGGAATGTAACTATAGCGGATATGAGTAGATACCAGCATACAAAAATGAGGTTGAACAGAGTGGTCGTCCCTAATTACAACCCATGACCGCATCGGCAAAACCCCGGCCTGCCTAAGCTTGCGCCCGATGATGAACATTTACACAACTTTTTGGCCCAGCGGAACAGCGCCCACCAACATCACGACCACCCATCGCATCTTCGATCCCACCAAATTCACCCTTCAGGAACTCCACATACCAAATCGCCAATATGGTCAAGCTCGAAGAAGTCATGGACGAGGAGTTCGTCCGCGAACAAGAAGGCCCTCATGACGAAGACGACTGGGACACAGATTCCGGTAAATCCTAATCCTACCCACCCCCAAAAGTGCTGCGATCTAATAAACTCGATTATATAGAATCAGACACATCCTCCATCGGCTCCTCTCCATCGGACGAAACCCTCTACGAGCGCATCCTTGCCCTGCAAGACATCATCCCCGCCTCGACCAGACGCTCTATCAGCACAAAAGTCTCAACTACCAGCTCATGGATCAAGAGCGGCCTATTCATGGGCGGCAAGACGCTGTGGGTTGTGAGCACGAGTGCTTTGCTTTTGGGAGTTCCGTGGGCGCTGGCGTATAGTGAGGAGCAGATGATTGTGGAGCAGGAGAGGGCAGAGTTGATGGCGCAGAGGGCGCAGAACGAGGTATGTTAATCACGGCGAAGCGGGTATTGCAGATGTTGGGGACAATGCTAATGTTTGGAATATAGTTCATGGCGCCTGGCACGCCGATTCCGGGGCAGCCGCAGGGCGCGAAGCCAGCTTTGTAGGAACAAGGTTTTGAAAGGATTGCGAAGAGCTCATGTAGCGACTGTTGAGGAATATCCCACAATGCAACATACATCAGATATTGGGAGGGGCGCACTCGGACGAGCACGCTTTTTGTGCACATTGCGCCACGACAGGAAAGACATGTTACGACCTGTACTATATTTCTCGACTCTTCAGTAATGTATTGCATCAAATCACCCATCACACTCAATGCCTCGTCCGACCCTTAGTGGAGTGACATTTTTAGCTGAGCTCACGCTATGCTGTACTATATACAAGGTGCCATGGATTTACACAGCACCTTTATCATTTGATCTGGTGGCACTATACTCCGTCATGTCTACCGCAGCCGCAGCCTATTACATTTCAACAAACATTGCGCCTTTTTGCAAACGTGCTCGAGATGTCTTTGGAGTCTACCCATCGGACCGCCGGATATCGTGAGATGGTACTGAAAAGCGAGCAGCTTCGCGCGCTTGAACCCAGGAAGTGTGGTAATACAGCCAAGAGAAGAGTCATGAGATTATAGTCGGTACAAGATACGATCAGGGAGTCTAGAACGGGATGGCGCCGGCGGACATGGCGGCGCCTGCTTGCTCTTGTTGCTCCATCACCGCCTCGTCGGCGGCTTCGATCGCGACCGCAAGACCGAGCTTGGCGGCGTTCTGAATTATTGTTAGCTTTTATCGTAAGTTCTCGAAATTTTAGGAGTACACACCTGCTTGTGATCAATCTCACCGGAGAATGTAACTCTGATCGGCGGGGCAATCATCTTCTCCAGCAGACACGAGACCTTGCCCTGGTTGTCGATTTGTGCGCGGAAGGATGATTGACGGAAGTCGTACTTGGCGCCGATTGTGACATTGCCCTCCTTCTGTGGTCCTGCCATGGGTCCTCCAGGCCCGATGCCAGCGAATGCAAGGTTGCAGTTGATGCCCGTCTCCACCTTGTCGGTCAACCTGCGCCAGTACGAAGCTTCCAACACACCACGATCGGGGATGATCTGCCCGCATGCCATCCAATCAGCAGCCCTGTAACGCGCAGCATATGAGACGTTCAGTTCTGGCGGGTATGCCATGGCGGGGCGGCTCCAGAAAGCATCGATACCGAGGGACAATCGAGGTGTGACAGCCTGTAGGTAGCTGGCCATGAGCATCCCCGTGATGCCGCCATCAAGCAGCGAGGGATTCACGGCCTTTAGCGAGGCCGAGAAGTCGGCGCCGGTGTAGTCATTCTCGAGCGAGACCATGTTGCCTTGCGATGTGAGCTGAACGGCAGTCTTGGAGACGAATGCAGATGTCCAGCGCCAGTTGAAGCGTCCAGAGAACTGGAGGTCGTTGTCGAGGTTGCCCTGCATAAACACCTAATAGAGGTCAGCGGAGGTGGCCAGCACGCGAGCAAGGCGACGTACCCTGGGCGAGCCATAGAGCACCATGTACGAGTATGGCGGTTGCAGCTGCGATCCCATAGACAGCGAATGTGCAACCTGGAACAATGGAGCGGCGCTGAAGGCCTTGGTGAGCTCGGCGCGCAGGCCAGAGAAGCTCGAATTGTTCAGGAATACATCGCGCTGCACCTCTCGTGAAATGCCCTCGACTGTTCCGGGATTGGCCAGCCCTAGAGCCTCTCTCCGCTCCTGGAAAGCTGTGTATGCATCGAGTACTCTTGCGAATGGACCCGTGTGCGAGACCTGAGGTGGGGAGAAGATGCTGCCGACAGCTTGCTCCTTCGTGGGATTTGGGTTGAGGTCCATGGCGGCGGCAGACGGCAAGAAAATTACTTCAGATGCGGCGGCTCGGATGGGCGAATGGCAGCAAGTGGGCGGGCTGGTCGAGATGCGCGATGATGCGTGTCTCTCTTGCGATGGTGTCTGTGAACAATTTCTCAGGAAGCTGGTCTGACATAATGCACTAGACTAAACCGCAACCCGACAATTTACCGCGCGACCGACAACCAGCGATAAGATATGACGACCATTGGACCTTGCTTTTTGGGACGAGGCATCCTGCAGCTGCACATATACTACGACAAACCACCTGCTCTCCCCGTGCTCTATTCACGACACCATCCACGCCGTCGCGAGGTGCCAGACTTGGCCCTTCCTGCCGCTGCATCTTGACACTGGGAACGCTCGGTACACGCCTCTCAGCGCCGTGCCCTATCTCCGAAGTGTCACAACGCTACTTCATCACCACCAACCGCTCAACATCGCTGCCCGTTTCCATTGCATTTCCTTGTATTGACGACGTTTTCTCCTTTACTTTTGTCTTCTCTGTTTACGCCCTTGGTAGATTCGTTTCCACTTAATTTGCAAACATGGATACCCTCTTGTGAGTGCTCAGACCCCTCATCCGGCGCCCGAGAGTGAATGCACCGCAATCGACACCCTTCCTTTCCTATATGTGACTGATGATTGCTAGAACAGCCGATATCTACGCCAACTCGCCGCGCTTCCGGCGGCGGTCGAGTACTTTTGTTGACGCTATCCACGATCTACCGGAGCGAGAGGAGATGGCCCCCGCTCAACTCTATAGCACTGAATCTGGCCGACTATTCCATTCTGGACGCATCGTCATTGCTACTGTTGGACTCCCTGCCCGAGGCAAGACGCACACATCCGTTGCCGTGGCTCGCTACCTTCGATGGCTGGGGGTCAAAACTCACGTGTTCCATCTGGGCGACTACCGCCGCGCAACTCTTGGCCCGGAACAAGATGTGCCTGACGACTATTTCTTTCTGAATGCTTCCCCACAATCTGTGCTCCTACGCAACAAGATCCTAAAGAAGTGTCGCGAGGACATATACCAGTTTCTCGAGCACGACAAGGGCCAGGTTGCCATCTACGATGCCGTTAATGCCATTGCCCAGGGTCGCCGATCTCTAGCCAAGGAGTTTGCGAAGAATGGTATCCAGACAGTTTTTATCGAGTCGCACTGCACAGATGAGCGCATCATTCAGGAGAATGTACGCCGCGTCAAGATTGGCTCCCCAGACTACATTGGCTGGAAGGACGAAGACGCGGTACAAGATTATCTAGCTCGCATCAACTCGCGGATACCACACTTCGAGACCATGGAGGAGTCTGACCTACATTGGATCAAGATGATCAACGCTGGCGAGCGTGTCGTTGTCAACAACTGCGCATTTGGCTACCTGTCACAACGAATCGTCTTCTATCTACTCAACTTGCACATTAAATCACGACAAACATACTTCGCCCGCGCAGGTACTACTCGAGAGGAGGACTCATACAAAGCTGACGCCAACCTGTCTGACGATGGTCGTGACTATGCGAAGAAGATGAGCGAGATTCTGCTGAAGTACCGCGAGGAGGAGAAGCAACGACTTGCCGAGCAAGGTGCACCCGATACTGCTCTCAAGCCCTTGACAATCTGGACATCGACTCGGAGGCGCACTGTCCAAACCTCAGAGCATCTAGCGAGCATGGGCTATCGGGTCAGGCAAAGATCACAAATGAGCCAAATGAATCCTGGCGTCTGCGAGAAGATGACAGAGGCCAGGATCAGGCAGGAGTTTCCGCAAGAGGTAGCAAAGCATGAAGCAGATCCGTATCACCATCGATATCCACGGGCGGAGGCAAGTTCTTCATTCTTAAGGATAGTTGTGTCGCTAATGGAGCGCAGTCGTACCACGACCTTGCCGTACGGATGGAGCCAATCATTCTCGAGCTCGAGCGCGAAGAGAATGACCTCCTCATCATCGCTCATGAATCTGTCCTGCGTGTGCTCTACGGGTATCTGATGGCATGTAATGCAGCCGATATCCCAAAGCTTGAGTTTCCAAGAGACGAGATTATAGAGGTCAGCAGTTCACTTCCTGTCCAATGCCGAAGCTTTACACTAACGTTGGATTAGATCATCCCATCAAGCTACAACAACGTCGCCAAAAGGATCAAGATTCCCGGTCTTCCTGCAAGCATGGTTCCTGGAAGCCCAGAAGACATCCAAATGCCTGTACCGCCAAGCGGAGCAGTAAGTCCGTTAGGAATGGGCACGCCAAAGGCAGGCTCAGGCACAGCCACACCTCAATACTCAACTCAACCCTTGAATGTGAAGAAGACGAATATTAATCCTCTTGAGTAGAGTCGTTACCGTTACGGCACGACGTATGATAACGAAAGAGCCAGTCAGATAACGGAGTTCACTGCTGGGTTGGATGGATGATTATGATTCGCAGCATGATCTTTAGATTTATACAAGATAAGGTCGCCAAGTTATGCTCATGATTTCATGATCTTGAACGGCTTGCTCATGCGAAGCGAGGGCGCTGAGCGCGTTGCTGTTCGTCTGCTTTGATAGAAGTTGAATATAGCATTAAACTTACGCTATTTATATGAAGGAAATTAATACGTTGATAACTTCGAGCAACGTACTCGTGATCTGCAAGCACTACAGTTCTGTATGCGAGACTCTTCCTTTTCGACATTGCAATCATATGCCATGCCTTGTGACTACCCAGATCAGCGCGCATTCCGAACATGTGCACAAATCCTCGCCTAGAGCTCGCGAATTTCTCTTCTTCGTGACATGTACTTTTTCCTTTCCACAAACAGCTCAGAAAAGCCTACACGGACCCAGTGCGAAGATGGCATGCTTAACACATTCACTCTTGACAGCAAATGTTATGATTTCGCGCAAGTAGAATTTTCATTTGGGATCAGCGTGACACCACCGCAAATTGCCAAACAGTCTAGGTACGAGCCAGTAAATTTTATTGCCTGATATGCCTGACTGACAGAATTCAAAGAACTTCTCCGCAATGCCACTTAATCTGAGTGCTCAGCCAAAGTCCGGTGGAAGGCGAGCCGGGCCTTCGATTGTCTTCTCAATGACTGTGACCACATATCGAGGCTTCTTCCAGGGAAACTTCTGTAATCTAGCGGCTGGCTGATCTGCCTGCCTGTACCTTCCTAGATTCAGTCGAATCCTGATCAAACCATTGATGTAACCATCTTGTGGATTCACGACTGGTATTGCAGTGCTCCTCACCGAGGATGCCTCAAAGTCGCTTCCTCTAGGAACGGATTAGGAATCTGGGGTTCCCATATTCGGGTGGGCAGTTGCAGTACGTCCGAGACTAATTCAGGGAAGGTATTTTTGAATCAGATTGCCGCTCCGCTTGCACCATCGAGGTCAATCGGGCCGATGGATGGTGTACGATGGTGTACGCCCCAGAATGTGTAAGTGGGTGTACACGCCGCTAAACTAACGTCCGTCGACTATGACGGACCCTAAGACCGCCCGGCATCGTGTTGGTTTACACAAGGACATTCTTACATCTTTTACGTGGTTGAGCAGTCTGTTTACCACTGTTCTCCAAAGTGACCTCAATTGGGATTGGAACATACAGGCCTTGCTGTTGATCGTCTTGGAAGAAATCTGGTAGAGCTTCCTGGTTGTTGCTTTCGTTGGAATTAATCCCTGTTCGATACGCAGAGGCTATGGTAGAGGGTACCGGGGTCTGGCTCGGATGCTAATGTTAGGGTACCTGAGTGGCGGGAGCGCTTAGATTGAGAAATATCAAACAACATTACATCCACCACCACTGTGGAGATGTCAGCCCGCTTCCGTGGTAGAAGGATTTGAAGAATGGGTCACTTTGCCACAATTCGATGGCCTGAAGTGCTTTCTCCATGTAGAAGATGTTCAGTTCTTCCATTCGCTCCTCAAAATGTTTTAAAACAACATCTCCATTGAATTGAACTATCAGCTAATGTGGCGAGGACATGCAACACCCGTATGAGATAACTCGCAGCGTCCGAGAGCGGACATTCCGAGAGGTATGCAGGCCATACGGATGTTGAAACGGCGCGATGAAGAATAACCAACAGTTGCTGATCGATCCACGTGCCAGCTGGTCCCAAGCGGAAGTTTTCGAAGAACGATAGCGTGGAAGAGTCCATGTTCGCCTGATGCAAGTCCAGCTTGCAGAGTGGGACGTCAGGTTGTGTTGCGCCTGTTCTCTCATTACTAGCCCTGTTCTCTCGTTCTCTCATTTCTTAGTTCATTCCGGTGAGGAGCTGCTGTAGGGCGGCTCAAATGTCGTGCCGTCTGATGCGACATGCCCATACCAGCCCAGCCGCCACGGAACACTGGCACACAGTGCAACGCCTAGCATAAGACAATCCTACGAACAGCCAGATTTCGAGAGGGCAGAGTCTCTACTTTGGCACATTGTCAGCTCAAAGATCGCAACGTCGATAAAACCGAATTAGGTAAGAAGATCATTCAAATTCACGAAAGGCTGGGAACAAGAGTTGATGCATTTATGCTGAGCCCAGAAGAAATCAGAGCCAAATTTGGATACTTTTACCAAAACGTGGATTACTCAGAAGTTGACGAGATCTTTGTCAACATGAACAGTGGGTGGGCTGGGACAACCAAGGCTCTCGCAGCTTACACAAACGTGGCGGTCGAGGCAAATGAAGGGTCAAAGAAACGGCTCGATATCGTGAAGAAGGGTATCCTTGGAGAACCGGTGGAGAGCTTGCAATTCGATGCGTATCGTGTTCGCTGGTAGGTCTTTCTTCTTACACACCAAATGCAGAACGAAGCTAACATACTCTCTAGGGACGGCGTGACGCCCAACCAAGATTTTGTGATCGCGTCACATACATATTGTAAGAGGCTCTTCATTGCAACGGCTGGATCGTTCCATAGATGGAAGTTCATGCCTACGGTGGGTCGCTATGTTGTCGAGATGCTGGATGGTACCCAGGACGCAGGTCTTGCACAACGATGGTCATGGGACCGGCCGAATGAAGGTGCTGCGTATGGTGACCTGCTGTCGACCTTGGAGTTGCGCAATTTTTAGGTATCGGATCAAAGTTGGGTGCTCAGCCGGAACTGGTCCACTCGATGTGATACACTTGTGACCTAATCTATAATGGTCGATATCGTCTGGAGTGTTTTTCCATGTTGAGTCGACGTCTAGGACACAGAAACTGTATCGTGACAGGATGTGGATAGATTCGCCTGAAACGAGTCGAGTCATCGCGTGTGATAGACGGATCCGAACTTAAGAGTTACTTTAGCGAGCGTGGTGCGAATGCGATCTACCGAGTGGTATCCCTTCATCTTACAAACGTCAGCACAACTAATCACCACAACCTAAACCCAGAACGAAGTCTTTAGTGAACACTAAAAGCTTCAGTGGAACGTGTGGGCATCAGCAGATATGGAGACGTGTACTCGTCCCGACAATCCCATGGTCTAGCCTCGGCCGAAAACCCCAGAACCCCGCCCGTCAAGTCCGAAAGCACGTTCGCCTATTCACCCGCCCCCATTATCTTCTAACGCAAGACAGCTAAATCGCTCCACATGTAGGCGCCGCACAGGGTCTGTGCACACGTGGCATGGGATGGACCTCGGGACGCTGAGGCGAGATGGCAATGTCGATAGAAACACCCTGCAAGCCTCACATCAAGCACTTTTTGACTTCATTGAATCCTCATCATCCCATTGTGATCACTATTACAACCAAACCTTAGCTTGATAGTAAGAATGAGTCCGAGCACATTACGTGTTTACCAATTGATGATGATTCCTAATAGCTGACCGGCACAGGGCACGAGAAAGACCAAAGGAGACAAGTTCACAAAGCTACCTAGTAGCGTATTACGACGATCTGGTTATTGAGCATTCTCATACTGAATTTGCGTCGAATCTCCGAACGCAAACCTCGAAATACTGCCGTTGGAACCATCTTGAAGCAGCTGTATCTTATCTGCATTTGCGTTGCATTGCCGTCAGGCAATCGACCTTGAGTTTTCGAGATGGTTTACAAGTCTCGCTTCTCGATATCTATACCGTCCGTATCGTTGCCAACTTATATCTTCGATTCGCCAACGTCAGATCTACCAAAGACACCATTTTACATTTCAGCCAAAGAGCCAGACAAGTACTACCTCTCCGTCCATGACTACCGTCTCTATGCCCAACGCCTGGCGTCGGGTCTACGGCGCGCAGGACTCCAGCAAGGCGATCGAGTACTGCTCTTCTCCGGAAACACGCTCTTCTTCCCGTCTGTCGTGATGGGCGTCATAATGGCCGAGGGCATTTTCACCGGTGCAAACCCAACCTACGTAGCCCGGGAACTCGCCTACCAACTCAAAGACTCTGGCGCAAAGTACTTGATCTGTGCCGAAGGCAGTCTCGAGACGGGCATTGCCGCCGTCAAAGAAGCCGGCTTGTCGGCAGATCAGGTATTCATCTTCGACGATGGCACCGCCACCTTTGAGGGCAAGAAGGTCGAAAAGACCACTGAGCTAGGCACATTGCGCCACTGGACATCGCTCCTAGACACTCCCGAAGCAGGCGCGAAATACCACTGGCCCAATCTGACCACGCCCGAGGAACTCGATCGCGTCATTGCGCTCAATTACTCTTCTGGAACGACTGGGGTAGCCAAGGGCGTGATGATCACGCATAAAAATTATGTCTCGAACTGCGCGCAGCAAATTCACCTCGCGGCTACACATCCAGAGTTTAACACGAGATTACCGAGGAAGCGGCACCTCTGCTTCTTGCCCATGTACCACGCGATGGCGCAGGCCATTTTTGCTGTTGGGGCGCCAAAGCAGCGCATCCCTGTGTATATGATGCCGAAATTCGATTTTTTGGAGATGCTGCAGAGTATACCCAAATTCAAGATTACGGACCTCGTGCTTGTACCGCCTGTGCTTGTTGCGATGGCTAAACATCCCGCGACCAAGCAATTCGACCTTTCATCCGTTGAATCTGTCGGCTCGGGCGCTGCGCCACTGGGTCGCGAGGTATGCGAGGAGTTTGAGAAGCTTTGGCCGTCGGGGAAGATTAACGTGAAGCAAGGGTGGGGCATGACTGAGTTGACGTGTGCGGCGCTGGGTTATCCTCCACATGAGCACTCTGCTAGTTTCTCAGTGGGCGAGGTCATGGCGGCATGCGAGGCCAAGATTGTGCTTGACGATGAAGGGAAAATCGAAGCGAAGACAGGTGAGAGGGGCGAGATTTGGGTGAAGGGACCAAACGTAATGAAGGGGTATTGGGGTAAGCCAGAGGCTACGAGGGAGACGATGCATGATGGGTGGTTGAAGACCGGAGATGTGGCGTATGTGGATGAAGAGAGGCACTTCTTTATTGTGGATAGGAAGAAGGAGCTGATCAAGGTGAAGGGGCTGCAGGTGGCGCCGGCGGAGCTCGAGGCGATGTTGCTTGAGAACACGGACGTGCAGGATGCGGCGGTCATTGGTGTGCCGCATCATGGCGATGAAGCGCCTCGTGCGTATATTGTGCCGCAGACACCAGAGAAGGCGACGCCAGAGGTTGCGAAGAGTATCAAGAAATGGCTTGCGGAGAGGGTGTCAAAACACAAGAGGCTGGAGGGCGGGGTGCATTTTGTTGAAGCGATCCCCAAGAATCCGGTAAGTTTGTTCTAGACATGACTGGGAGGCACACGCTAACGATGAACAGTCTGGTAAGATTCTGAGAAAACAGCTGCGTGACCAGGCAGCCCTGGAGGACACAAAGTCGAAGTTGTAGATTGAGGTGTCGAGTTTGACATGTAGATAGTATCGTTGAAGCCCATGAGAGGTCCGCAATGAAATAAGACAACTCACAATTGGCGACTTGATCTCCCAGCGATGCGTAAGGCGAAGATGGGAAGCCTGCTTGGTCGCAATAAAATTGAATACCGACTCTGGTGGAAAACGACGCCGCCACTGGTATGCCTTCTCTTGGAAGTGCTGGAGCTCAAGACACGTCGCTGGTTAAGGCTGTCGGAGAGGCCGTGAAACGTTGATAATAGCATTTGCTGCTGGATATATACATGCAGCTTTCTTCGAAGCTTGTGTCATGCTTGGAGACTCCCACGGTACTTCGTCCTTAGTTGCTTCGCTCTCCGCCTTTTGCTGCCCTCAACTCATCCATCTTCTTGACGCGCTCCTTGAACTCGTCGTACTGACATTTCTCGTATGAGTGTCGCTCGTTCTGTGCATCCTATCAGCTTCCGGTGGTGCTGGTCCTCTGGTACATTTCCGGCCTTACCTCGCACTTCCACGGCAGGTAGAACTCCTCGTGCCGACAGCGGTTCAATGGGATGAGAAGGTGTGCACACGAGTCGCGATATGGCAGAGGCAGTCTGGCGGCGCTCATCTCCTCGCGGGTAGCCTCTGAGCAGTCTAGTCAGTACATGGTGCCTGTGAGCTCATGGCATGCAAGGCGGCGTGAAAACGGACTTTTTGGCGCGCCATCGAGGCCGACAGCATGCTTGATCGATTCGGTAACGGTCATGATGGCGTCTCGCTGTGTCGTGGTAATTCAATGGCGTACGGGCAGCGGGCGGAGGAGGGGCTCTGTGGTCGCAAGCTCTCCGCAGGTGAAAGTGAGGTTCGAGGTCGGCCGGGAAGCTGCGACACCGCCCGAGGGGCTTGGCGGCAGGAACGAACGCGAGCGAGCGCGTGAATAGCTGGAGCGCGTCTCCCAGCACGTAACCGCTGAACAGTCCCCACCACCCTGCCCGCATCCCTCGCCCACAGGCCCGCCGACATGCCTCCTGCGCCTGATGGCAAGATCTACTCGGCTACCTACAGTAATGTTCGTCGTGCTCCTCCTCACATGATCTCACCGTGCAGCCGGCCGCCGTGCACTTTTACGTTTGCGACAATCAGCTCACCGCCAGCAGGTTCCCGTGTACGAATGCAATGTCAACGGCAACCATGTTATGCGCCGCCGCGCCGACGACTGGATCAACGCCACCCACATCCTCAAGGTCGCCGACTACGACAAGCCTGCACGAACCCGTATTCTCGAGCGCGAGGTCCAGAAAGGCGTGCACGAGAAGGTGCAGGGCGGGTATGGAAAGTACCAGGGAACATGGATCCCGCTCGAGGAGGGTCGCCATCTCGCAGAGCGCAACGGCGTCCTGCATAAGATGCGGCCCATTTTCGACTATGTGCCTGGCGACAGGAGTCCACCGCCAGCACCCAAGCATGCCACGGCTGCGTCGAACCGCATGAAGCCCCCACGGCAGAGTGCTACTGCCTCAGCTGCAGCTGCTCGAAACGCCAAAAACAACAACAATTCCTACTCGCTCGAGGCTATGCAGTGTAGGATGCCACTCCTTGATACCGTCAGGGCACTTCAAGTTCAGGTTCAGGCATGCTAACTCTTGTGTGCACAGCGTTTGTTACGAACAACTCACAGTCCCAGGTGAGCGAAGATCCATACGAAGCCTCGCAAACACGGTCGCAGATATTCCGCGAAGAGACCCCCGACAACGGCACTATCGTCTCGGAAAGCATGCTGGGCGACCACGACATGATGGATGCCTCGCAGTACTCTACTGGCGGCAATCGCAAGCGCAAACGCGGCGTAGATCAGATGTCAATGCTCGATCAGCAACACCAAATCTGGGCTGACGCATTGCTCGACTACTTCATGCTCCTCGACCACGAAGCTGCATGCGCCTGGCCCGAGCCGCCACCAAGCATCAATCTTGACAGACCAATCGACGAGAAGGGCCATGCTGCTATGCACTGGGCGGCTGCCATGGGCGATGTCGGAGTAGTTAAAGAGCTCATACACCGGGGGGCGCGCATAGATGGCTTATCGAATAATCTCGAGACACCTCTCATGCGCGCTGTCATGTTCACCAACAACTTCGACAAGGAAACGATGCCAAGCATGGTCAAGATCTTTCAGCAGACAGTGCACCGGACCGACTGGTTTGGCAGCACCGTCTTCCATCACATCGCCGCGACCACTAGTAGCTCGAACAAGTACGTTTGCGCGAGGTGGTACCTTGACTGCATCATCAACAAGCTCTCGGAGACCTGGATTCCAGAGGAAGTTACAAGACTACTAAACGCGCAGGACCAAAATGGCGACACAGCAATCATGATCGCGGCCCGAAACGGTGCAAGAAAGTGTGTACGGAGCCTGCTGGGACGCAATGTGTCTGTTGATATACCCAACAAGAAGGGAGAGACTGCAGATGACCTCATACGGGAATTGAACCAGCGACGGCGGATGCATGGTCGTCCGCGACAAGCTTCATCATCGCCTTTTGCACCCCCTCTGGAACACCGACTCAATGGCCTACCTCAATTGGACGGAGGGCCTCTAATACCGGTGCCATTTCCTAGTATAGCAGTTCGTGAGCCGGCTGCATACCGATCACAAACCGCATCACATCTCATGACAAAAGTTGCGCCCACCCTGCTCGAGAAGTGCGAGGAGCTGGCCGCAGCGTATGAATCAGAGCTACAAGAGAAGGAAGCAGAGTCGTTTGATGCTGAGCGTGTGGTAAAACGTCGACAAGCAGAACTCGAGGCAGTACGCAAACAGGTTGCAGAACTGCAAGGGATGACGAATGGCCTACATATTGACCTGGGCGACGACGAGGCCGATCGGCAACAGGAAGAAGACTTGCAATTACTAGTAGAGGAAGCGGAGTCGTTGTTGGAGATTGAGCAGAAGACGGAGCTGCGACGATTGTGTAACAGCACGCCGCAACCGAACAACACAAATACGCCGGGCGACCTGGGGGAAAAGATGCGGCTTGCATTGCTTCTCTACCGAGCCCAGCTTGAGCGGAGGGACCTCGTTCGACAAGTCGTGGATCACCTGTCGGTAGCAGGGATGAGCGAGAAGCAGGGCACTTACAAGAAGCTGATAGCGAAAGCTTTGGGCGAACGGGAAGAAGATGTCGAGTTGATGTTGCCCGAGATTCTGCAGGAGCTGGAGGAAGCGGAGACACAGGAGCGGGCAGAAGGCCTGGACGGCAGTCCGCTGTAGCCGCTTGGCCTGGCATTCACGACTTCTGTACAGCTACATTTTCCTGCTTCCATGTACTTGATATCGTACGGAACATTTACGACCACATATTTCATAATGTATATCCACACGACGGAGCCCAAGAGCACGTCATTCCAAGCTATGCCCAAGACTGCCAGACGTGCTGCGAGTCATATGCACATGCGCATGTGTATGGTCATCTGAAGACGATACCCCACGCCTCGTGCACGTTGCGCGCCTGCGGTCAGCAGCTCCACTCATGCAGGCGTCACTAACAAGTGTCTAAGACACTTGCGCTTGCATTCGTGAAGGACAAAGGTACTTGAAAACGTTTGTTCGAATTTTTGGTGCCGATGCTGCCGGGCTATGCGTGGAGGCCGCGCGGAGTGGAGGTTGTTCGGCATGCTCTGCTCCGCCATTGGACCCTGAATCTCACCTCGCGCATCCGTCGCGCAGCATACAGGGGGTGTCGACTTGCCTTACGACGTCTCAAAAGACCAGATATCAGCAGCAGCCTTGCCAGTCGACTAGCACAGCCTAGTACCGAGTACACCGACCTCGTGCAGCAGCCGTACCCACACACACCACGCCCATCTAACCCGGCTTGTCACTCGCTCTACATCAGCCCAACCGCCTTATATGCCTGAGTCCATCCCGCTTAGGTCGAAGAAGCCGCAGAAACAAAAACAGAAACAGAACCTCCGCCCGGACGACCCCAGCGCCGAAGACAGCGGGCGCAGCAGCAGTCCTGTTATTGTATCCGGGCTGAGTTCGCGCCAACTCTCGCGGACATCGTCTCCTTTTGCTGATAATCCACATACCGGCAAGGCTTCCCTTGACTTTGACGACTGGGATGACCACGACGCGGACATGCCGTCAGACTTGCGACCAGATATGGGGGAGAGCGGTGGGCATCGCGCGCCTTTGTTAGGCGGACATGCCAAAGACGAGGACGAGGGTGTAGACGAGGGACTCAGCAGATCGACACACACCTTTCACGAGAGGGATCCGCAGAGCCAGGCGCATTATGAGACGCGGAAGAAATACACATACGCGGCCATCACACTGGCGCTGAGTCTTGTGAGCTTCACAGTACAGACGGAGACGGCAGTGTACATTCAACACCAATTGAAGTGGGAGAAGCCATATTGCATGCTGTAAGATTCGAAGACCTTGCTCGCCGAATTACTCCTCGTGTCTGACAAGTCCAGGTACATGACCCACGGCTCGTGGATAGTCCTCTATCCCGCGACTCTGCTATTCCTCCGCCTACAAGCATGGTCTCAGCCATTTCCCGTCTTCTGGCGCCGCCATACCCAGCTGCTGCGCCAGATCGCCCTGACCGTCGAGCACCAGACCCTGCATCCGACACCCCGCCAACAACAGAACTCGCCTGTTCGCTACATGGTGAAGATGACATCCTTCATCACCTGTGCGCTGACCCTCGCTGGCGGCAGCTGGTACGTGGCCGTGAACCAGACCACCGCGAGCGACTTGACCGCCATCTACAACTGCAGCGCATTCTTTGCGTACGCATTCAGTATCCCCATCTTGCACGAGAAGGTGCAGACGAGTAAAGTCATTGCCGTTGCCATCGCCATCGCTGGTGTCTTCATCGTCGCCTATGGGGATATATCGCCGGCCAAACACGGCTCCAAATCCGGAGGCGGCGCGGGCGGTGACAAAGCGCCTCCATCACACGAGGCTGAGAACCGCGCCTTTGGCAACCTGGTCATTGGCGTTGGAAGCGTCTTGTACGGATTCTACGAAGTGCTGTACAAGCGACTTGCGTGTCCACCCGAGGGCGCGAGTCCGAACAAAGGTGTCATTTTCGCAAACTTGTTTGGTAGTTTGATTGGGCTGTTTACGCTCAGTGTGCTCTGGATTCCATTACCGATTTTGCATTACACGGGTTGGGAAGAGTTTGCGCTGCCACGGGGTGAGCAGGCGAGTATGATGGCTATTTCGGTATTGGCGAATGCTAGTAAGTTGATGTCTCTGAGAGCGACAGCCTCGAACTAACAGCCTTTGCAGCATTCTCGGGATCCTTCCTCGTACTCATTTCGCTCACCTCGCCCGTCCTGTCGTCCGTCGCTGCGCTTCTCACAATCTTCATTGTTGCACTTGTAGACCAGCTTCTTCCTCCGCCACTTAATTCGCCCCTCACACCAGCTGCTGTAGTCGGTGGCATGTTGATTATCGGCGCTTTTCTTTTGCTATCATGGGCAACATATAAGGAAATGGACGAGGAGAGAAGGCATAAATTGGAGGAGAGCCCCAGTGAGATCGAGGACTAGATGTCTCTCACACGCGACTCGACCACAGTTTAACAACTTGACCTTCAGCATGTTATGATTTTTCAATCTGCACATTGGTACCAAGCCTTGTAGATCATGGTTTTCTACACCCTTTATGGCTGGCTAGACGGGCATCGGGCGGCATCACTGCGACAGCAAGTATGCATAGACTGGCATATTGGAGTTACATAAGGGCCTAACATGGCCCGTATTGGAATTAAATGTCTTTGATCTACCGTGTATGTCGTGGACCTCAGTGACGATGGGCAAAGCCCTCCCTCTCATGAGCATTATCCTGGACAGGATAATGCGAGAGAAGACTGATCCATCATCCAAAACAGATGATGGACCCTACAGCTGTACACAAGTGCTCAAATTCTCAGACACTTCTCAAAAAAAAAGTGGTGCTCTCGCACGATGAGACAAAGTAAGCGGAGGCTTCTGGTCGACTATATACCACGTCCAGCATGCGGCTCTGCGCGCTCCACCTTCGGTCGATATAGCACGCATCTTCGGCAGTCACACTACAGTGCTGGAACCACAGCTTCGTACCCTTCCATGCATAGCTTCTGTTTCACTCAGAAAGGAAGCTCGAGCTGACATGGCCGTGTTCACCGGAGCTGTTTCCCTTCTATCCGGACCGCGCAGAGCATGCATGGCGTAGATAGTCCGATTAGATCGGCTACCCACGCCTCGATAGATTATCGAAAGCAATGCTGCAACATGCGTAGGGCTGAAGAAGGCGCCTTGCAGCGCTTTCAGGCTGAAGTCCCAGATCTCGGAGAATATTGCATATGGCGTGAACGGACGGATGGCGTTTCCTGTACCTGGATCGGCCAACGGCGCGGGACGGTGAGATGCTAGGGAGGGTGGTTGTATTAGATTGGTTTTGGGTGGAGGGGTGGGTGAGTGACGTTCTGCGGATCGGCGGTCCGGGCTGGACTGGACCCTGAGCTTGTGAGAGAGAGCAGAGCTTCCTACTGCTCCACACGACACAGCATACGGTTACGATATACCATGACGCAATCAGAAGTACAGTCCTCGCCGCCCCCAGATCTGAGCAATAGGCTTCCAAAGCTGGTACCGAGGAAACGCGCAACGACACGCGACGCGCCGTCTGCCCCGCCCCCGCCTACACCTGCGCTGCCTGCGCCGCCGACACTCGAGGGACATGTATATGTGAAGCCGTCGAGGAGGATATTGAGTCCGGAGGATCACCAGCTGTTCCTGAAGAGCGAGACATGCGCGCTCGTCGAGGCGTTTGTCTATGGCATCGCAGACTCAGTCCGCGACCGCGCGATATCAAGCATCAAGCCCACTGAGCGGACAGTAGTCGTTGACCAGATCGTCGCCATACTCAGCCAGGCAGAGGCAGTACTAGATAGCTGTCCTCCCGAAGACACCGGCTCGCGCTTCGGCAATCCCATGTTCCGCACCTACCTCGACGAAATCGACGTCTCTCTCCCATCATGGCACGCTCAACTCGGGCTCACATCAAGCGCCCAAGTTGACGAAATAGCCACCTACCTCACCTCCTCCTTCGGCAACAAACAGCGCATCGACTACGGCTCCGGCCACGAACTCAACTTCTTCCTCTGGCTGCTGTGCCTGAATCGGCTCTCTCTCCTTCCCCCATCTACATTCCCCGCCCTCGCCCTCGTCGTCCTCCCCGCCTACCTCCGCCTCATGCGCAAGATCCAGTCGAGCTACTACCTCGAGCCCGCAGGCTCGCATGGCGTCTGGGGTCTAGACGACTACCAATTCCTCCCGTTCCTGTTCGGGGCTGCGCAGTTGCTCCATCACCCGTACATTACGCCCAAGTCGATACACAATGCGCTGGTGCTGGAGGAGGAGGGCAAGGAGTATTTGTACTTGGACCAGATTGCGTTTGTGAACAGCGTCAAGAATGTCGAGGGATTGAGATGGCACAGTCCCATGCTCGACGACGTGTCGAGCGCCAAGAACTGGGGCAAGATTGAGAGCGGCATGAGGAAGATGTTCCGCAAGGAGATTTTGGAGAAGTTGCCTGTCATGCAGCATTTCTTGTTTGGCTCGTTGGTGCCTGCTGTCGAGGGCATGAGCACCGAAGACGAGGCGGGCGTCGAGCCCGAGGAGCAGGAAAGTGAGGGCGGCGAGGTTAAAGTGTTTGACGACGAGGCGGGCAAGAGACATGTGCATGCCAATGCGGGGTGGGGGGATTGCTGTGGGATCAGGGTGCCGGCGGCGGTAGGAGCAGAGGGGGAGGAGAGGAAGATGGGAGGCGGGAGGGGATTGAGGAGGGTTCCGTTTGATTAGAGATAGACATAGACATAGATATGCAAAGTTTTGTACAAGATAAAAAGAATAGACATGTTCAATTTTAGTAATTTCTGACTACATGGTGGTATCAATCTCCATTCCCCCCATCCCCTCTCCATTCAACCTAAGCCTTCCCAGCCTTAATCTCCCTCTCAATATCCGCCTTCAAATCCTCCGGCTTCTTCGTGCTCGCCCACCTCCCCTTGACCTTCCCATCCCTACCAACAAGGAACTTCTCAAAATTCCACTTGACGCGCTTAAGGCCCATAAGCCCCGCCTTCTCGTTCTTGAGCCACTCAAACGCCGGGTCCGCCTTGTCGCCATTGACGTCGATTTTGCCGAGCACAGGGAACGACACGCCGTAGTTGACTTGGCAAAAGGATTGGATGTCGTCGTTTGCTACAACAAAACGTCAGTTCCTAGACCATTCACACCCCCCACCTCACGTTGGATGGGACCACTTACATCCTGGATCCTGTCCTCCAAACTGATTGCATGGAAACCCGAGAATCTCAAAGTCGTTGGGGTACTGTGCCTTGAGGTCCTTGTAGAGCTTCTCGAGGCCGCCGAACTGGGGCGTGAAGCCGCATTTGGAGGCTGTGTTGACGACGAGGACGACTTTGTTGGAGAGGTTGGAGAGCGGGTAGGGGTTGCCCTTTTCTAAGCGCGGGCGTCAGCGGTGAGTATGGAGACGAGGTAGGAGGCTAGGGGACGACGAACTGTCGGCTGGTTTGAAGTCGTAGAAAGAGGTTGCGGACGCCATGGTGGAATAGTTGTGCGCGTGTGAGACTCTTGGTGGGCTTTGTAGCAGTGTCTGTGGCTGTATCGCAAGTCGAAAGGAAGTTCGTGATAGCGGTGAAGGTGTAGGTGTAAGTGCGGATACAGTAGCGGTCCAACGCAGCGTACGCAAGTAGTTATGTCGTCGCAAACCCGTCGCTGCAAGGATTCCTCGCGGGGCAGTGCTCGCCGCTCGACTCATGTGTCATGTGCAAACGAGCAAAGTCCACCCACGATGTGTTACAAACACGCAATGGTCTAGCCCGCGAGCAGTTACGAATCTCCCAGCTGGTCCTTGCGTTGAATTAACTTCAGCTGTCCAGAAAAGTTCGACACGAGCAATACCTCGGCTTCAGCCGTTGTCGGTTCTCGGACGAATATGGTGCACGGGAAGAGAGGTTGGAGGGGTGGGGCGGACGCCATGACGTAGCGTCGGCGGTGGAAACTGGATTGGGGTTCAGGGTGGGTGGTACGCGAATGGTTTTGTGCGTGTGTTGCATCGGGCGTGGCTCGAGAGCTGCCGAATTATGCCGTGGTTGCAAAGCACACTGTTCGAGATTTTGAGGCTGAATCAGTCAGACACTGCTGGAAACCCTTCTGCAGTGCCCCAGAGACCAAATGCACGACATTAACATATGACAAGTATATCTGAGAATTCATCTATCGACATTGACAAACTTCAAGTGAGCTACCAACACCGTCCAGCAGTGATTAATGCACACTGCGGATGCTGGTGTGGTTACACCTCACTCTCTTCAATCCTCCCCACGAACAAATGAGATACAAACACCAATATCAACAGTCTACAGTTAACCATATATCAATCTAATACATCATCCACAACAATACTCATGCCAATTCTCTTGCAATGAGTCGGGCCGAAGCCCTCTGCCAGCAGGCATCCTATTGTCGCGCAACGCGATCAAATAGGTATCCGGAGAATCCAGTCCTCGGCAGGGACATTTCCTTGGCTTGGGAGCAGCCATGTTGATGATCCAGCAATAGGCAGGTAATCCATCCATCCATCCGGCAAGTGGGAAATGTGGCCTTGTCCATCCGCTGGCACGCGGGCATCCTTTCCTCGGCAGGGAACGCAGTAAAAGCAGCATGCAGGAGGCATGTATCCAGTAAAAATCCATGTAACAATCCGGGTGTAGTGACAAACCTTCATCAGGCGTCAGTGCAGACGGAGTCCACAGTGACGGCGCTCATTCAGCCTCCATAGTTCTCACGGAACTTGGTGCAGATGTCGTGCAGACCGACAACCTCCTTTGTAAGTTGAATGTCGTCGCGTAGATCATTGGGGTTGCTCAGCTCGGTGAGAATGTTGATGATCTGCTGCTTCTTGCTCAAGAACTGCTGTGCAAGCTGTTCGCGTGCTTGTTGCCTCTGTTGCTCCGCAGACATCTTGACCGCCTTCTGGCGCTTCTCTCCACTGTCCTCGGTAGACGCTTTGCGCTTGCGGCTGTTTGTCTTGCGTGGAGCCTGACCAGGCATGGCGGGGGGCGACGGTTCTGTGGTAGGGCCATCGTATTGGTGCACACGCTTCATGTGGTCAAAGAGATTGTAGCGACGTGGGAAGCCATGTCCCTGGACTGCACGGTCACAGTCACGGAAGTGGCAAAGGTGAGGTCGTGCACCGTGGCCGTGCATGCCGTGAGCCTCTCGCTCGTGGCGGAGCAAACAGGCTGTCGAGGAGAATTGGACGCCCACGCAAGTCTTCTTGTTGCAACGGAATGGCTTCAAGTGAGAATCCACGTACTTGCTGCACTCTTGTTAGTATGCCTTCCCGAGCTTACAGTAGCGGCTCAACCTACTCGTAGTTGCACTTCAGGGGTGTTGGCTTGTGGCTGCAGCCAGCGTTGCCTTCCTCGGGGCAGTGGTATTTGCCATCTTTGTCGGGCAGCTTCTGGTAGAGTGGGTGGCTACGAGCAACCTTGGTGCGCTCCTCTTCGAGCTTGATCTCGGCAGCGTCAGATGCAGACAGGACATCCTCATTATCGTCCAGGGATCGTGAAGGAACAGAGTTGGATGTTGTGTCTTCATTGTCAATCCTAGTTCCATTAGTTATACATATACGCGTGATATCTGGGAACTACTGACCTGGAGTCCACAAGTCTGGACTGATCAAATTCGACATTCTGGGGGAAGTGGATGCTCGTTGTGCTTGTTGGTGTCCCAACGAAAGCACCGAATGTAGCATCGTGTGCAGATGTTCGGCGCGAGTCGTGGGGAAGCGAGTAGGATGAAGAGTTGCGGACGACAGTTGGGCGGTCTGCAGTGTCAAAGCGTGTGGTGTTCCACTGTCGCTGAGTTGGAGCTGTCGCTGTCGCTGTCGGGCTGAATATTAGCTCGGCAGCATTCTGGCTGACAGGAAATGTGAAGTTGAACTGGTCGTTGTTGGGAAACTGTGCTTCAGCAGACACCCATGGCGACGACATGCTGACATTTGAGGCGGGTGCGTAGCGGGGAACGCTTGTGGTTGAGTATTGAGGGTAATCCTGTCCAGCAGAGTAATTAGCATATACGACGGAGTCCTCCGGTGTCTCCCAGGTTCCAACGGACGGTCGCATCTGGCTCATATCCACGGAATGGTCTGTGAAGTTGTTGTAGCTCTCCGAGCTTAGCGACGGCGAGTACATCTCACCGCTGACGAACTGCGCACTCACACGGGGACGGCTGTCCTGTGCGTGTCCTTCTGGTCTCCTCATACCATGGCGGCTGGTACCGCTCTGGCTTTGGTATGCACTGTCCATGCTGCACTCGGAAATGGTGTCCTTGAGCTCGAACAAGTCCGAGCCGTTCATGTCCTGGAACTCTGAATAGAAAAAGTCCTCTTCAGCAACAAGGGGTGCTGGGATATCCTTTCTCCACTCGGCAATGCTTGAAACACAGGAAACGGGCTCCGGTGGTGAATCGAAGAAAGAGTCGCTGAAGGTAAGGGGTTAGTGCCAAAACAACCAATGAGCCTCAAATTTATCATAACTTCGAACAAACGAAAGCGCCAAGTTAGTACCCAGAGCCAGACGAACACCTGCCACACAAACATATGTTAGCTTTCCTGCCAGCGAACATCAATAGAAGGGGCAGGACGCACCAGGAGAATTCGATGAGGGTCAGTATTACCGCCGCAAGTAGAGTCCAGCGTTGATGTGTTCAAGAAGATTTGGGTGAACGTAGTCTCTGGCGAGACAGGCCGACGTCGCTGAGAAGTCCTTTTCCAGAATAGAGCAGAGTACATCGAACCAGAACAGTAACGAAGAAGCAGAACAGGAGCGCACTTCTCTTCTCTTTGGGACAAACACGTCAAGTTAGTTCGAGATCAATGGAAGATAGGCAAATATCAGCCCATTGTACGTACTTGGTAGTCCACCAAATAGTTCCAAATTCCAAAAGCCCAAACGCGGGACAGTGCGCATTAGCTCTCCTGTGGCATAGACATAATCCGGGTCCATCTCTGTGGGGCGTATCCATAGGCTGGTCCTCCATTGATTTGGTCATAGGCTCCATTGTTGCAAAGGCGATTCTCCCTGCGTACGGCGTACGAATTTTGTCGTTGCGCTCAGTCGAACAAGAACATGATTGAACGACTTTGCGAGAATACGTCTACAAGATCCATAGGTGCGTTCATCAGCAGACTACGGTGAGTCTGCGGCCAGGCTGGTAGCGGTCACGTGTCTATCGAGTTCCCGTGTGTGCGCACACTTCGAGTTCGACAACTTAATTGAAGCTGCGACGTCGGCGTGTTGATTTACTGAGAGTCGAGTCTACGAGCACCGCATGGGCGGTGTGATGATCCGTAC
The DNA here is from genome assembly GCA_020747045.1 of Phaeosphaeria sp. MPI-PUGE-AT-0046c. Taxonomy (NCBI): domain Eukaryota; kingdom Fungi; phylum Ascomycota; class Dothideomycetes; order Pleosporales; family Phaeosphaeriaceae; genus Phaeosphaeria; species Phaeosphaeria sp. MPI-PUGE-AT-0046c. The sequence continues at coordinate 714,551 of JAGTJN010000021.1, read as the reverse complement.
ACATGAATCTATAGTATCCGGTGTTTTGGTGACCAGTGGAATAACAGAAAGAAAGCCCAGCCTGTGTGGATCCAGGATTTCAGACATCCGGGTTAAATGGCTCCTGTGGTACTCCATGGTGTGTCCTGTGTAGCCTGGGCTGCTAAATGGCGGCGAACAGAAAGGAAATAGACGGAAATAAAAACATGATTTTCGCAACACATGCTGTCAAACAGTAACTAGAAGGAAAGCAAGCACGCAAGCATGAAAGAGAAAACCGGTGAGTAAGTACCTGGGTAGGGCTCTGACTGGGCTCCGACTTGTCATTCTGAGCGGTTGCTCTTGTGAATTGTGTAAAGGTTGGTGATTCTGACGATGTGGGCTCGCAGAAAAGTAGTGGCGAGGATGTTGCGTGTAGTTTGATCGTGGTCGGATTTGCTGAGTGTGTGGTGAAAAGAGGAAAGAGGAGGGGTTGCTGAGCAGGACTCAAAAAGTGGGCGGCTGTGCTGAGTGTGACGGGATGGAAGAAGCGCTTGGCTGCCAACGCATAATGTGGGCCGTTCACCGAGTCCACCAATAACACCGAAATTGTGACCGTCGAAGGAGGTATTGGTCAGGAAACCCGCTCGAGAGGCATGAGGGACGAGTGCGCTCTTATCACAGCCCGCCAGCGTCAGCCGGAGAACCTTGCGTTTCGTGCACCCTCGCAAGGAAGGCGTTGCGGTCGCAAATGCGCGTCGTTGCGTCCCGCTCGGCGAGATGCAATCATCGCTCAAGGAAATAGTGCTGCAAATCTATCCTGAAGTGCTGCGCCGGACGGCAGGTTTGGAAGGGATAGGCGGTGAGGATCATCACCAGGCACTGGGATTGCGGCTCGACATCGCCGCAGATCCCTGACCGCTGGCTCTTTGGTCGGCGCATGCAAACTTGCTTTTCGTCTGCACCCGAAGCCTGCCGCGGCTCCGGAGTGCAAAATCACTGTGGGCAATCAACGGTTCGACATGTTAAGGGGAAGAATCACGAATCACGCAAGTCATGTTGATTGACGCTATCTCGCGCAGAGCATGACGGGCGGCTCGTCCCTCGCAGCCGACCGGTACAGACTCGAAGTTGAACAAGAGAGCCGCAATTCGCTTGTTCTGGCAAAGCAAATAGGCAGTGACGGTATCGACAACACTCCAGAACGAGTGGCAGAACCAGGTGGCAGACTGGCAGGCACCCTGCATACATCACTGTGCTACAAGTAATAACGGCGACGTCCACTTGATGGACCCTTCGTAACACAATCTGCGTCGGCGGCTGCATGGAGCACCAAGCACAGCAGCATGGACAGGCGCGGATACAACAACCGTACAATAACTCTGTCTCACATGACTGGCAAGTCACGGGTGACAGCACAACGCCACATCAACGATCATCAAAAGCATCGAATCTGTATTCTGGTCAGCAATCTTGCAAGGAAACAAAAATCTGCCATTGAAGACTCGAAGACTGGTATCAGATAGGAGCGAAAGACAATGCTTGTTGGTTCCTCAGTGGTCGTTGACCTAAGATGAACTATGCTTATGTGTATGTGGTTTCATCATATTGGAAAGGGATGGAATTGGAGGAAACAGAAGATCGACGTACCTTTCGTTACTGCTGTTATCGAAATGCCCTCAATCGGCTTCTTGGTGGTGCGCAGTCGGCGAGAATGCTGAAACATGTACAAGTAAATGTTGAGAACCACTGGTTAGCAGAAATATGAAGGTGGCAGTGGTGCAAGCCACGGAAGTATCTCCGGAGCGATATCTGGGAACACATGGAGCAGCATCTCGTATTTGAAAGATTCGGCTCCAGTGATACAACGCGTCCCTGTCAATCTTGCCCTTCCTTATGAGGATCTGCGTTGATGCCCAACTCCCACGGAGCCTCAAACACTGAGATCCTCTCAAAGGGTTCGAAATGACTCGGGAAAGTTTGCGTTCATGCAAGTAGACGCGTCCTGGATCGGCAACGGTGTGTTGCAGTGGTGTTGGGGAGGAAGTGGTTCGTCAAACCTCTCGATTATAGAAGACTTTTTCTCGCGTAGCGGATGAACTTCGGCATCAAGCACGTGACCAGATGCTATGACCAGACTACGTCATACACTCAATCGCTCCTCTACTGCTCCGTCCACTATGCCACAAGACGATGCTCAGGGTCTTTGTACAACGCCGGGCACAGCGAAGAGTTAGAGGCGGTGGGGCATGACATCAAGCGCATCTCCATCGTTCGAACGACGAAGTGACGCATATGCGGAGGAAAAAGCCGAGCTAAAAGGAGCACGATGCTTAGAATCTGTCAACGGATCATCAAGCGACGAAATCGAAGCAACGACCTGCATGGCTGTGGGTAATGTTGTGAAAAAAAGGCCCGTTATGTTCGTCATTGGTAGGCAGGGAGCAATAGAGGATACTGCAGCCACATGGCGGGCTTCTGAACCCCCGAGCCGTCGTGTAATGTCCAAAAGCTAGCTCGATCGTGTCTGCACCTGCTTGCTATTCATGTTTGGTTTCCATACTCCCGTTACATTAGATCATTCTCTGGGTGTTGATCATTTCCAATGTAGCATGTGTCGAATGATACAATATTCAAGACTGCGGCGAAATCAGATCATCACTGGACGCTCACTGATGCATCGAACACGCTTGCACAGAAGCAGTGTTTTCTTACCGATGGCGCTTTCGATCGTAAGCCACTGTAATGACTGCGCCAGTGAGGGCTGAGCTGATGCATTAGTGATTGTCTCTTTGTGTCATGTCCACAATACTCAGGGTCCAACCGCACGGTTGGGGATGCGGGGATTGGGACGGCCATGTCTGATTGGTACGATCACGCATCAACTGCGTAATACTTCACGAGCACGAGATCGAACATCGAGGGGCTCAGTCAGCTTAAGAGGGGTTTATGAGACGGAGGAGTCGCTACAATTGAAAGCTCAGTCTCTTCTACACAACATCCATCCCATTGAACGCATCATCGACAACAGCACATTTTCTTGTCTCTTCTACCTCATCGGTTACTACAAGAACACGATGCCTTCTCCATTCCACCAGAAGTATTCTTCTCAAAGCCACAAGGTCTTTGGAGACAACACCGTGCCAAATATGCCAGAAGGTCCTAAACAAGAAGCCGACAGGCGAGCATCAGACTCTTCCATGAGTTCAGTACCTTCATCTCCTGTTGATAATCGACGAAGGGTAAGAGTAAACGAGTTGTAACGAGAGTACACTTACTTATCAATTCACAGTCATCTGCTGCTCAACGTTTTGGAAACTTGGAAGCTTTGAAGCGACCTCAAGACCCCGACCACACTGCCAGGAGATCGTCTCTGCAGGACTCTTACGGAAAGGTTGGATTCATCGGAGGCCTATGGAATAGGTACGTTGCACATGTCATGATTGTATCAAAGGTTATTCTAACGTCTCTATCAGTTGGACACGCGGTCCGTCTGGACCTGCTCCGTCGGGCGCGAAATAGCTAAAGGTCACAACCACCCTGCGAGGTTAATACCACCGCGAAGATGATACTGGGTGTTGCACAACTTTGTTGTAAGTGAAGAAGGGTTTGGATATATTGAATTGTTCGTGCGGTATTCACGACCGCTATCAAAGCGCTTGACGAGATTGAGTTTATGCTTGCAAGGATTCTCATCATCCTGAATGTATATTAGTTTGACGATATAACGACCAATTGATATTACTCAATGACATTTATGAGCTAAAGAATTGTTGTGTGTTCTACACACGGGTGTTTGAGTCTATATGGTAATCTCTATCTGTCGCTACCTCTTGGATAGTGGGGCGTTCTGACCGGCCCACACATTGGTTGGTACCTGCCCCAACATCAGTGACGTCTGGACCGCCAATTAAGCATCTGGTCAAGCAACGAACACATCTCTCATCCACGTATGCCACACCAACAACCAAACCTAAGAAATACCTATTTCCCGACCTCCGCTCTACTACAACGGAAATAGCTTGGCTGAATCGTCCAACAACTGTCGCCCCACCCCAAATACCGACGGCTGCATCAAACCATAGATCTGTTCGCAACACACGTAGCAGCACAACATGGCAGCGACACTCGGAAATCGGCCGCCCTCCGCCTACCCTGATCCGACATCCATCAACCTAAATAGGCTGCTGTCGAGACTGGAGCACATCGTACTGGTTGATGCGTCACCGCAACTGCGCAAGTCGGGCTACGAGCGTGCGCGTGTCAGTGCTGTAAGTGCCTTCTATCACCGTGAAACATAGCCTGTAGCTACGGTTGTCCATCGCCTGCATCCAGGTGCCAGATGCTGATCGAGGTGTAGAACATTGAGCATGCGCGCACACTCCTCCTCAACCTCGAGCATTCGGCCTCTACAATACCCTCAAAATCGAAAAAGTCAGCACTGCAGGCCGATCTACAGCAGAAACGGGAGCTTATCAAGCAGCTCAACCAGCGAATTTACGAACTCAATCAACTCGACGATACCGCGTCAGAAGGATCGGTCGATTCAGACGATTCAGACGAGGACCAATATCCGTCGTACGCACCGAGGATACAGGCAGAGGCTGGGCGGGATGTGTCAACATCGAGTGAGGGTAACGAGGCCCTCTTGAATGCCGCAGAAAACTTCACGTCGTCAATACGGCGCAGAGGCAAAGCAGAGAGTGCCCAGGGCGCGCAAACGGTCAGCGGAAATTCTCTCTTCCCGTCCAAATCCTCGACAACAAGTGGAGATACAAGCCTCCCGCAAACCGAGGCTCTGCTAGCACATCACAGCGACGAGCAAGATTCGCTCACAACGAGCCTTCTTGAGATGGCGAAACAGCTCAAGCAACAATCGGTACACTTTGGACAGACGCTAGAAGGCGACAAGGGCATACTCGATCGAGCTGTGTCGGGGCTGGACAAGAACCAACTGGGCATGGATGCAGCAAGCCGGAGAATGGGCACCCTCCGAAAGATGACGGAAGGCAAGGGATGGCTCGCGAGGTTGAAGCTCTATGGCATGATATTTGGACTCTGGCTTGTGGCATTCTTGATCGTATTTGTTGGGCCAAAGATCCGCTTCTGAGCTTGCACAAGCTTGAGCTGGGCGGGCGGGCGTGTCGCTCTTCGCAGAGCTGATCCAACGTGATGATGCTCGGAGCAGCTTCTTCCGAGGGTGCTTGATGAGCTGAAAAAGGAGCACAGCCATAACGACCAAGCCCAATTCGTACAGAACGACCATGTACGATCTCATTTCAATGTATATGCTGGGTGGACTGAGCCTCTCGGCGTCGACGAGCGCGATCTGGACCCTGCGCCATCTGCATTAGCGTCATTGCGGAGATCGCAGGTTTAAGACACAACAACGCACGACAACACCGCATCGTCACATTACATCCTTGATTTCCATCATTTTCAGTGTCGCATCAGTATGGCCGCCATGGAGATGTTCTCTTTGGGTTCGCGATGTATGTATACCGTCATGACTACATGCTCAATTGCACCGCGCAAGTTTCTACGGCATAGCAGCTATGCGGAGACTCCCATTGTTGACAACAAGCTCACAACCCATAGCCCTAAACCACTCTTCCTCCGATACAGAGGCTGAATACGATCGCCTTCGCGGCCTTGCACGTGAAGAAGCCGGAAAACGCAGCTCCTGCTTTGATCGCGCCCACCAAGCGTACGAATCCGGCGACGGCGCCCGCGCACACACACTGTCCGAGGAGGGCAAGAAACACGCCGCTAAGATGGAGGAGTACAATCAACAAGCACGAGACTACATCTTCCGTGCCAACAATGCCCAAGGCCGAGTCGATGGCGACACCATCGACCTGCACGGCTTATTCGTCGAAGAAGCTGAGGATGTGCTCGAGGAGCGCATTAAGAGCGCACGCCAACGTGGGGAGACTCATTTGCATGTCATCGTCGGCAAGGGTAATCACAGCACGAACCACGTACAGAAGATTAAGCCGCGTGTGGAGCAGGTGTGTAGGGATTTGGGGCTGCAGTACCGGACCGAGGAGAATGAGGGCAGGATATACGTTAACCTCCAGGGTGGAAGCGTGGATCATATGCCACCGCCACCCAATGCGCCCAGCTATGGTGGCTATCCCGGCCAGCATGGGGGCGGACAGCAACATCATGGTGGACAGCAGCAGCATGGCGGGCAGCAGCACGGTGGGCACGGACAGCAGCATCATGGTGGTCAACAGCAGCAGGGCCAGAACGATGAACTTGAGCAGATGGCCAAGAAGGGACTGTCTAGACTGCTCAAGAAGTTTGGCTGCTGTACGGTCATGTGAGGAGTTGTTTTTGGTGCACCGGAATTTGGTATGTGGACGATATATACCCTGTAATCTTTTGTGGAGAAGTGCTTTGTACAGTGCTTGCTTGTATATAGTGAATTTACGTAATTTATCATGGCTCTCAAGCTTATCACAGAGCATTGCTGGGCTCCACGCTCTGCGAGTTTCGCGTATCGCTCATCTAGACATCACAAATGGAGAGCTGAATGTCCCTCTTTCCCATGAAGTTAGCCACGTATGATCCCTCTTTCTGTTCAGATAATGGCTGATGGTTGTGCACGGCTGTATACATGGTCGAATCCACCCTTCACATCCAGCTTGGTACTCTACACCGCGCGGTACCGTCCAAACATCGTCCAAGGGATACGAAAAAGTCCCCGACGCAAGCGCCGGCAGATCTCGTATGCCGCCTTGCTTCCAAATTCCATTGCGCTTGATGGTGCTCACTGGAGTAATCACTTTGAGGTCGATGTATGGTTTCATATACTATCCTGTCAGATGACCTGTCCTGCTTCAACAGAACCAAGCATAGAGAATTTAGTCGAAGACGCGCGTAGAAGATGGCTGAGGTCATTTTCAGTGATACGGAGGAGAATGTGGTGCTGTTCGGTGGTCTCCTCCCGGGACTTGACGCCTAGTGATGCAGTCCTCCACTGGAGTTCAAGGTCAGTGGTGAGGTACTGGAATATGTGATCACCCAGGAAAAGATTGGTTTACAAAGTTTAGCTTTGCACCAAAAGCAATGGGCGGCTTTGGCTCTGAGCCCTCAAGCAGATATTTGAATGCCGCCTCACCAGTGGCAGAACGATCAATTTTGCTTTCTCCTCTCTCTGACCTTTAACAATCATAGTGTAATTTCATAGCCTGCACCTCTACCAACTCTTGTTCATCATCTATCGAACATATCAAGAAGCTTCAGACTTCCCGAAACGTTTGCCTCGATGAGTGCTAGTCCAGGCACACCTTTGACACCTCCTCTGTCACCGCCGACCTCACCTCCTCATTTATCATTTCAAATACCTTCGCCACAGCCGCCACGAACTCGATCCCAACGTTCTGATAGTGACTCTAGTCACAGTGAGTACAGTACACACACTTTAAAGGGTGTCGCCGGTGCCCAGCGGATTTCACAGCCGCGCGTGTCGTCTACGTCAGTGTATAAGGGCGATTCAAGGTATCCTCTATTGAGCCCACACAAAGAGCACAGTAGATGTGTAGGGGCTTTAAGGCATCAACGAAGCATTAAGTCTAAGTCAACGTCAGTTTGACACCTGGCTGATAACTGATGTTAGCAGCGAACAAGCCAGGAAAACCTGCAGTACCAAGAATAAAAAAACATTTGGGCACGGAAAACCTTTACCACAATCGAGCAATCGAGCAATTGTGCCGTTCCCTTGCAAGAAACAACGGGAGAAGGAGGATCCTCAGCGATCAGTTGGAGGACAATGCAGTTGTGCCCTGGATCTGCAGGTGCCTCGAGCTGTTGAGAACCGTGAACCAGCGAGTACAACAGCGTTAGGTACACCACTCCTTATGTTTTGAAAGTGCCCTACTGACTAGGTCGTATCAAAAGTAAGTCGATTTCTTTTTACTCGCAATCGTTACCACTGCTAAATTGTAGTGGCACCGACTGTGCTCGGATGGCACAGGCTGAGCCGAGCCCAACTACAGAACAGGTCGCCGCTAAAGGGGCGAGTCAAGAGCAACAACATAGTCAGGTGAGTAACAAACATGGAGACCTTTGATCTGAACACGAGAATTACATCCTCTTGGACGACACACCCTTATAGCAACACATTTCATTCCCAAATGAAGCACTTACTGCTCAGTCCCACAACCACGCCGAATCGTCGACATCCTCTCTTATGACCCCAAAAATTTACAAGAAGTTCTTCACGAAATCTTTAAGCCCGTCTATCGGGAAAGTAACCGAATAATCACGACAGTCCATGTCAGGACTATTCGGCCGTGGATGAGGCAATGTCAGAGACGACATTGTTTCTGAATGACTTTTACAAAATGAGTGCGTTTGCGAGAGACTACAACGGTGCTATGTTGTAGGAGCTTAACAACGTGTAGTCGAGGTACCAGAATGAGGAAGGAGAATGCAGATTTGAGCCAGGCAACTGGGGATCTCTAGATACGAGAGACTCAGGTCAGATGAGCAGTGAGCAGGCGGGGTCGAGATCACGATGGTAAAGTCTACCCATGGTGCACGCATCGCCGCGCTGAACATTATCCCCCTTGCCGCTCAATAGTGCCCTTCTGCTCCAAAAGAACTCTTCTCAGTATCCAACATACACAACTCTTTTCCTCAAAAGTTACGCATCAATCTTGCCTCATTGCCTTACCTACACCCAAGAGGGAGTAAGTGAAACACCTCCCAGGCCAGAAACAAGGCCAACGACTCGCGTTAATTCATTGCCAACGTCCGCACTTTAATGAACGACACGCAGAAATTGAAATTTAGTTCCACATCCATGTTTCGAGTCTATGGTAGCGAGCAGATCAGGTACCCGCTGAGGCAGCCGGTGTCTATACCAAGAGCCTATGAGTACTTTGCAAAATTGGAACCTGCGAGCGTTTATGTAGAATGGAAAAATATCTTGTTGTTTTTTTTGATGGGGTGGGCAGGTGAGAGTGGGTGGGCGGGCATAAGATAAAGTTAAACATACGGGACAATGGACCTTGGTGGGTGACTGTACGAGATGACGATGGGTCTTCCATTAGCTCTTCCCTCTTTTGTGAGGTTGATTCTGCGGTAAAATATAATGCTAATTTCTCTTTGCTTTGCCTAGAGTCATATCAATTACAGGGTGATAGCACATCAAAGAAAGAACTGATCTAGGGCTACCGTCAAGGTCTCCGCTCCCTGTCTTTTAAGCCCAATATTAGATAGTGAGAGGCTGGATACATCGAAGACTGGCGTTAATGCAATTCGAGTCTCTAATTTCCTCGCTTCAGACGTGGGCACGTGTAGGAAGCGCTGCCATAGCGGCTGCAGACAGTCACAGCTTGACGAAAAGGATGCATTGCAGTCTATCTTGTATGCATGAGAGCACAAGGCCTGTTAACGGCTTACACGGCTAAGATAGATAAATAAACCGTCTGTAAGGGGTTTTAACGTTCAATGCAAATGCATGAAGCATCACCACACAAAAATTTCACCTCTAAACAGGATGCCTGGGGTTGGTACGGTACTTCCTAGCTTCATTCCAATCTATACAGGACGCTCTGCATCTCAGCCTGCTGTACGAGGGTTGCGAGTGGAAGCAAGGTACTGAGTTGTGTGTTAAGTTTCGATCTCTCCGTCTCTTCTGATACTATATTGGCAGTTGGCGATACGCTGCTGGACCGCGAAGGTGTGTAGGACAAAGCGGGGATTTGACACGCGACGAGAGCGCATGTCTTGTATCCAGCAGTACTACTAGATGTACTGCATAAGCCACCATATAAGCTTGTGTGAAGCAGTGCGCTGTCAATTTACGTGACGTCTTGTATTTCCAGCTACCACATCCCATGACCAATGTATCGAGGAGCAGACGCTCTAGCCGTCTTAGGAACCAAATCGATCATCCGCTACGAGTGGGGCAGTAACTACAAGTACCCAGCTGAAATGCTGTACCACCTGCACGTATTGGGAGAGTTGCTTCTATGTATGGTGCATGCTGATTGTGACGCTAATCGTCGACCCCAGATTTCGGCGCCGATGCCGATCGACGAAGCATTCCAGGTATCAAGCACGAGCTCGATATTGATGGAATGAAAAGACCGAGAAAATATCAGGTCTCTATATTGAACCCAAATCTCCAAGACCGTAAGATAGCTAAACAAATGGGCAACTTGAAATTGTCGTAGAAGCATAATCTGAAGGGCGTTGCGGTTTGGGTGATCAGGCATGAGATTGAGAAGTTTAGGTGTAATCAGCGTGTCCTCAGCATGTCCTCAAGCAATGAAGGCTGTTGTCAGGATTGCTTGAAGAAGCGACATGGAAGGGCGGGAGCGAGTGGGCGTGGTGGCTTGTGACCTGCGGGTACCGGTAGCTTGCATTTCGGTATGTTGGTGTGCTAGCTACATCGGGGCATAACATGAGCAATCCTATACATGATGCTTTACATTGGAAAGGTGGAAGAAAGACTGGGCTTGTCTTGTGGATTTGAGTCGTGCGTGAAATATGCACGAACCTCCAATATACTCACAAAAGAGCGAAATGGACCTCAGGGCCGTGTAGACGTTTCCTAGAGCGGACATGCTCGCGACTACAACCGTTCGTCTCAGATCGTTCTAAGTCAGTTTCGTAGTCAAGTTTGTTGTCGTAGCCGCCCAGGTGTTGTTGCTATTTACCCCGCAGGACTCGGGAACCACCCTAGTGTCGGGAATGATCTCGTGTCGTCATGTACAGCAGATCATAGGAGCGCACGGCGCGGAACAATTGGTGCATCCCACTACTACTTCCACCCAATTCATCGCAATTCTATCTACGGCCTGATACGGCAGGTCGATCGTGCCACCCAAACATTGCGGCAAGTCGCCCTAGTGGCCCCTCAGCAGTCTATCATGGATGCACTCGTGACAACCTGTAAGATTATTGCCATTCCAAGCCCTGCAACCCGAATCTTTGCTGTATACACCTTAATTCATGATGATGTTGTTGTTGTTGCCGGGGTGCAAGGGCTAAGCTCTATGGTATATAGGGCACTCCTGCTTCTCCGCATACAATGGCTCTTTGTTTACGCCACTCGCCATGCCCGCACCATTCACATTCATACAGGCTAGCACCCTCTTATTGACTAGTCTCCTTCAATGGGGAACTGCAGTACCGCTCATGAGGACTGACAGCTGCCCAGGGTATACTGCCAGCAACGTGAAGCGCTCTGATAGCAGCGTGACGGCGGACTTGGCGCTGGCTGGGACAGCATGCAATTTGTATGGGGAAGACCTACAGGACCTGAAATTTATCGCACAATGGCAGACGGGTCCGTTGCACTCATTCATTTGTAATCACACTAAGCTGACCAGAATAGAATCCCGATTACATGTCATGATATACGACAAAGATGAACAAGTTTACCAGGTTCCAGATTTTGTAGTCCCGCGGCCTTCAGGAAAAAGCAATTCGGATGCTTCGCAACTCGATGTTACTATCCAAGAAGAACCTTTCGCATTCACAATCACCCGGAAAAGCAATGGAGAAGAGATATTCTCGACTAAGGGCTCAAATTTGATATTCCAAACACAATATTGGCGTTTAAGAACCTCGTTACCCGAAAACCCCAATTTATACGGGCTGGGAGAACATACAGACTCTTTACGGTTACCAACATCGAATTATGTGCGGACGATGTGGGCACGGGATGCTGGGGGTGTACCCGAGAGAACCAATTTATACGGAACCCATCCCGTGTATTACGAACATCGAGCCGACACTGGGCTCTCTCATGGCGTACTTTTACTCAACAGTAACGGCATGGATATCAAGATAAACAACGACAACGGACAATACCTAGAGTATAACGTTGTCGGTGGAGTCATCGATCTCTATTTCATGGCAGGCCCAAAACCTTTAGATGTTGCTCGCGAATATAGTGAGATCACGCAAAAAGCTGCTATGATGCCGTACTGGGGCTTTGGCTTCCATCAATGTCGCTTTGGATACAAGAGTGTGGGGGAGGTGGCAGAGGTTGTTGCTAATTACTCGAAAGAAAACATCCCGCTCGAGACCATGTGGACAGGTATACTGCATCTTCGATTCCTGGCGTAGAAAGGCTTACACAAATAGATATTGACTACATGGACAAATATAAAGTCTTCACGCTTGGTGAGGATTTTCCTCTCGATGAAATGCGAAATTTCATCAGTAAACTGCACAGCAACGATCAGCACTACATTGTTATGGTTGACCCAGGTACGTATATTCGACGCTCATCACCTGAGCATGAGCTAAAGAAGATGTAGCTGTGGCGGCACAGGATTACGCTGCATACAACAACGGAGTGGATGCCGATGTCTTCCTCAAACGAGCCAATGGGACCATTTATAAGGGCAGGGTGTGGCCTGGAGTAGCCGTCTTCCCAGATTGGTTTCATTCTAACACGCAGAAATATTGGAACGACGAGTTTGCAAATTTCTTCAATGCAGATACAGGAGTTGATATAGACGCCTTGTGGATCGACATGAACGAGCCGTCGAATTTCTGCGAATATCCTTGTCTGGACCCGGAAGCTGGCAGTGCGCAAGACGCGAATGGTCTGAACTCGCGTCACGTTTCCCCAGAAAGAAGTATGTCAAGGAGGAGGCTGAGCCACGAGACGGAGGTTGCCCCTGACCTAAGCAGAAGGAAGATCAGAAGAAACCAGAATAACCCGCAAAACGAGCATAGTGATCTAGAAAAGCGGCAAACTAAGGGCAGCAAAAAGGGATTGCCCGGACGTGATTTGATCAACCCATTGTACCAAATACAGAATGCGGACAAGATTTTGAGCAACAAGACCGCAGACACCGATCTTATTCACCAAGGTGGCTGGGCTGAATATGACACCCATAATTTGTGAGTTAACTTGCTCAACGGCTATGACCGAATTCTGACATGGGTATTTAGATATGGCGCAATGATGAGCGAAACAAGCAGAAAGAGTATGCTTAATCGACGACCCAACAAGCGACCTATGGTCATCACACGCAGTACATTTGTTGGTGCGGGGGCTTCAGTTGGTCACTGGCTTGGGGACAATATATCCTCCTGGGATCAATATCTTACTTCGATCCGTCACCTCCTGCAATTTGTTTCCCTCTTTCAGGTGCCAATGGTAAGTTCGAAGTATCCCGTGGCAAGCATGTTGGTTAACGCGAATAGTCCGGGGCCGATGTCTGCGGATTTCTGAACGACAGCAACGAACATCTATGCGCAAGATGGACCGTATTGGGAGCCTTCTACCCATTTTACCGGAACCATAATGTAGATGGCGCTATATCGCAGGAGGCATACCGGTGGGAGTCCGTGGCTACAGCCGCCCGCAAGGCCATTGATATTCGCTACAGATTGCTCGATTACATCTACACCGCGATGTACCAACAGACCATAGATGGTACTCCCATGCTATCGCCCCTTTGGTAGGAATGTCGTGATACACGCTGAAACACAATTGACGCCTTGTAGGATGCAATATCCCTCTGACAGTAACACTTTTGCGATCGAAACCCAGTTTTTCTATGGACCCTCGCTGCTCATCAATCCGGTCACCCAAGAGTCGTCGACATCAGTCTCCTTCTATGTTCCCCAGGGCACGTGGTACGACATCACCACACAGAAGCCAGTGCCTGGCGCAGGCTCTACGATTACATACGATAATGTTGGCACCAGCGACATTCCCATTCTTGTCAGGGGAGGCTCCATCATTCCTGCACGGAACAAGGGTGCAATGACAACAAAAGCACTTCGAGGTAACGATTTTGAACTTCTCATTGCGCCTGATGCAGATGGAAAGGCTAGCGGTACGCTATACTTGGATGACGGCGAGAGCCTCGAGCAAGCTGGAATTAGTGAGATTACATTCACCTTAGAAGGAAGTAAGCTTAAGATGGATGGCACGTTCGGCTTTTCCGTAGGTGTTGGCGTGAAAGGGATAACCGTGTACGGAGACGAGCCGAAAACGTACGACGTAAATCTGAGCCTGGAAAGTGCTTGGGAGTATGATGTTGGAAGCTCGAGGAAGCTGTAATCGCTCATAGTTTTTCATGTAATTCCTGCATCGCGCGTCACCCCTCTAGAACCACATCACAGCTATAATGCCACTTTGTGCATTTCGTCTGTGCATCTTACTACTTGTACAGTTGTCATGACGTCAATCATTACCCACACGACAGATTCGGTCCGATCGATCAAGCACCATATAACAGTAAACTTTGTAACCTCTTCTAATGTTGTGTTGAACAAAATGGTCTTCCTTCAAACACACATCCTGTTGGCCATTGGATTCGAGCGATGCACAGGCTAGCGCTGAACAAGTGGCGACCACAGTTCGTTCATCACCTCCTTCTTAAGTCTGAACCCTTCGTCATTCCCGTGTCCATGTCTTGCAATTCTGGACGCAACACGCAAAGATCAGTTTCGAAACCGTCTTTGTCGATGTGGCGTTTTGGCAGCAATCTAACACATCCGCACTTTTGATTGGTGACACAACTGTCTCAAACACACCAAAAATACGTCACCAATAATGTCAGATCAGCACCATCGCGGCCGCTTTGTACATCTTCAGGTAATGAAACCGAAGGCACATAGCGAAATTCGGACATCCTTCAAAGAAATCTACTCATATAATTCTTCTTCTTCCAATGCATTGCACTTCCCATAGGAGAGTACTCGAAACTTTGCGCCTGAAGCCAAGCATACGCATCGCTTGTGGCTCTGCCAGGTTTGGCGCAGTGCCGATGAGCAAGGTGGGTCGATTGCCGTAGATTACCCTCATCGCGACCCTCGCTGCCCAAAGCTATTGCGCAGAAACAGAGAGGGCACCAGTGCTTTTGGCGCTGACCATCCATGGCCTCTTCGTCGTGCGAGCTACTATCGCTTGATGCGACACCTCAGGGCAGTCCGCGTACGGAGCTCGAAGACGAGGCATTTGGCGAGCTAGACAAACTGAGCCTCAAGGAGATTCTCGACCAGGACTCGCGCCCTACCTTCGTCATTGACCTCGACCCGGACTACCTAGTTGGCCATGCTATTCAACCAATTTTCTGCAACTCTGCCTTGAGGCTTCATGATCGCTTGCTGGATAGCATCACCGGTGCAAACGATGGAACTGTTACCGAGGAGAGTCTTCAATGCACGACAACATATGGCGACTTTCGCACTTGGGCGACGGGCAAACACAATGATTCTAAGGATATTTTCCCACTCACAATCCTGTACCAAGCACTTCTTTGGACTGGCTTCACAGTACGGCAGCGATGGAGGATAATCAGCGGCAACGCGCTCTTTCAGTCTTCGGATATTCCTAGCGGCTCCTTGCGGACTGCTCCAACATCCAGATCCAGGTTGTCCGAGAAGATGAGCCGGCCAATCCTGAAAGGAACTGCGACGACCCTTGCATCGAACGCTGCCATTCCCACTACTACTCAACCCTCAGAGAGCACGTCTGCAAGCGTAGGCAAAATCACAAGCAGTAAAAACACGAGTAAAGGCACATCACATAGCGGCGCATCGTACGTAACCGAGAGCTATATAGTGCTTCTCACAACCACTAATGCCGCATCTTAGCCTAGTCTTGACTTCTCCAGAAAATGTCATACCTGACATAACTGTGCCCATCCTTGCCGGCATACCGTCACCCCACATAGAGTTCGTAAGGAAGGTTGATTGGGCTGCCACACCACTTGGACCAATGAGGGACTGGTCTATTCAATTTCGAGAAATCGTCAATCTGGTTATGCGCAATCCTCATCCTTGTGCCCTCTTTTGGGGTCCTGAGTTAAGTATGATCTACAACGAAGCGTACACGAAGGAAGTGGCTGGGAACAAGCACCCGGACCTTATGGGTACTGGCTTTTCTGGTCCATTCTCGGAGCTATGGGACGGTGTAGCAGGAATCTTCCAAGAGTGTGCTCGAACCGGTAACAGCATACGAAAAGAAAATGATCCGCTACCCATGGTGCGATACGGGTATCTGGAAGAAACGTTCTTTTCCTGGTCTTTCGTGCCGGTGTATGGTGGGGGGGATAAAATTCTTGTTAGTTACTACCCCTATACCTCCTCCATGATTGGTCTAACCGCACAGGGTTTCTACAACGCCCCATTTGAGACTACCTATCAAACTGTGAGCAGTCGAAGAATGCAAATGTTACGCCACCTTGGCGAGTGTATGAATGCATCCCGGACGGTCAAAGACTTTTGGGGTAGAGTTCTCGACGGGCTACAGCATAACCATTTCGACGTACCCTTCGCATTACTATACTCTATCACAGATGCAGAGGATGCGGACACCATGTCACACTCATCAGATAGCACTATATCTCTAAAGAGTTGTCTGTTCGAAGGTTCGATAGGCATACCAGCAGGCCACAACGCGGCTCCTCGAAGACTGGATCTCAAGCGCAGTCAGGAGGGATTCGTTCCAGCCTTCAGGGAAGCGATGAGAACCCGCGAGCCCACAATTCTAAGAACGAAGGATGGAACTCTTCCAGAGAATTTGCTCGAAGGTATTGCATGGCGAGGCTACGGCGATTCATGTGAAGAGGCGATCATTTTCCCAGTCAGACCGACGAACGGTGACACCGTGTTCGCGTTCTTACTGATTGGCATCAACCCACGTCGCGCCTACGACGAGGACTATAAAGCTTTCGCAGCCATGCTGAACCGGCAACTAGCAACGTCGTTAGCATCGGTCCTATTATTCGAAGACGAAGTGCGACGGAGCAGGTATGCAGCCGAAACTGCCGTGCAGCAGAGGGAACAGCTTTCACAACAGCTGGAATTACAGACAAGTCGCATGCGTCGTATGACAGAACTATCACCACTCGGAATGTACCTCTTCGATCAAGATGGCGTTCTCTTGGAGGCGAACGATCGCTACTATGAGATGACTGGGATGCCCCGCGACGACGAGGAGAGTATGTGGTTTTGGGAGCCTCTTACTGAAGAAAGCCGTGCTGTTGCAAAAGACCAGTGGGATGAATTGATGACCTCCATGAAACCTTCGGTGCGCGAGTTACAGTTCAGGACGACCCAAATACAACCTCGAAGTTTGGAGGGCGAGACTATCGACTATTGGGTCCTTGCCACATCACAACCAGAACTTGGTCTCAACGGCGAAGTGATCAGCATCATGGGCTCGATAGCTGATATATCGCATTTGAAATGGGCTCAAACCTTGCAGCAGACACGACTGCGCGAAGCTGAAGAAACAAAACGACAGCAGAATGAGTTTATCGACATAACATCGCATGAAATGCGCAACCCGCTCAGTGCAATCTTGATCTGTGCCGATGAAATTCGGGACACTCTGTCGCAGCACAATTTTCCGCAAGAAGAGCATGAAGCCATCAAAGAGTGCATCGAGGCTGCCAACAACATCGCACTATGTGTTCAGCACCAGAAGTCGATCGTCGACGACATCCTGACAATCTCCAAGCTGGACTCAAATCTACTGCTCATCACCCCTGTTCCTACACAGCCAGTTGTGATCGTTGAGCGCGCTATGAGCATGTTTTACCCAGAGTGCCAGATGAAAGATACTGAATTCAAGTTCGTACCGCATGCCTCTCTTGAACAAAACAGCATCGATTGGATGCTGCTGGACCCCACACGTCTTCTTCAGATCACAGTGAATCTTATTACGAACGCCATCAAATTCACGCAACACTGCGAGACAAGGACGGTTTCGGTTCACGTCAGCGTTGCACCCGAGCGGCCCAATATATCTAGCGACTTCGACTATGTGCCAACAAGAGGAGCCCCAGTCAAGTTCACTGCTGGTGAGGATTGGAACTCTGGTCAAGTCCTATTCCTTCATGTCGATGTCACAGACACAGGATGTGGACTCACTCCTGAAGAAAACGCGCGGCTCTTCGAACGTTTTGCCCAAGCCTCACCGCGGACACATGCACATTACGGCGGCTCTGGCCTTGGCCTCTTCATTTCCCGTCAGCTGGCTGAACTACATGGTGGCCAGATTGGCGTCTCATCGATCAGTGGTGTCGGCAGTACTTTCGGCTTCTTCCTTGAGTGCAGGCGTACCGTGGCAGTCAGCAGTACTCGCCCCTCACTTTCGCGTCAATCGTCGCTCCAAACAAACGTAACAAGCCACGCTGAATCATCGCGTGGACTCGTCACTGCACTCTCCAACAATCAGCTACCAACGTTGAACTCCGAACTACCAGCAGCATTTGAAACTAAACAACTCCACATCCTAGTCGTGGAAGATAATTTAGTCAACCAACGTGTACTTTCCAAACAACTCACAAAAGCGGGCTGTGTCATCAGCACCGCCGATAATGGCGTCTTCGCACTCGAACACCTCGTAACAACCTCCTTTCACAAATCGAGCACCAACGGCGTGCCATTGTCACTCATACTCATGGATCTTGAGATGCCGGAGATGGATGGCCTGACATGCTGCAAACGCATCCGGGAAATGGAACAAAGCGGAGAATTGATTTCTCATGTACCGATCATTGCCGTTACGGCTAATGTGAGGAACGAGCAGATTGCTACAGCGAAGGAGAGTGGCATGGATGATGTGGTTAGCAAGCCGTTCAGAATACCGGATCTGTTGGCGAAGGTTGAGAGTGTGCTAATGCGCTTGCAAGGAAGATGACTTTGATGGATTGCAGCGCAGAGTGGAGTTGGGAATGTAACTTGGTGATCATGTTGTATGAATGCATACAAAGGAGCTGATTTTGGGTGAAGCCCTGCCGCCTAGCCACCATCTGAAATTTCATAATGGTACCAGGATCACTACAACGCACTGCAAGGATTCAGAACGCTACATAAATGGGTACGAGGTACCTCAGAGACATCTACCAAGATTCGTACTTCTATCATAGATCGTGTTGTAGGCCTCCTCGTATTAGAGTTGTGAGATTTCAAATCGTACTTGTATATAGTGCGATGCATCATTAGAACCCAGCTCCTTCGTAAAAGCACAAACCCGCTCTCGCTCTATAACATTCCCTTGTCAAAATGGTATCAAACTCCTCTCACTTCCCCACTCACGCACCATTCGTATACGCCCCTCCCCCAACCGCGTTGTCAAAGTCCACCATCTCATCCAGCCCACACACTTGGAATAGTTCCTTGGGCCCATACCTCCTCCCATCCTTCTCCTGGCTCTCCACCCTCCCCGTCGTCAGCAGCTGCTGAATCGCCCTCCTCACTACCGGATATACCACCTCAAACGACAGCGCTGGGAAAATGGCAAGCTTATATCCCAGCGCCTTCGCCTCGTCTGCGCTCCAGTCTGGCGACACACCTCCAGGTACATTGTTGAACAAGCACGGAGTGGGCGCAAGTTCCTTGCATACGCGCTCGGCTTCTTCTTTTGTATTCACGCCTTCGAGGAACGCAACATCTGCGCCAGCCTCGATCGCAGCTTTTAATCTCTTCACCGCCTCATCGTAACCTTGGCCCTGCAGAGCATCCGTCCTCGCAATGATGACGATGTCGCCGCCAGACTGCTCTCTCGCTTTCACAGCAGCCCGCATGCGGGAGGCGTACTCGTTGATGTCGACAAGCTGCTTGCCGTTGAGATGGCCGCAGCGCTTGTTGACGACCTGGTCTTCAAGATGGAGGCCTGCAACGCCGGCCCGGATGTACGATGTCACGGTGCGCCCGACCATGATGGCGCCGCCGTAGCCCGTGTCGGCGTCGGCGATGAGGGGCGTGGATGGGGAGAGGGAGGCGATCATGTTGGCGTTGGTGACCATGTCGTGGAGCGTGGCCACGCCCATATCGGCTTGTCCGAGACGAGACATTGTTGTTCCTGCGCCGGTCTGCAAGAAGGAATTAGTGGTGGTGGAGGAGGAATGATGGAGTTGAAGGACTTACCATGTATAGGCAGTCTACGCCTTCTCGTAGGGCAATTTGTGCAGTGAAGCCATCGTATACACCGGGGCAGGCGATGAATCGTTCTGGATCAGCCAGCATGCTCCTTAACTTCTGAACCGCAGTCATCTTCGTCTCTCCATTGCTCGTAGCAATCGAACCCATCATGTCCAGTAAGTAAGGTACGTCCAACTCTTTCTAGTGACAACAATAAGTTTTTCCAGAAAATGCAAAGTCCGTCACAATATTTTCTTTTCCTCCTCTTCTATAAACTTTTCAAAATTCGAAGATTTCCCAAGCTCTTTTCGTACACAGATCTAACCTATCAACCACGTAAAGATCGACACTCGGTGTGACGCACTCAACGCAGGAACAGCAGTCAGGCTAGAAGATAATAAGCCCGTTGAATGACGCAGGGACTCTCGTCGGAGCTCTATCCGACAGTCAAGTACTGGTGTAAAGTTGTAAAAGGGGGAACTCGTTTGTTGTCGGCCAAATATAAACCAGACAGAACGATATGCAAATCTCAATCTTTGGACAATCTCTCGCGTAAAACATGTTTCCTCACTCTTATATACGATGCGACCCTGGTCAGTCAGCACCTGATAGAGAAACAGATCCTCTGCGCAACAAGCACACGGAACCCACGTAACGAGCTTTGCCGACGCTCAGGGCTCAAAAGATTGTTAGGCATGCCTTTCCCGAACTTTTGGACCCCCACAAAAGGCTGCACTCTTGAATCCTCGTACCTATTTTCCATCGGAACATGCAGCCGATAGCACTCGTATCGGGACACCCATCCATACAGAGGTTCTAGCCAGACCAAAGTCGCAGGACACCCCGCAATCCACATCGCCTGCCTGACGTAGCATACTCGAATTGGCCGAGTTCTGCCGTTGGGGTTTTACCCGACGCTCGCTTGATCAAGACAGCAGAGGGCGGGCAGGTGTGAATATGTGGGGTGTGGCATGGTGGTGAAGTGGAAATGCATGTTAGTTGCCGATGCGTGGCCGAGTTTATGGGCATCGGGATTGCGTATGCGAGGGTGGGATGCCTGGGCAGGGTGCGCGTTGTTAGGGAGGGGTGTGTGTGGTGGCTGTATGCTTGCGATGAGGGGTAAGAGGCGGCCAAGGAAATATGGCCACACGTCTGAGAACATGTGTAAGGTAGTTGATAGTCCAAAGCCATCGGAAGTGACGTTGCGATGCGGGCTTGTAGGCCGGGGACATGTCTTATGGTTCAATAATAATCAAGATGCCCGTGATTGGGGAGGTGTTTTGTGTTCCGTGAATTACATAGTGTCTTTTGTCCTGCCCATTCATATTTTTTGTAAGGCATTGAAAAGACACGGGATACTTGGCCGATAGCACTTTACAAAATCCGTATCACCACCTATCTTGCCCGGCCGTCGAGTAATAAATCGGCGAAGATGGAGCAGATATTATCGCTACTGAAAACTTCAAGGAAGGTGGAGCTACAAGCAGACATCGAATGTACCATAACCAGAAACTATACTCCCATTTAAACTTGACTTGACTAACACATTGTTCAAAGCACAACTCCTCCAACATGAATTCACCTCTCTCTCCTCCCTCAATCCCCTCATCTCCACCCTCCAAACCTCCAACCACCCTCGCGAATCCCAAACTCTCACCGACGTAACAACACTATGCACACGTTCCCCCGACCACGGCGGTCTCGGCCTCTCCCTCTCCTCACCACTCTCAGACCCCCAAAGACGCGAAGTCCACTTCCTCATCTCCGCCTGGCTCGAAGCCCTCAACTCCGCCGACCGCTCCACCACACCTTTAACCCCACTTGAATCCCGCCCCCAAGGCCGTCGAGGCATGACGCTCACCGAGAAGATCTTCGCCATGCACGACGTCCAGCGCCGCGGCGACGTGTCTCCCGGCATGACCATCTCCGTCAGCGTAGACTGGATCCTCGCGTCCGACGCCAGCTGGGGCGGCATGGAGCGGACGTACAAATCGCTCAATTCACCTGGCATTTTCCGCAACGATAGGTTCTGGCTTGCCCTCGATCACGTGGTTGATCCGAGGATAAACCATAAGCCCGAGGTTGCAAAGTTGATTGAGCAGGGCGAGGCGGCGAGGGATATGTTCAAGATGACGGATTTCCAGGGCCAGAATTACACAATCTTGCACACGGAGTTTTATCGCCAGCGCGCGGAGCCCGGCATGATTGCCATTGGGTCGGATTCGCACACGTGCTCGTCGGGTGCGTTGGGGCTATTGAGTATTGGGCTGGGAGCGGCGGATGTGACTATGGCGTTGGTGACGGGAGAGATTTGGTTCAAGATTCCTGAGATTGTGGAGATTAGGTTTGTAGGGGAACCACCGGTGGGGATTGGAGGTAAAGATGTGATTTTGTACATTTTGCAGCAATTGAAGAGGAATACGGTAGCGGCGGACAGGGTGGTGGAGTATACGGGGCCGGGGTTGAAGCATTTGAGCTGTGATGCGCGGTTTGCTATTGCGAACATGACCACCGTAAGTCGACGCCAATTCAGTGCGTGCGTTACTAACGCGGAGTAGGAATTCGGCGGCATCACAGGAATTTTCGTACCGGATCAAGTCACGCAAGACTTTGTTGCTTCCAGGAAGAACCCCCGGAACAAGTCAAGCTCCAACTACTTCCGCCCAGACGCCGATGCCTCATATGCTGCGACGCACGAGATCGATCTCGGCACAGTGAAGCCCTTCATTGCAAAGTATCCGAACCCAGATGACGTCGTGCCCGTAACAGACTTTGCAGGCACGGAATTAGATGGCTGCTTCATCGGCGCATGTACGACAGCAGAAGAAGACATCATCCTCGGCGCGCTCGTCCTAGAGCAAGGTCTCAAGATGGGCAAAGAGCCAGTATCCCATGGCAAACGCAAAGTCACACCGGGCTCCAAGCCCATTGTGAAGAAACTCGAAGAAACCGGCCTCGCAGATGTGTATCGCGCCGCAGGATTCGAAATCGGTATTCCAGGCTGCTCGTACTGCGTGGGCATGTCGGCAGACAAAGCAGCCGATGGCGAGGTGTGGCTGTCTTCGCAGAACAGGAATTTTGAAAACAGAATGGGTCGAGGATCTATTGGTAACCTCTCATCTGCTGCTACTGTTGCTGCGTCGTCGTTCGATATGAAAGCCACTGATCCCACAGAGCTGATCAACAAAATTGACATGGAGCGCTGGACTAAGCTCAGGAATTACAAGTCGATGGAAGAGAAGAGCTCGTCGATTACCTACGTGGAGCCAGCTGGACAGTCAGAGGAGCTGGAAGAAACGCAGCAGCCTGTAGAAACGGTCGACGTGGGAAGTGCAGATGCCAAAGCGCCAGAAAAGTCCAGTGGAGCAGACATTGTGGGCAGAGTCTACAAGCTAGGAGATATGGTTGATACTGACGCGGTAAGCCTGATACATTGTTCTTCACTTCGTACACTGATGTTTTACACAGCTCGCCCCGGCGGAATGGATTATCCACGCACACTCCAACGAAGCGATAGGCCAACACTGTCTAGAACACACCGACCCCGAATTCCGCGACGAAGTAAAGAAGGGCTTCAACATTGTTGTCGCTGGGAAAGGCTTCGGCTGCGGCTCTTCACGAATGGAGGCAGTAATGGCTCTGCTCGGTAAGATTCATTTGCATTTCCTCAAAGTGCTTCTACTAAACCTGCCCTAGGCTGTGGCGTGCAATGTGTGATTGCCGAGTCCTTTGCATTCATTTTCAGCCGTAATTCGCCCTCATTAGGTCTCGTGACCATCGCCATTACCGATCCGGCATTCTATAAGCTCGCTTCCCATGGTGCAGAGATATCCATCGACCTAGAAGCTAATCGTCTTCGTGTTGGTGGGCAAAGCTTTGGCTTCGCATTCAGTGCCATGGAGCGACAGCTGATGGAGCTCGGTGGCATTACGCAAGCTTTCCACAAGCATGGGAAGACTTTGTTCCAGACCATGGTCAAACCGCCGGGAGCCAGGGTTTTCAACAAATCGAACGAAAAGACGGCAATCCTTGGTGATAACAGACGATCTCAACTAGCCTGGTGAGCTCCGTGCGCCATAAATTGTATCGCCGATATTGGAAGTACACATTATGTTGGATTATGATGTGGTAATTCAAAAGTGCAAATCGAAAGGATGGCTTTGCAGCAATGAAGTCTGGTAGTCGAGGTTAAATTTCTCATCCGAAGGTAAAGCCCATGTTACCCATATTACTGGGTAGAATCGGCGCTCCAACTCCAATGGGCCCAGCAGACATTGTTGGAAATTCGGTATTTGAGAAATCGAAGCCTGCTGCCCAGTCGTAATCAGGGAATTGGTCCATGACTGGCGGTACGTCGTAGTCCGAGCCGGTCCAATTGTCAAAGCTCATAACGGCCGGATCCGTTGACATCTGGACAAGACTGGGGTCGAATTTGTTCATCGGAATCTGCGCATTCATTGGCATCGTCGGTAACTGATGTTGAGGCAGTTGTGTGTGTGCTGACGGAGTCAGCAAAGGAGCGTCCAGGAGAAATTTGTTGGAATCATGCGGCGTACTAGGTTGTGAAGGGTTGTGAGATGGAGCGTTCGTCTCATCGCCGTTGTTGTATGGATTTTGCATGTTTCCAAACTCTTCTCTCCAGTACCAGAACATATCGTAGCTGACACTCATACCCAACCGCGTTCGTATTTTAAGCCCGAGCGATTCAACCTGGCCATTCTTCTTGCGGAAGACTTTGTTGCTTGCCCAAAGCTCTTTCATGATGTGGGCACTTCGTACAAAGATGTCGCCTTGTTGCAATGATACGCCCTTGAGGAAGTCGATAGCATGGAAATACGCCTTCTCCCCAGCAGGAAGGTCCAGATTAGCCGCGAGTGGGCTTCGAACAAGTTTGAGGATGACAAAGCCTGCAAGAGTCACAGATCGGTCCATGGCGAACGAAAAGTAGCTTTGCTGGACCAATGACCATGCCGCCTCGATGACGTTGATACAAAGTGAGTAGAATCGAGAGAGGCCCTCGGTATCGGGTGTGGAATTTGTTGGGTGGGCAAAAAAGTGGAATGCCAAGATGTGTATACGGGCGCAGTTGAGTTGTAAATTGTCTGATGAATCAGCAAGAACCTTTTGATCAGACGGGTTTCACTCACCTATCTCGCTCGGCGCAGACTGGGACAAGCTAAGCATCTGTTGATCGAAGATGTTGATCAACGAACGCAGGACACGCACATCACAATGGATGGACTGGACGTTGAGCTTGGTGAGAGCTATTATAGCTCTAAGAGTGATGATGTAGGTTTTGTGCAAGAACTGCAAATCAGCTGGAAGGAAGGGAACCATGTTATCGCGATCCCGTTCATCACAGTCGAGCAGCGACTCTGCAGTCGGCGGCAGACCGTCGGCGATGTTTGTTCTGAGAAGGTCAGTCATTGTCTTGAATCTTAAGGAAAGAGATCTTGCTACTCACCTGATAGACTGGATGACGCAGCAGAGCCAAAGCCTAGCGCGGATAACTTCCTGATCTTGGTCCTTCTTGATTGGCATCCGTGCGAAATCCTGACCAACGCCAGAGATGTGCAGTCCAATTTGGGTAGAAAGGTGGACAGCTGCGCCACACATAAGATGGGCCATGTCTTTGTACATGGAGTTTGTTGGGATTCGCCATATGCAAAGGATAAGCAGACCTTCGATAATGGGCATTTGCGACGTTCTCCGGGCCATGGTACTGAAGGCCAGCGGAATGATATGCTGGCTCGTCTTCTCCACGATATTTCGATCATCAGGATACCTCCGGGAGCCAGTCACAACAATAGCCCAGAAGAGGAATGGACAGAGATCGTAATAGTCATTTGGGCCTAGGGATGTATCCAGTACCGGGAAAAGTGGATGGTACTGGGTAAAGAATCTGGTCACGTTAGACTTGGATGTTTACTTACACGTGGGGTTACTCACAGCCTGAAGCAATCATCAATTTTGGGAGCTTCGAGGAAATAGCCGTCAATAGCACGTGGCAGCGTGGCACGATTATCGGATCCCTTTCTGGTGGGCGGTCTCGATTCATAAGCTGGCGAGACTGATGCATCCGTCCTCACAGAGTCATTAGAATACGGCGCCGAGCCATGCTCGTGTGGACTGTAGCCCTGCATGTCGACATTTGGCGAAGCCGTTGAACCGGGATAATTTGGATCACTCCCCGGCGGCTGACCAGATCTCATGTTCCAGCGCAGCTCCTCAAGCTCTCGTCGCATCTCAGCTTTGGTCTGCCGCAGATTCCTGGTGCTGGTGGGCAAGATTCTGCATTCGAGGCCCATCTTGCTGCAACGGCCACAGGGGTCGTGCGGGACCTTGTGCTGCTCAACATCGCATCGGATCTGCACAATCAGCATCAAGATGCATCAAGAGCAACGCGGCATCAAGTGCAGAGACGGAGAAGCATACCTTTTGCTGGCGGCATTCGACGCAGGCTTTCCTACGAGGTGTTGCCATGGTGTATAGTCGGGGCCAGGTAGGATCCACAATCGGTCGCTTATGTCGTCGCGCTACAGTGTGTCCCTCGTCAACCGGCGAAAACAGGCATGCGTGAGGTATAAGAAAGACAGAGGCAGCACGACGCTGGCCGTCCGAGGTAGCGGTGTTGAAACTAAGTTTTTACGTCGTCATCAAGATCGTGGTGCTTGGTCTAATCGGAAGGCGGGGAGTGAGACCGCAAAAAGGCCGACAGCAGATCGCTTTGTTGTCGCAACCTGGAATGGCAAGAATTTTGAACAGTCGCTGGGGCCTTTCTGGTAGCCGTACGCATAAGTTTCTGTTATAAATCTGCAGGACCTAGTTGGGGGAGGCTAATGAGGCGTCTGCGATGCTGGGACGCGAGCTGCTGGCTTTGAATCATGGAATTGGTTGAGCATGGTTGCGCAAGATCCACCGCACTTGGCCTCTTTGGTCTCGCGTGCCTCTGCGCGATGGACTCTGATCGAGTCTGAACGCGTCCGGACGATATCCCATTGCCAAAGAATGCGTTGCGCCATCACAATTGCATCATGCCGTCTTCGCCACCACCGTCCTCCTATGAGACGGACTGCCGCGCTCGCATCCTCCAGCCTCGACAGCATCTTTTTCCGCCACATGAAACCTGCGAGGATCACCTCTCCAGACGTCAGACAGCATGTGTGGATACCACTGCCATGCGGACGTGCCTGATCGCCTTTTAATTCCTCACATCTAAGCCTCGTCAGGTCTAGCAACCGGATGGTCTCTCGGTAATGCTGGCTTCACTTCTCGTGGGCGGCTACTATCCGGTGCACACGAGGTTCAACCTGGTCCTGGATTCCCACGAGATATTTTCAGCTCGTGCGAACTTCGACGCCAAGCACCGATCACTGCAAATGATGGATGCTGGACGGAGCCTTCCTCCGGTCGCCTCCTTGGCGAAGACAGTAGCCATGAGTCTGCGCAACTTTGAGTGAGATTGGTAATACAATGTGCCCACTACGAGTTGCAAGCTCCATTCAAGCTTGACTCGTTCTCGCCTCCACCTCTAACATCAACAACGAAGCAGCACAAACCCATGTCCATGTTGAGATTCGACAATGACACTTCAAAGGCTACCATCGGCTCATCCTCCACGCTCTTCCTCACTTCCAGGCTCTCTAATTCTCAAATATCACACCATCACCTTAGCTCAGGGTCCCTCCGCATGCGGAAGGCAAGTTAGCCGTTGTGCCTCACAGATGGACTCCGCTGGCCCGCAGATAGAGTTCCGCGGACCTGCAGCAGTCTTTGCAAAACATAGCCACGTGGCGTTAGCTTGCAGACAGTGAAAGTAACCGACCACGCCGCTGTAGATCACCATAATCACGATGCGCAGATCCGAGGTCGGGGCGCGAGGGGCTGCATGCAATGCAATGAATAGTGGCAATGAGCTAGATGCATAGCTTAACTTCTAGACGTGATCTGGATGTTTCTGGACTTCAATTTGCAACGACACCAAGGATATGAACAAGTGCGAACATGTTTGCGCCATCTCGGACCCAGCACTTGCTGGTCCGAATCTTCATTCCACACTACCACAAGGGTTTTCTACATGCGTTCTAGGATATCATAAACGAGCGCGCTTTCTCATATACACAATGCTTATGCAAGCACGACACCAAAAAAAAAAGAAAAGTGCCTTCCTAGGCTGGGATATGTAACGAGGGAAAGAATATGTGAAGACCACCGGGAGCCTGCCCAAGCAGCAATGGCGTGAGAAAGGTTTCTCGATGGCAGAAAAAGGCCAACGCCTCCAACCTGTCGGTTTGCATCCCGGTGTTACAAGAACGGTAACACGATACCCTTGCGTTGTGGACTCCCGCGGCCATCGACCGTCGAGCCTTCCGCGCTGTATCCCGAATCGCGATCGACATCGTCGTTGTCAAAGTCAATGTCGAAGCTCGCCTCCTCGCTTTCTTCTCCATCCCCCGCATCGGCATCCCACGCTTTTTGAGTCGCACCGCGCGAGTTCCATCGCAGCGTGCGACTAATGCTGTCGAACCATTCATTTGGCTGCGACAGGACTGTCGGGAAGGGGTACTGCGAGGCAGCAATGGTGACGTGGTCGCCTTGACGAAGTTCAACGCGGCCCTTGCCATCGAACGCGCAGTAAGCGGTGGCTCGCGAGCGAATCGGCACGGCGATGCGGAGTGCCATGCTGTCACTGAGCAACATGGGGCGGAAGGATAGTGTGTGAGGGCAAATAGGCGTAAGAGAGATGGCGGGGATATCGGGGTGCACAAGGGAGCCACCTGCAGAGAGCGAGTAGGCTGTGGAGCCAGTCGGCGTGGAGAAGATGCAGCCGTCAGCTTGCACAACCGTCAGAAGGTTGTTATCGCCATAAAGCTCCAGATTGGAGACATAAGGGGATGGGCCGCGGTCGATGACGAGCTCGTTGAGTACCTCGAACTGCTCAGCCTCGATGTGTTGGGGTGATCCGGGTGCGGCGTTCTTCTGGTAGCGATATACAGTGCAGGTAAAGCGCATGCGCAAATTGACGCGCATGCCTACGTCGGTCATAATCTTGTTCAGAGCCTCCTTGTACTGCGCGAATTCAAAGTTGGTGAGGAAGCCAAGACTACCGAGCGAGAAGGAGAGGATCGGGGGTACAATGCGCTGGAAAAGCCATGAGGTGAAGAGTACTGTACCGTCCCCGCCCAGGGTGAGAACGAGGTCGAAGATCTCAGGAGTCTCCCAACAAAGGTCGGGGGTCCAGTAGCGGAGCATGCCTTCAAAGCGCTTGTCCTTGGCTACCAGAGACTCAGCATTGAAGCGCTTCGACTTGCGCAGCTTGTGGTCAACGTAAACATTGACGCCCACATCTGAGCCGTAGCGAGAGGTGGTGAGTAGCCACTCTGCGAGCTCGCGCGTAAGGTATACCAGGTTATTGTCGCGGGCCTTGGTGACGATCATAACATTGCGTACGGTCATTTTGATAGGTCGGCGTTGCAGTTGCTTGGAGACCTCGCGCACGCTGAAAGCTGTCTGCATAAGGCGTGAATGCGATATGGTATCATCGTCGGCCATCTCTTCAAGCACCTTGTCCAGATTCACAGCTTTGTCGAACTTTTTGTGGAAGAAGCAAGGTGACGCCAGCGCAGCCATCTTGTTCATGGCGGTGTCGTCCGAGTGCAACTGCAGCTCAGAGAGCGCCTCAGCAAGACGCTGTTGGCTGATGCTCTTAGAGCGCTGTGTCTTACCCACCTCCATCATGACTTCATTCATCGATTGCGACATGGGAGGCGGTCGGGACTGCAACGCCTTCAGGATCGTCTGCCGCGGAACAGCAGAGTCGATGGAGTAGGCGTTCTTGCGATGCTTCCGAAAAGTGCGATTCTCTCCAAACGAGGGCACTCGCGGGAGGGTGGTCAGGTTTTCGATTGACGAGGAAGCGCTTATCGCGGCCGTGTCGTTCCGAGACAAATCGTCCGAGGCAAAGATGGCTGGGGTGGGGAGTTGTTGTGATGCTGCGGGCGCACCGCCTACTTCAGTCGTTGCTACAGATGAGGCATTGTACGGGGTGTCTTTTGGGCAGTGGATGCTGGTTTGTGGGGGTGACGAGTAGTGATCAGGGTCAGCGAGCCTTGACGCCGCCTCAACCGATTCAACGGTTGACAGTGGAGATGCCGGTAGCATTATGCCTGCCGGAGACATCGGCCCCGCAAGAAAGTCCATGGCTGTTCAATAAAATCCTGCTCTATGCACGCCAATACGAAAGCGTAAAATGATTATGAACACTGCGGGTACTGCTTTCGGACCTCGGAGGTAGCGGTATTAAGCGGGCTGGTTTTGTCGTGTGCGAATATGTACAGTGTGAAACAACGTAGCCAGACGTGGGATTGGGTAGTAATGCTCCAGGCAATTAAAGAAAGACGAAGAAGAAGCGGCAGCTCGCAGCTACTGCATAAAGGGTCGTCGAGAGAATGTCGTGGTGTGTTAGCTGCCCGTGAAGATGAGGCTGCTTGGTAGCGATGTGGGACTGCTGTGCAACCACCAAAAAGAACGAGGTCGACTTTCTCCCTCGAAAAAAGAGCGCAGCTCAAGATTACAACGAGTGAAGAACAAAAGGAAAGATAAAGATTGGTCGCGACCCCAGGCCGTGTACCGTAAAGACTGGAGGGAGAGGAAGTGGTGAAGCTTGAAGCTAGCACCAGAAGGCACGATGGATGCTGCGAGCATATATTCACTTTGACATCTGCGCGACCTCGCTCCTGCCTGCTCCGACCCACGAGCCACAATTATCGCGATCCTACGCGCCAGCCTCAAACAAAGGCAGCGCAAGTACCTGACGGCTAGACCGGACGGGGGTATGTGACACCTCCCGCGTCACAAACTCGTGGGCCTTGATCGGAGCTTCATCCAAACATAGCACGACCTTCCCGCGGGCTGGAGATTCGGGGTAGCAGAGCACACCGTGAGCGTGGATTTTGCACCTGTCAACCTGTCTTTTCATGTTGGCACCAACCAATGCTGCGTGTTGGCTTGTTGGTCGAGCGTGGCAAACCGTCAGCATCGAGCGCGTGCTGATTCAAAAGTCTCATGTCTCTGACATTGCACATACGCTCATGGAGTCTTCTCTATCAACATGATACCATAACGGGTCATGAATGCAACGGCAATGCGATCATTGAGGCTCAGTTTACATCCATCTCTCATGCACGCTTGCCGCATGACCGGTAATCAGCCAGAGCGAATAGGAGACACCAGAGAGGCGAAACGAGCCTAGAAAGACCATCGGTCTGGGTTGTAACGAACATTCTTTCGAATCGTATTCTGGTACAGGTAAGCGGAGGCGAGACCATGAGCGAAGCTTGATTCTGCAGTAAAGCCGTTATCCGAGCGTTCGCTGGGATGAATGTTGGCGTTGGAACATGCCCCACAGAACTCATACACCATTTGATGGCATGCAACGCGAGGCTGGAAGGGGATGCGGGAGGGACGGCACGAGGGACTGTTTGGAAGTGGGCTCATTTTCCTCGTTTGCAGTGTCGATGTGCTGGCAAATGTATGGGAAGTTATCCACGTTCTCCATGCTGCCTGGGGCGGTGTGCTGAAACTCGCGCAGGCTTTCCGCGGACTCAACACACCGGGAATCTCCACGCTGTGATCTCAAAATTCAGTCTTCACATTCAACTGCCGGTCTTGGGTTATGTCAATGCCAAGTTGTGTATCTTAGATTTGTTAATGATTAGTGGAGGCGTTGGTCTCGATTTCGCCGGATCTGTAAAGTCAAGTGAATAAGTCGAATCATGCCAAAGACCACTGTGATTCGCAAGCAAACAGAACATCGGCCACAGTGAAATCAGATCGGGTCGGTATTGCAAACACCAAACTATTGCCGTAGCGTTGTATTTCCGGTATATACTACAAGCACGAGAGTTCTAAAGTATGTGCTGCTCCAACTTTTGGTTGACCGTTCATAAATCGTGGTATCAAGTATGACATGAAGGAAAGGCGCTTTCGAAGCGGTGTCTCAGCTAAAGAGCCTATCTGAGAGCCTTGCGCGCGAAGGTGGGCAGGACGAAGGCAGCCTCGTGGATCTCCTTGCTGTAGTACCTGCACAGCTGCTCTTCCTCCTCGGCGGACCAGCTTCGGAGGGGCTTCTTGAGGTCACGGTTGGCATCCTTGCTGCAGACCATGAATCCGATTTGTCCAGATGGGTAGGTAGGAATCGTGGTGTAGCCGTATTCGACATTGGGGAAGACCTCCTTGCAAGCCTTCTTCAGGTTGGCAATGAGGGGCATGTGCAGCCATTGGTTCTCGGCTATATAAAGAATACAGTTAGCTGAGATTCTTGAAAGCACCAACAACGTGTCTTTGTAAAGCACATGCAAAATATAGGGATAAGGAGAGGGCTTACAACCTTGCGTGGAAATGACACCACCTTCGCGGAGAGCGCCATTGAGAAGCTCAAAGTACGCCTTCTGGAAGAGGGCCTCAGCGGGACCTTCTGGGTCGCTGGAGTCGGTGATGATGACATCGAACTGGCCCTTCTTGTCCTCGAGGAACTTGAAGCCGTCGCCGACGATGGTCTGGGTCTTGGGGTGCTCGAAGCCGACGGACATGCCTGGCAGATACTGCTTGGAGAGACGGATAACGGCCTCGTCGATGTCGCACAGGACTGCCTCCTTGACGCAGTCGTGCTTGACGACCTCACGGAGCACACCACCATCACCGCCGCCAATGACCAAGACCTTCTCGGGGTTGGGGTGGGCGTTCATGGCAAGGTGGGTGATCATCTCCTGGTAGCTAGCCACACGTCAGCTATCGCTATCTTCCAAGGGTGTGGTATGACCTACGAGAACTCATCGCGCTCGGTGCATTGGATGACGTTGTCGAGGACGAGGACCATGCCGTAGTCGGTGGACTCGAAGATGAGGACGTCCTGGTATTTGCTCTTCTCGTGGTGAACGACCTCCTTGACCTTGAGGGTCATGGCCTGACCGGGCCACATGTTGGAGATCTCGCGGAACCAGCCATCTAGACGCAGTGCTGTTAGCAAGGTCTCGTATATGTTTGGGAGCAGAAAACTTTACCCTTGATGGTGGGGTGCTCAATGTTGGGCATTTTGCGTATGTGATGGAAACGGGAGATACGGTGTAGAGATTTGGGTCGAATAGGCGAGCAGTGTGTAAAGAGAGATGGATTGAAGAGCCTCCGGGGGAATCTCAGTAGCAACTCCAGGTTCGCGTGGTCAATTGTCGGCGTAGTTTTTTTACTTGGGTTGCAAACGCGCCTGCGTCATTGGTGCCAGAGCTGCCTGCCCCACCTATGCCTGAAAACACAGCCAGATCAATGTCCCGCGCACCGGAAAATCTCCGCGTCTCCATCTTCAGCCTTTGCCAAAGGTGGTAGACCGTGCCTTTTTCTCACTTTAGTTACCACAAATGGCAATTCAGACATTGAGCCCAAGAAGACGGCTCGTCTACTAGACTCATCTACCCTAGGTGTCTTCTCAGGATGGTGAAGCGCTCTACCTTCCAGTACCGAATTGAGAACATGTATCTGCTTGTTTGCTCGCTGTTTCGAGCGTCACCTCTCGCTCATATTATTCGACGACAACGGATAGATATCTCTCAACTGATTTTGCAGCATTTCGCATTGCTTGACCCATGCGCCGCTTGAAGATATCAGGTGGGATTTCTTCGCGGCCCATCAACTCGTTTAATTCCGCATGCAGTTGTTCGCATACGTTTGCACCAACAGCTTTCCAGCTTCGTAATAGTAGCCTTACTAACAATGAATGCTTCCGCCTTTTCTGTGGGGATGATCTGACATGTACAGTCAGTGTGAAGAAACACGGCAGCTCGTTGGTGGATATTTCACGTTGAATAGATCGAATTGGTTCCTGATATAACCAGCATTTTTCTGAGCTGCGTCAGCTGACTCGCGCAAGGGCAGGTCGAATGGCAGCACTTCCAGGAATTCTCTACGCCCAAACTCCGACGGCGTCAGGGTTATGCGAGGGCGAAGCGGGCCTCGGAACTCAGATCCATTGGGACACAGGCTCGCAGCAAGCACCGCAAGACTGGCGGCAGCTTACTGCCTGCCAATTGCATCCACATGGCGTAAATGCAGTGAGACGAACCCTTGAAAATCAAGGCAAGGCTCATGTGGGTTCGTTGTGAGGCAGCTTAATGAAGAATCTTAGTCGCCATCCTTTGACGACTGCCTAGCGCCCCGCCGCGTTTGATAGGCCAAGACCTGGGGCATACATGGGGCTGGATACGATGCAATGCGAGGAAACACATTATTTAGACTACGGCACAGCCTGTTCCTCTGACTTTGAAGAAAGCAATCGAAAAATGGCTCAAAACACTCCAGCCGAAGAGTCTATCGACGACGTCCATAAAAAGCTCGCGCATTATATGGAAACAAAGCGATATGTTGATGAACCTGAGATTCTTCCATGGTACAAGAAGGATCTGGGTGAGATCAAGCCTCATACACGAGACTTGTTCGAAAACTACAGTCACATCCCGCCAGATGAGGTTGAGACGCATATTCGAAAGATTGTGAGCGCATAGCAAACATTTGTATGCTCCGCGCACTAACTTCGCAAAAAGAGAGATGAAGCTTTCAAGGTGTTTCCATATCCCTGTGTTGGCAATTGGGGATTCCTCAACCTGAGCATTGTCGACTCTCCAGCGTACAAAGAGGTGCTCCAACGCATCAGCAGCGGAGAACTGTACCTCGATATTGGCTGCTGCATGGGTCAAGATATCCGCAAGCTTGCCCACGATGGTGCGCCACAGGAGAACATGTATGGGTCTGATCTGAAGAAAGACTTCTGGGGCATCGGTTATGACCTCTTCCTCGACAAGAACAGATTGATGAGCAAGTTCATCGATGCCGATGTCTTCGACGCCGACTCTGGGTTGAAAGAACTGGACGGGAAGCTTGACATCGTGCATGCAGCGTCCTTCTTCCACCTCTGGGACTGGGATGAGCAAGGCAAGGCAGTGAAGCGGGTTATCGCGTTGATGAAGCCGAAGCCTGGTGTTTTGATCTTTGGAAGACAAGGGGGCATGCCCAAGGCTGGCAAGCTTTCAGAAACGAAAAAGGACCTCAACTCGTACTGGCACAACCCTGAATCGTGGGAGAAATTGTGGAAGCAGGTAAGTGATGAGACGGGCACGACATGGGATGTTCAGGCGGTCCTGGGAGAGGAGGACCTCACCAAGAGAATGAATTCGAAGTTAGTGCCTGCAGGGACACGGTTCATGACCTATAGTGTTCGTAGGGTATAGTGCCAGATGGTCTTTGAAGGTCGAGGAAGTTCATAAGACACCACAACCTGGTACAAACGATAGAACGTGACAATATCTTGCCGAGGACGAAGAATGGTTGTAGTTTCCAAACACTCTTTTGACAGATCAGACGCCGCTTTTACACTATCTTGGCGTGGTACGGCCAGGTCCAATATCTACCTCACTTTTCCACTTCAGGGCCAGCTTGCGGTGCTCCTCTGCTTGCCAATCTCCTCAAACCATGACAACAGTCTTCCAAGTGAGAGGAATAATGCCCTGCAAAAGCAGTAAGAAACTGCGCGGGAAATGTTTTGACACCATGCTGAACTACAACTTCGTAAATGCTTTGAGCTCGAGCCAATCAGGCGGGACCTCACAGGGTCCAACCATCGCGGCTGCCGAAGACAATCGTGGCATCCCCCAGCAAGGCGGTCGCAAACCACGAACCTCGACCATTGCAGCCACTACAACACTTGTAACCCTCCCATAACCTCCCAAATACCGCTACCATGGATCCGTACTCTCCTGAAGGAGGTGAGGGAACCTCCCCGCAACTGTAATCCGAAACAACCCACTAATCCATCGTCTAGAGCTCATAAACATCCACTCAGCATTCCACGCCGGCGCCTTCCAGCAGGTCCTCGATTTCGACACTTCATCCTTCGCCTCAAGTAACGCTCTCCCCGTGCGCGTCCTCCAATTACGCTCGAAAATTGCACTCGGCCAAGCCAAAGACGTGTCCGCCGAATTGGCGAGCGAAAAGACACCAGACCTGATAGCTCTGAAGCTACTGGCAGATCAGGAGCAGGGCAAGGATGTGCTATCACAGGCGAAGAAGCTGGCAGAGCAACATGGACAAGAGAACTTGAACGTGCAATTACTTATCGGCATTGTGCTGGAGAAGGCGGGGGAGACAGAGGAGGCATTGGCACTGCTGAGCAAGCACCAGGGCAGCTTGGACGCGTACGTACAGCGTTTGCTGAGCCTCGTGACAGACTACATGCATATCAAAATAAGACTAACACCTCCAACAGCGTCGCCCTCATCGTCCAGATCCACCTCCAACAAAACCGAACAGATCTTGCCTCGAAAGAAGCCCAGCGCGCCCGCAAATGGGCCCAAGATAGCCTCCTCGTCAACATTGCCGAATCATGGGTTGGCATGCGAGAGGTACGCTTTCCACTACTTTGTCATACTCCAAGTACACGTACTAATACATTCACAGGGCGGCGAGAAATACCAATCCGCCTTCTACGTCTTCGAAGAGCTCGCACAAACCTCGCAATCCCAATCCCCCCACTCGCTCGTCGCACAAGCCGTATCCGAGCTCCATCTCGGACGCCTACCAGAAGCCGAAGCCGCGCTGCAACAAGCCATCGCCATTGATCCCAAGTCCACCGACACGATTGCGAACTTGATCGTATTGAACACGTTGTTGGGCAAGACGAAGGAGACGGCGGAGTTGAAAGAACAGTTGGCGTCGGCGGATGCAGAGCACCGGGCGTTGGCGGACTGGAAGGAGAAGAAGGCCGAGTTTGAGAAGGCGGCGGCGAAGTATGCGCCGAAGTTTGAGGTTGCTACATGATTGGGCCAGCGATGAGTAGATGGGTAGCTCGATGCTGCGGCATGATACTGCAGCGTGTGATGCTACAACACGACATTACGGTGTAAAATGAAAGACTACAACATCATGAACTTGAGCATGCGTGTATGACCTCTCTTCATACCCAGTCATAAATGGACATACTGTGTCTCTGATATTGTTCATCTAGCACTAGTAGCAAAACGACAAGAAGGCGAAAGTGACGAGGTAATCCTCGGGTTGAGAAGCACATCCAAAGCAGTGTTAATTCGCAATCTCGCGCGCTGACTTTCACCGGAATCCATTCCCTCCGACGCCACAATTCCTTGATAAGAATGCTCCACCTCCAAGAGTCCAAGACCCAAGCACAAGCAGCAAAAGCGGTGAAAAGATCTGCTGACACGGTGCATCTCGCAACTTGCAGCTCGCAGCTGGGCAGATCGAACAGTGCCTTGTCCAGGACCTAGCGCCAGAAAATAGTGGCGATCACCCGCCATCGTGCACACAACATGTCCGGTGAAGATACAGGCCATGAGCTTGCGAGATTTCGTCCACGTGTGAGCGCGTTCAGTCTCCGAATGTCCGGTTGCCCGTTGCATGTGCATCCTTAATTTCACGAATCCCGTATCCCGCAACATGGACATTGCAAAGTAGCGAGATGGAATGGTTGGCTGATACACGTCCCGCAGCAAGACCAGGGTCTTCTGCAACTGTTGGTGTGTTGCATCGGGAGTTGCGACATCCGAAGGCACGCCAAGAAATGCTTGGAACAAGCTTAATTCCTAGTCAGCGGACTACAGTGGTCCGGGCGGGCTGGTGGGTGATGTCTTGTCTGCTTGTGGAATCATCATGTGTGTGAGGTGGGTTTTCTGGGAGAAAGTAAGGCGCATTGACATGGCTGTGATGAGCCGATGTCAATAGGTGCTAGCGCCAGAGGTGTGAAGAGTTGATGTGAGCGCCACCCAGCTTTGTGAATGAGCTGTGATCTTTGCATGTACACCCACATGTTTACCTGAGCCGTCGGCGGTCCGAACATTGGATTGCTCCTTCGCTGCAGATGATCCGTTTTCACACTCGTTGGCCTTCGATTTCTTAAATCCGGAAACCCCGCCGTCCATTTGTCCACTGACGCAAGAGTGAATTAGCGGGGCAGACCACGCGCATATACGCCATGGATAGTCGAGACGACTTTGACTGCGCGCTTGACGCGCAGACTCCCATTGTTGAAAATATGGTAGTCGGTGTACCACCTGTTTTCGAAGGCTTGACGAGGCAGCTGGACAAGATCGTCGAGCAGCCTTTGTTGGGTCCCAGAAGCGAATTCCCCAGAGGTAGAACTTGCATCTGTCACGCCTGGTCAGGAATATACTGACATGCATATAGCTTCATTTGCATTTGCGCGGAAAGATGTCTCTGGAAATCGAAGACCACAGGCAATTGCCCATCGAGGGTACAAAGCAAAGTTTCCCGAGAACACCATGGGTGCTTTCAAAGGTGCTGTAGACGTGGGCGCAGAAGGACTAGAAACCGACATACATCTGTCAAAGGATGGCGTCGTGGTACTTTCGCACGACAAGAATCTGAAGCGATGCTTTGGTCGGGACGAGAAGATTATTGACTGCGACTACGATTTTCTGGGCAAGTTGAGGACGTTGAAGGAGCCACATGAGGCTATGCCCCGCCTTATTGATCTGCTCGAGTATCTTGCTCAGCCTGGATTGGAAGATATCTGGGTACTGCTAGACATCAAGGTATGTTGTAAGGTGCAGCTCGCTCTGCATGTCGTGCTAATCACGTGCAGCTCGACAACAATGCCGACGATGTAATGCGACTGATCGGTGATGCGATTCGCAGTGTGCCTCCTTCACCAGATCGGCCATGGCAGAATCGGATAGTGCTTGGTATTTGGGCTGCCAAATATCTCCCCTTGTGCTCACGCCATGTGCCGGGCTTTCCCATCTCACATATCGGCTTCTCGACAGTCGTGGCGAGATACTTTTTCAAAGTGCCAAATGTGTCTTTCAACATGGCGCAAGCGGTGCTTATGACACCATGGGGCAAGGCGTTCATTCGCAAGGCTCAGTGTAGCAAGCGGCCGGTCTACGCGTGGACGGTCAACGACGAGGCGAAGATGCGGTGGGACATCCGGCAGGGCCTCGACGGGGTAATAACGGACGACCCGAAGCTCTTCCTAGAGGTTCGTAAGAGCTGGCACGAGGGGACCAAGGATGGCCTAGGAATCATGGACGCGCTGGACATAGCCAGGATCAATTTCTTCACAATCATCTACTCCATCCTGTTCTGCATGGCGTTTGGGCTGGGAGAGAGTAGATGGAGAAGGAGGTAGGCTGGTGCGGTGGACGTCAGCATGTGGTGCGGCTACCAGCATATAGCTCGAATGCAAGAATCACGTGTCGTCTATTGATGAAACTGTGCCGCAATGGAACATGAGGGTAGTGCAAGTGAAATGTAGTGCGGAAGAGTGAGCAAGGCTTCGGAGAATAATTTGGGGAAGTCGCGCCTAAGACCCCGCCAAAACGCGTCAACATGCCACTACCCCGTCGTGCTTGCACATCCACAACCACACAACACCATGCCCAGGTATGCTCCCGATATCCAAGCGCGCGCAACCTTGCCACTGACATATTTCTAGAGAAATAATAACACTGCAAGCTGGCCAGTGTGGCAACAGCGTTGGGCAGCAGTTCTGGCAGCAGCTGTGCCAGGAGCATGGCATCAACCGCGACGGCAACCTCGAGGACTTTGCGACCGAAGGCGGCGACCGCAAAGATGTCTTCTTCTACCAGTCCGATGACACGCGCTATATCCCACGTGCCATTCTCCTTGATTTAGAGCCACGCGTGCTCCACTCAATTCAGTCGAGCGCATATAAGAACATCTACAACCCGGAAAACTTCTACATACACAAGGATGGCACCGGCGCGGGCAACAACTGGGGCATG
Organism: Phaeosphaeria sp. MPI-PUGE-AT-0046c; assembly: GCA_020747045.1. Classification (NCBI taxonomy): domain Eukaryota; kingdom Fungi; phylum Ascomycota; class Dothideomycetes; order Pleosporales; family Phaeosphaeriaceae; genus Phaeosphaeria; species Phaeosphaeria sp. MPI-PUGE-AT-0046c. The sequence continues at coordinate 674,907 of JAGTJN010000021.1, read as the reverse complement.
GGATACAGCATGGGCGATCAGGTCCACGAAGATGTTCTGGATATGATTGATCGCGAAGCAGACGGCTCCGACTCACTCGAGGGATTCATGCTGCTGCACTCGATTGCTGGAGGCACTGGCTCAGGACTGGGCTCTTTTATGCTCGAGCGGCTGAACGACCGCTTTCCGAAGAAGCTCATACAAACATACAGCGTGTTCCCCGATACGCAAGAACCCGATATTGTCGTCCAGCCCTACAACAGCTTGTTGAGTATGCGTCGACTAACGCAGAACGCAGATTCCGTGGTGAGTACTGATAGAGTCATCTGATGGGATATGAGACGCTGACCTTACAGGTCGTTCTCGATAACGGTGCCCTCTCCAAGATCGCGGCAGACCGACTGCACGTAATGAAACCCTCCTTCGAACAGACAAACCAGCTGGTTTCGACTGTCATGTCTGCCAGCACCACAACCCTTCGCTACCCAGGATACATGCACAACGATCTTGTTGGCATTGTAGCATCGCTGATCCCCACCCCTCGCTGTCATTTCCTCATGACATCCTACACGCCCTTCTCAGGCGAGAATGTCGAACAAGCCAAGACTGTGCGAAAGACGACCGTATTAGACGTCATGAGGAGACTGTTGCAGCCCAAGAACCGCATGGTGTCGACTAACCCAACAAAGAAGAGCTGCTACATGTCGATATTGAATATCATCCAGGGAGAAGTCGATCCGTCTGATGTAGGTTCTGATTCTCTCCCGTCGTAATTGTCGTCTGACAGAACAGGTGCACAAATCGCTCATGCGCATCCGTGAACGCCGTCTCGCAACCTTCATCCCGTGGGGTCCAGCCTCCATCCAGGTCGCCCTTACCAAGAAATCGCCATATGTCCAGTCATCGCATCGTGTCTCTGGTCTCATGCTTGCCAATCACACTGGTATTGCTACATTGTTCAAGCGCGTAGTAGCGCAATACAACACACTCAGGAAGCGAAATGCTTTCCTTGAGCCATACAAGCGTGAAGCTCCGTTCAAAGACGGCCTCGGCGAGTTCGACGAAGCTAAGGAAGTCGTCACTGGATTGATCGAGGAGTACGAGGAGGCTGAGAACGCCGACTACTTGACCAAAGAAGTTGCACCAACAGATGAGGGCGATGACAAACGAGTGGGTTAGCTTGTCGCATGAGAAAGGTCTCGCTCCAATGATTATCTTGACTTGTAAGGAGTTCTTGGTGTAGATGCATGGGCTGGCCAAAAGCGCGGCGTTCACACGGTACAGGCGGCTCAGTCGCAACGTCAGTTTCAATGATACCACTTTTCATTCTGTGAACATTGCACAGTATAGCTCACATGGGGCTAACTAATCCGCCTTGCTATACAGTAGCTGCCTGACTCAATTTTTGGTAATTGATAAGATTGATCTGGAGCAACTTGCCGCCCTCTTATATGCGAGGATGCATCTCGAACAACGATATCTGAACAGGCACTCTCGGGGCCCGAACAGCGACCAGTGTTCAGCCATACAGCTGGTGGTGGTGAATAAACACATGCAGCGTCTAGCGTCGGATAAATCGACACCATGATTGGTTTGATGCTCGGATAACTGCAGGATCATGAACTAACAAACATGTAAGATCGTTGCAACATCCACAACAGCAGCATTTGACTCATCTGGAGTGCCGACAGCTTCATGTCTGGTTTTATCCATAAGGAAATACCAAGCACAAGCACATATCATCCCTACTATGTCAACCACGACTCAAGTAGTGGTGTCTGCACCATCATCGGACTTCGCCCTCGCCGTCAATTGGGATGAACATCCAGGAAATGCACGAAATTGGTCCAGGTTCAGAAAAATCTTTACGACCTTGATAGTCTCCATCATCGGCTTCATTTCCACGCTCGCAACATCCATCTACGCTCCGGGACATGCCGATGTGGCTCGCGAGTTCAACGTCTCGCTCACCTCCGCTCTACTGCCGCTGTCATGCTACGCCCTCGGCATGGGCTTTGGGCCTATGATTGCGTCGCCATTGAGTGAGACATTGGGTCGGAAAGCTGTGTACTTGACTACTGTCCCGCTGTTTGCGATTTTTATACTCGGCTCGGGGTTCAGTAAGAATATACACAGTCTGTGTGCTTGTCGGTTCTTTGCAGGACTCTTTGGTGCGCCTGGAGTCAGTATTGCGAGTGCGACGATTGCAGATATCATTCCGGCAGACAAAAGAGGGATCCCGCTGGCAATTTACTACTCCATCCCATTTCTGGGTTCACTGACCGGGCCTATGATCGGGGCCGTAATCGTAGAGGAGAAGGGGTGGCGATGGACGCAGTGGACGACACTATTCATCGCAGCAGCTGTGTTTCCACTTCTCGGTTTCATCCAAGAATCATATCGCGGTGTTCTTGTACAGCGTCTCACGAAAAGAGCGAGAGTTGAGCGCCCAGCAGGCACGACAAGAAGCAAGAAAGCTCTTTTAAAACACTTCATCACAACGACCACCACACGACCAATACACATGCTCTTCACCGAGCCCATCGTCGGCTTCGTCTGCATATACTGCTCCTTTCAGTTCGCGCTCCTATATACCTTCATCGTAGGCACTCCTTACGTCTTCACAACAACGTACAACTTCTCCGTCAACCAACAGAGTCTATCTTTCTTCGGCCTCGTCATCGGCGCTCTCTGCGCCACCGCCGCGCTCATCACCATGGACCGTACGATCTATCAACGCAAATACCTTGCCTTTCGGCATACCTCGCCTACCGCAGAATTCCCACCGGAATACCGCCTCTACCCTTCCATGCTCGGCTCCCTCCTCATTCCCGCCGGCCTCTTCACATTCGCCTGGACCGCGCGCCCATCCATCCACTGGGCCCTCCCCATCGCAGCGCAAGGGCTCGCCATGATCGGCTCCATGATGACCTACGTGAGCGCAAACATGTACATGGTCGACACGTATGGCCCGATGTATGGCGCGTCGGCTGCAGGCGCGAATAGTCTGGTTAGATATGTGCTGACGGCGACGTTCCCGCTATTCACGCTGCAGATGTATCAGAAGCTTGGGATTGCGTGGACGGCGAGTTTGTTGGGCTTTTGTACGGTGGGTATGGTGCCTATTCCATGGGTGTTCTGGGTGTGGGGGGAGAGGTTGAGGGGGAGGAGTCGGTATGAGAAGGAGATGTGAGGGGGGGTGGAGAAGATGGTTCGGTGGGAGGATGATGGCGTTTTCATCTTGGATATGTAGGACGAAATGAGACAGCCTGTACTTCAAGCAACCAAGCTTTAACCTTGTTCAATGTAGATAGAATGCAATGTACTCTGTAAGTCAAGAGATATGTCTAGCACCATACTTTCACGCACAGCCTTGTTGTCATCAACACTCATCAAAAGCTGTGTACACAGGAACAGTAGAGTAGATTGCTACCAGACGAATATCCCTAATAGCACACGTACGTGCCAAAACTTGACAGAGAGACTATATGTCTTGTAACCCTCACAACACCGTCCATTCCAGTACCTTCCCTATCCCTGCCCCCAGCCCTATGAATAAAGCGCTCTTCATGTAGTCATGAGGAGGCAGAAACTTCACCCGTCATCACCACTCGACACCATACTCTCCGAGATAAACATTAAGGATGTGGTCCAGCCGCCCCGCATCAAATGCAATACCCACAGGCTTAAGAACACCCTGCCCTACGTAAGCTTGCGATACCTTGGAAAATTTATGCGCTGGGCACTTACCTCAACACCGTTTGTAAATTCGTTGACAAGGTTGTCAATCTCACCAGCGATATCAAGAAGGGCAGCCCTAGGGACCGGTGCGGCATCGGACTGGTTGGGATCAGGTACGTAAGCTCGTGATGCCTTGGAAAATGTATGCGCTGGGCACTTACCTTAGCAGCACCTGTAAGCCCGCCTAAACCGCCTGTAAGCCCGCCTAAACCGCCTGTAACCTCGCCTACAACGTCTGTAGCCCCGCCTACAACGATCGGGATAAGTTCTTCAGCCGAAAGAAGGAGGGGCATGGCAGCCCTAGGGACCGGTGCGGCAGTGGACCTATTGAGACTATTGAGATCAGGTTGAGATTGCTGCCCTACGTAAGCTCGTGATGGCTTGGAAAATGTATGCGCCAGACTCTTACCCTGAGAATAACTGCAGCGGGCTTGACAATCCTTTTAAGCAGACCCTCGAGGAGGGGAGGGATAGGTTCAGGGACCGATACGTCAGAGGGATGGTTGGCCACAAGTAGAGGCGCGGCGAGCGCGCTGGACGCGAGAAAGAGAGTGGTGAGGATGGAGATATGCATTTTTGTGCGTGGAGGTGAGAACAGCTTTAGATGTTGACTGAAGGAGGTGAGATAGGTGCTTGGAAGATTATCCAGGGAGTTATAGTGCGATTTATATACTTGGAGAGGAAGGGAAGAATCAAGCTATCGGAGAAAAGGCAGAGTGAATGTCTCGGCGTGACATAGAATAAGGAAATAACAATTGGACATAGTCGATCGCCCGCACGCCATGTCTTGAACTCGTGTCTTCACGACCTCCAACTATCTGACTTGGTCCTTCTACTTAATCGACCCGAGAAGACACTTTCGCGGATGGGCGTCCACATACATGCCCCGATTACATGGCCTCGATCCCCACCAAAGTCTCCTCCGCGACCCATGACCTGCCATGTATGCGCAAGTATCCAATGAATGTCACTAGCAGAAGCAGCTCTCTGGATCATCAGTTGCCATCGCTGTGTTTTGCAACGCCATCGCCGAGCTTCTCCGCCTGTGGATGCGTAGAGAGGCGTATGTTTCTTACACAAGATAGTGAGAGCTTATGTATATGCCTTTACGGGATAGCGTCGAGTATACAAAGGAAGTGGCAGTGGTGTTATCGATTAGTCTTGATCTTGGGTTGGACTTGAAAAGATGGAGGGGGACGAGCGATGGCGTTGCGCTGCTTCTGTATAATGAGTAGACAGCAGATGACTACCTTCTCTTCCCTTTGTCTGAGATTTCCTCTAGTGATTCGTCGGTGGATTCGTGGGCGTTGGTGACGCGAGCGGCGCTCTCTTCTCCTCTTCGATCGAAGGCGGTTCGATCAAGGATAAGGAGACGCTCTCCATGTATCGGAGCAGGTACTGCTGCAGTCTTTGACGTAGCGATGTAGAGGAGGTTACTCACACCGACATAGAGAGCGAGAGTGGGTATACATAGTGACGGCCAAGCCACAACGACAGGAACCCCCTTGTCAATCTCCTCTCCAGCAACTTACTTTACTTGTCCCTATCAACCTCCTCTTCATCACTCTACTCTGCCTATTCCCTTTCGTGCCCTGTCAGTACCTAGAATACGTTCCAATAGATAAACCTCCTCACAAAAGTGCAAAAGTATACAAATCCTAAATGACCCTCCATGACCTCCCTCCCCGCCACCAAGACGCCGCCTGACGTCTTCCATCCACCTTCGCAGACCAATCCCACACCTCCAACCCACCTCCCCATCTCCAAATCTCACCATCATAAACCAACCTGCACATTCGCTTACGCCTGCACCACACCCATGTCCCATCCACCCACCCATTCCTTCCCGCCCTACATCACGACCCAGCCCTACCCTAGCCACAACCACCCCGTTGGGTCCTGCCCGCGAGCCGCAAAGCCCTGGTCCCAGACGTGCTAGGCTAGTCGGGCCCAGCGCGTGTGTGAGGCAATTATCCAGGATTTTCGGTACGTGTGGGAATCGATGCGAGGAGGAGGGAGATTACCCGGCGGGTGTGTTGGAGGTGCTGGTGTGGAGATTTGATGTAACGTTAGGTGTAGGAGCTCGTGCGTTTAGCGTAGTCGGAAGTAGGAGGAGGTTAGTGTTGGTGGTTTGGAGGGTTGTGGAGGTGCGAGATTTGATCTTGTTGGAGGGGAGCGGCCTGGAATTAACGTCATCTGAATGTGATTTTGTGAGGGTGAGTATTCGTATCAGAGCACATCATGTTGATTTCGAATAATGGCATCAGAGGGACTGAGAATGTTTTTGCGAACCAATCGTTTTTAGATATTCATCGTAACTTGGCGCGCCTTCGGCCGTCCATGCAAGTCGCTATTCGTACATCTGAGATAAAAAAGAAAACTCCAAACATCCGCTACAAAACGTTTTTGCTGAGGTATCAACACATAAAGAAAAGATCCACACCACTTCTTCGTCTCATACATATTCACCAGAACTTGTCTTCTTCAGCCACCATGACCATCATCTCAAGGGCACTTAGACCCTCAATCCCCTCCTCATCTTCCTCGCAGCAGCACCGGCGGCGGCGACATCATCAGGTCCGCCAGCAGGGTTGGTGACCGCACCAGCAAAGCCAACCGCAGCGTTGAACAAGTCAGCCGTGCTCTTGTTCCTGGTTCCAGCAGCCTCAACCTGTGCCTTTCCGTCCTCGCAAAGAGCAATAGCCGCAGCGTTGGCGCCACAGACGTTGGTGAGCTGGTTGCACAGGGCGTTGGTGATGATGTTGGGGTTGAGAGCTTCACCTTGACCGCCACGAGCAGTAGCGTCGGCGATCTGGAAGGTGAATTCGGTGGCGGGACGGTTGCCCTCACCGCCCTGGAAGGTGATGGTGGGTGTGCATTGGCCGAAGTCTGCGGCTCCGCCAGCGGCAGCACCACCAGCAGCGGCACCTCCAGCTGCGTTGCCAGCGTTTCCATTGTTCTGATTGCCCTGGTTCGCATTGCCAGCATTCTGGTTGCCTTGGTTGGCGTTTCCAGCGTTCTGGTTACCTTGGTTGGCATTGCCCGCGTTCTGGTTGCCCTGGTTGGCGTTTCCAGCGTTGCCTTGGTTAGCATTGCCAGCGTTGCCCTTGTTCTGGTTTGCGTTGCCAGCTTTTCCGCCAGCGGCAGCACCACCGGCGGCGGCACCTCCAGCTGCGTTGCCAGCGTTCTGGTTGCCCTGGTTCGCATTGCCTGCGTTGCCCTCGTTAGCATTGCCAGCATTGCCTGTGTTTTGGCAGGCATTACCAGCGTTGCCGTTGTTCTGGTTTGCGTTTCCAGCGTTGCCTTGGTTGGCATTGCCAGCGTTTCCAGCGTTGCCGTTGTTCTGGTTTGCGTTGCCAGCGTTTCCGCCAGCCGCGGCACCACCAGCCGCGGCACCACCAGCAGCAGCACCACCGGCGGCAGCACCACCGGCGGCAGCACCACCAGCGGCAGCCTGGGAAGCAACAAGATCGCCAAGACCAGCCGCAGTCATGAGGTCAAAGACGCTCATGCCATCGGCGTTGAGAGGAGTGCCGGAGGATTGCTGGCTGAGAGCTGCAGCGTCTCCGTTGACATCAACATCAGGGTCGATAAGAGGAGTGATGCCACGGAGCTCAGGAGTGACAGGGAGAGATGCGTCACCGCAGACGTTCTGAACATTGCCATTGGCGAAGGGGTTGGTGTTCTTCTCAGCTGCAACGAGGCCCTTGGCAGCAGCGATGGCATCAGCACCGCCTCCAAGCTCAGTGACAATCTGGTCGGCACGGGCGAGCTGTATGTCGTTAGTACTCTGTCGTTATGAGTGGATGTGAACAAGTCTTACCTTGGCACAAGAGTTGGCTCCGCCCAGAAGATCACTGATGGTGGCACCAGCAATGGTAGCAGCAGCTCCTCCAGCGCCGCCCTGAACAGCGGAGATGGCAGCGATGGGGACGTTCTCCTGGCCGAAGCGAGCCTCGACGTAGGCAATCATAGCCGCGATGAGAATAGTCTTGGAAACCATTTTGGCGAATATGTACAATCGAAAAAGTGTTTTTTAGACGTTAAAGTGTAGCGAATGGAGACTAGCTCTGGAGTTGTAGAATGTAAAGCCGACCTGGGCGTGTGAAAGAAGGAAGAATAGAAAGCGAAGGAAAAGACCGAAGTGCTTGTTGTACCGAGTGAATCGAGTTGGATGCTCTTCAACTGGGGGCGCGATGGCCAAACCTTTTATATCTCAATGCACTGAAGCCTGCATCCCCAGCCTTGCCGGCACACAGGCGCCACGCCTCATGACGACAAAACAGGGAGATTACACGTCTCGAATTGTGCATCTGGCCCTGAGGAACCGTGCGGAAACGTTGCCAAGTATCGTAGGAAGCAGTAGAAAGGTGGTGGAATATGACTAGGGAGGCGTTCTTGCCAAGGCGTCATGCGCTATTGAGTGCGATGGAACGTCTGACTAGCGGTCTGGCACTTCGGCACGGCTGCGAACGAGACAGTCAAGCCTTCCCTGACAGGTGGGGCTGTTCGAGGCGTGGTGGTGTTGAGGGCGAGGCTGGGATATTTGGGACGAGTGCGGTCGCGGTAGCGTTTCATCATCGTCCGTGACACCTGTAGCCGCCATTTTGACACGGACAAGACCTCAATGCGTTCGGCGCGCCGCTCGATATGCACAAAGCTACGCAATGATTCAGAAAACACAAGACGAGTAATGGAAACTTCATGCGAAGGGACACGCGCGGCTAGGGATTACTGGATCATGATGGTATTTGGGAAGGAAAAGGCGGGCATATCGCCGGGCACCAAATGCAGCGCAAACAACAATGCTCAATGGCAGTGGCCGATGCCTAGAAACAGAAGAAAGAGGAGAGGGTGTTCTATCATGCACTCCGGAGGTCTGTCCGCCCAATGTCGATCACGAGAAGGCTGCGTGATGCGCCGAGCACGATCGCGGAGGTGCTCCACAGCGGTGATTTCGAGCGCATTTACGCTTCTCGCCAAGGACATGGTGCAGACTCTCCTCCTTTGGCCATGGTAAAGGCTCACAGGCCAGTCTATATGTCTATTATGTACGATCTAGCTTCCTTCTCTCGAGCCTTGTCCGCTTCATTAGCTTCTTGTACTTGTGCTTCTTCATCTTCAACTTTCGCTGTCTCTTGACGCTGATCAGGAGCATCCCACGCCGCCGCTGGTGAACGTGTGCTCGGAAAGACGCCGATTTCTTGAGTGGCTCAACGGGCAGCGCAGCTTTGGACGCGCGCTGAGTCTTGTCCTGTGATGCATATGGCTCAGACGCCACAGGTGGTGGCGGAGGTGTGAAATGAGGAAGCTGCATCGCATGGCGCATAATGGATTCCTCTGTTGGCGCAGCGTCCAGTTCGTGAGGCTCTTCAACATAGAAGACGGCATCGGACAACATGTCGCCCTGAGCATCCAAGTCTGCATATAGTTGTCGGACAAACTCGCCCAGGGTCTTCTCCGTCTTCTGCATCGACTGCGAATCGCTGGATGAGCGCTTTTGGAATATCGCTTCAATCATGTCCTGGCTCGTAGACTGCTGCCATGCCTCGTGGTGGTAGGGTAGTGGTCCGTGGAGTGTGAAAAATGATGATAACCTCACGTCTGTGACTAGTTAGTAAGAGGAAAATTCCATCGTCTGCGGTAACATGCCATCTTCGCTGAGGTGCGTGGTAGCCGGCACGTGAGGCTGGCTGTTCGAAGAGCTTGCGACCGGCATCTCCGTTACTTTGTCCCCTGCCTTTGCATTTGCGGCTTGATCCTGCAATTGTTTCGCGGCATTCTGTTCTAGCTCTGCGACAGGCTTCTTCTTGTTCTTGGGCGGTATTGAAGGCTTGGAGGACGAGGAAGAGTAGCGGCGATTGTGAAGCGGCTGAAACGGCGTTGAGGCTGTACTGAGAGCCGCACGGCAGAGGGTACCGGCTGGGGAGATTTTGGAAGCGGCGGTCGAGCGTACGGCTCTCGCAAACGAAGGCGTGAACATGGCCAGCTGTATTGGCGGGGTGGTGTTGCCGGTGATGTAGGCGTGGCTCCAGGATGACAGTCAAGGCTTGCCGCGCATAGCCCGAGGATTATCCGGCTGTCACGAGCACATGGCGGGAGACACGGCTTGCTCGATCTGCCATAGCGACATGTACTCCTCCATCTGGTGCTACAGGTATGGCATGCGATTATGCAGCCTTCTGAAAACGTTTCTGCTGGATTGCCTGTGCAGCTCTGTCATGCACGGCATCTGGCCGATGCCCGTATGTGTTTTCAGTACCACCTACCACATTGAGAGGCGGTCATATCAGCAGTACCAACTTGATGTGGCTGGCTCTTGCCTGCGCTCTTCGAGTCGATGTGGGTTTGCTGATCGATCCCATCAACGGTTTCTTGTGCTGCCGGGTCGCATCGTCCAGTTATGATCGTGGATGGCTGCAGATATGTCATCCTTGCATCGGGATCATTGGACGACAGCCCCCCATTCTTGACCTGGTACTCAGCCGAACTACAGATTACGACGCAATCGCGCATCTGTTTGCCTGCACCGTCACGCCACACCCGTGCACATCTTCCAGTCTCAAATTAGCCTCACAGGTTACGGCCCCCGGCGGCCCTGGTCACCAACAGCTTTCTCCTGGCTTGAACACCATTCATGTGCCTCTGCAATGTCAAATTACTGGAGCGCTCGGACTTGGGTGAACATGTGTTTAGTGTCTTGCTGCGAGAGGAAAGGAGTAGCCTATCTGTATGCGCACTGACTATGCAATGGACGTTACATTCCGTGGCAGTTGCAGATGCATCTAATTGACGCCTTGCATCTTCCTGCAGCTCAATATAATCTGGCCCCTGTAAACTAGACCCATGCATACCCAAAGCCAGACATTACAGCGCCATCAAGAATTTGCTCCAATGACGTTCCCCGGAAGAAGAGTTCAAAAAATAGCTGTACCGGCCCACTGATCGCTAATGCATGGAGAACAAATTGCACCTGAATGCTTTGGAGGAACATTGAACACATTTCCCAGCTGATACCGCTGTCTGTCCGCTTGCAGACATTATCCCTGGCCCAATCAATCTACCAGTGCGGATCCGCTTGCTGTTGCAGAAGCTCAAGTGGGAAGTGATGTCGTAAACTCGTCGTAAAACAGTGTCGAAGTAGAAGTAAATTTGGGTATAGTATGAAAATAGACCGTGGCGTTCCTCTTTCGGAGTAGAGCGTGGTAGACGGTGGTAGGGCCTTGCATGCTATGTTGTGCTGAACACTTTTAAGAGCTGGCGGTGGGTTCCTACATGAATTACTGTTCCACGAATTGATGTTGGGGGTGATGCGTTTACAGGATAAGAGCGTTGAGATTGCGTTGGACGATCATGTCTTGGACTGAGGCCATGGTCTTCTTGAGCAGATCTGTGTCGGTCGCGTTTGTGTAGTGAACGTACACCTCCTTCTTGGGCTGCCGCACGAGGTTGCGGAACTTGTTGGCGAAGAACTCCATGCCTGCCTCGATATCATTGGCCTGTCCGGTGTAATCTGGGAAGACCTTGCTGATGGGGCTCATTCCGCCGGCAATCTTTTCCCTGAACAGATCGATCTTGTTGAGGAAGAGGATGAGTGCCGACTTCTCAAAGTACTTTGAGTTGGATATGGACTCGAACAGCATGAGCGCTTCGTGCATCTGGTTGCCGTTGCGGTCTTCAACAAGCACGTGGTCGTAGCCGCTGATGGCAACAAGAAAGAGCACGACCTGGACGTTATCAAAGACGTGTATCCACTTCTTTCGCTCAGACCGCTGACCACCGACATCCACCATCTTGTATGTGAGGTTACCTAGCTCGAAAATGGTTTCCGAGATACCAGTGGTTCGTAAGCGAGTGCGTAGAATGTCTTGATCGGTGGGGAGGAAGTCGCGTGCAAAGAGACGCTCAATGTCCTGGAAGAAGTAGCTCAAGTTGTCGTGCAGGGCATACTGGTTGCCCTTGAGAATGGTCAGCTGGACGCCCTTGTCTGCCCATAAGCAGTTGAAAGCTCCGAGGAACTCTTCGGGCATGGGCTCTTCGGTGCCAATGTCGGGGGCAGCATTGATGAGCTCGGAGTGTCGCTGCGGGGGTGTTAGCTGATTGATGGGGGCATGACGATGGGTGTTAGCGTGGGGCATACAATGTTGTCCTCGTCCTCAAAGTCTGTGTCGTCCTCCTGCATGGCAGCGTAGATGGTCTGGAAGGCCGAGACCAGATTGTTGAAGATGGTGGCTCGCCATGTCTTGCGCTCTGCCTTGCCGAAGCCGCCAGCATTGATGATGCGCATCTGCTTGAGCACGGTCGACTTGCCACTCTCACCAGCACCTATCGTGACGCGTTAGCTGAATGTGGGGTGAGGAGCTGCACGGGTAGCAGGACATACCGAGCAGCAGCAGCTTGACCTCGCGCTCGGCACGCTTCCGGTCTACGCGCAGCGTCTTCTCAATGTCCTCATTCTTCCTGAACTCGGGGTCTGCGGGTTTCCTTCCAAAGCACATGATGGCGGGTGCCATATACAGCGGCGATGCAGATGCAGGTGGATGGAGAGTATGGCGGCACGATGGAAGGGAAAGAGGGCAGCAGCAACAGCAGCAGATGGGACGAGTGACAGGTCGCGGGCGACTACCTTGCTACTACGACATGCACCAGGCGTGTGGTGAGCTAAGCCGTGCTGCAAGCCCAGAGCGTCGGGAAATAAATTGGAGCTGAAAGTTGCGACGGCAGAGGGGCGGGTGCTGTAGCGAAACAAGCGAGGCGCGGGCTTCGGAGCAGTCAAGACTCAAGACTCAAGACTCAACAGGCATGCAAAAGCAACACCAGCGCGCGTGCAAGCAGGGTCGACGAGCTTGCTGGATAGATGATAAAGCGCAGGGGGAGCCAAATTACTCAACACCCCTGCCTGGGACACGACCACAAACGGCGCGAGCAGCTGCACGTCCACTGCGACGACTCTGCATCCGGCGCAACTAGCTCGTCGACTGCGACCACGACTCTGGCCCTGGTACTACCACCGACTCCACGCGCTCCCAAACCCCCCCGGCGACACGCAACCTCTGTGCTGACCACACGATGCTGCTGACTGCCATGGTGGGCGCGCAACTGCTGCTCGCCACCGCAGCTGGATACCTCCGCTGCCGTGCGAGTGCAACGCGGGCACTGCACTGCACTACCCACTGTCTCCAGAATGCCATGTCATGTCCTCGCCCGCGGCAGTTGACAGCGCCGGCCTGCTGCCATGTTCAACTATCCCTTGGGCTGTTTCAGACGGCTGGTCCCGTGTAGCCCTGCCAACCCCACTCCGGTGCCCCCAACATGATACTGTATGGTACTCCCCAAATTAGCGTCACCAGCCTGCCGCTCGCGCCCAGGCCTCCCTCTCTTCTCCATCTACTGTAGTACCAGGCACCATGATGAAAAGACAGACGCACGCACACATACACTGGCCGTGCTCACTGCCAGCAATGCCCCCTTTCCCTCGACGTCGCTTCCCGGCGGAGGAGCGTGAACCTGGAGGCCTGAGCACCGAGCACCGTGGACGCGATCTGCGACGACTTAGCCTATATTCGGAAGCAATCCATCTTGCAGCTTCCTTCAGCCTCGCTGGTCTGTCGGGTTCCGAAACGCCACGTTCTTGCATGCCCAGATCAGGCTTATTGGAACGCCCATCTTACACAAACCCTCCATGATCACCAGAGATGCAGCACGCGGAATAGCCGGAGCGAAACGGCGAATGCACCCAGGTAGGACAGGATCACCGCTGTCGAACGATACCGCGACCCGTCGCCCTGGATCCCACCCCAGCAATAGCTGCAGTCTTTTCAATTCCACGTTGAGTTGACAGCGGGCCCGTCGCAAGCGAAATGTCTCCTGAGTCCGTGATCCTTCATCCTCATATTTGCTTTTTTCTCTCCAATCCTTCCTCCGCGCTCCGCCATTCGCGGGGTTTCTGCGGCATATACCCGAAGGCATACAATAACCCGGTAAGCACACAGATCGAGTGGCGATTGCAGCTGTTGCAAGGGTCCTGTCTCATACGTCCCAGTGGTAACAGCGACCTTACAAATAATCCCATTCTAGAAGGCCCAATTGAGATGCCATTACGTGCTTGGTGTGACAGAAACGCACATGTTGCGCAAGGAGCTTAAATTTAGAGATTATAATCATGCTGCCTGGACGCGAGGCCGGGTGGTTCAAGTCAAGTATGATAAATTTCTTTGTCACTGTCATTCCTCTATTCAAAGTTGTGCTGGTTGCCTTGACTACGTTTTCTACTCGACATTCATTCTATACGATGCAGATTTCCAAGTCACCCCACTCAATGAATTATTAAGCAGGTCTCACCTGAAAGCATTCTCTTCGTTGTTCGTTATCTACGTCTCGATGCATACATAGTCAAGAGTGTCTTACTAATTATTGTTCTGCTTGCGCGCCAGAAAGAGATGGTTATGACCTCGCGGCAGGCGCGGCGTACAATCATTGCCCCTTCTTCACACTCTGCTTTCGTCTTTTTCCCGCACTGCACACTCTTTCAGTCACTCTGGATATGCTCAACAATTTCCCTTCTACTGACCCGGTCACTCTCTCAATTGCATGTAGGCAGTTGCGTGTATATGTGCGTTGCCTCTACTCACTCATAGTCACCTCACAATCCCACCATGGACACGTTCATGTACGGGTGCTTCCAACATTTCAAGGTTGAGCCTCGGACTACATCGTCCCGTGACCTCGCTCACAAGTGTACATCGAGACAGCACTAAAGCTTTGCAAAGCCGCAGTTACGATTGCATGGCACATCCCATGCTCACTTCACCTGTGAGCTCATGATCCACTCTCGATATTTATGAGCAGTTTTGGTGTGGTAAGTGAAGGCGCAACTGCTGTCGGCGCCGCTTAAGCTAGTGCCTGCCGCACCTGCCTTTACACATTGTTTGATAGCAACGCGTGACGATAACAACACCAACCCGACCCTGCGTGCACTCACAATTCACTCTACTCGGAGTTGTATAGAAGAACTTGTAATTCAATCAGTAAGTTGACAGCGTAATTTTCACTCTGCTTGCGCATGAATTGCCACAAACCTCTATCAGCCATTTGCACCTGCGCCGACAGCCGCTGCAGCGCTCTTGTGCAACAATATTAATCTTTTTTGCGCTGCAGACGCCGACAAGATGGCCCACCAAGCCTATGGCGGTCCAATGTCGCTGGGCCACTCCAGGTACGCCAGCCCTGGCCTGAGAAAGGCGCAGCTTGCAACCGTCCCTGCTGTGGTCTCATCCACTTCGAATACGCCCACGAGGACCATTGCGACGCGAGAACAAATCGCCGCAAGCCATGTTGATGCCATCGACCCTTTCATCGAGAACGGCGGCGTACAACTTGCGGCTGCTCAAGGCAAGGCGCTCAAAGAAGAAGTCGACAAATATGGCACAAAGCTCTCCATGACCGTCTCGACTGCTGTCACCAACACGCGTCAGCTCCTCGAACTTGTCCGTGAAATTGTGAACAAGGAAGATCCTTCGGCCCTCAGAACTGTGGATAACCTATGGGCTGAACTTGAACTGCTCTTTGAAGCAGCCAAAGGATCCAAAGCAGCTGTGTCTGATTTCCTCGAGAAGCAAAAGAGCAATATGGCTTTGTACCATGCAGCAGTCGTGAATGAGACCTACCGCGAAACACAGGAAGAGTTCAACATGCAGTACAAGAAGAATAATGTGCAGCACAACCTCATCCTGGAACAGCAGCAAGCCTTTCAGAATTACAAGGCTCAGACAGACACGAAGCTCAAAGAAATCGACCAACTTCATGAGAAGGCGTCTCGTCTCACGCTGGCGAATGGCCACCTGAAGGGGGAGGTCGACGAACATGTGAAGTTGCTGCAACAAGAGCAGTCGACCAAGGAGGAAGGCTTGAAGAAGACTGCAGCTCTGCAGGAGGATCTCGAGAAACTTGTGGCTTCGAAGAAGCAGCTCCTGGCCGAGACTGATGGCCTTCGAAAGATGGTCGACGACTTACAGGAGAAAATTCAGACAACTGAGCGACAGATCACTGACAAATATGTTGTCGAATTGAAGAACAAGTCGAACCTTCTTGAAAAGGAGACTGCCAAAAGCTCTCACTTGAACAGAATCTTCAGCGCCTTGCAGGAACGGGAGAACAGTAGCAGGGTCGAAATGGCCAAAGTCAAAGCGGAGAACAAGCAGCTGAATGAGAAGTCTGCCAACATGGCTGTCGAGCACTCCCGAGCCTTCCTGGTGCGTGCTCTGGGTTACATGTGATCGATGAAAACAACTGACACCACCCACAGAAGAACAATGAGCATACCAAGAAGATTGATTCCTTGACTTCCGAGGCAGAGCGTCTCCGCAGGGAAAGTGACGACTTGAAGCAGCATCTTAAGCAGCTGCCTGAGCTTGAGAAGAAGAACGCTGTTCTTTGCAACGAAAAGCTTGGTCTGCTCGAGCAAGTTGGTAATCTCACGATGGAGCTCAAGGATGCTAAAGAGAGCTGTATGAAGGTCACCATGGAGCTCGCGGCTGCCACTGAGCAGTCTGCCATGGTTCAGAAGAGCAGTGATGCTCTGAAGGTCGAGAACGACAATCTGGTCGCAAAGCAGGCCAATCTAGTTGCCGACTCTAGAAAGACCGCTGCTCGGCTCGAAGACGAGAATTCAAAGCTCAAAACGACAGTCGCTGAGCTCAAAGCTAATCAAGCTGCTCCCGCTGTTGGCGGTGCCCCGATCACTTCCGCTGAGAGGGCCGCTTTTGAGCAGAAGATCATCGCTCTCGAGGATCAGAAGACCAAGATTCAGGGCGCTCTTTCGCAGTGGCAGAAGTTGGCCAAGGTACACGCTCCGTGGTTCAATAGTGTCTGTGCTCCGTTACTAACTGGCGTCAGGAATCCTACAACGAGTACAAGGACATGCTTCCGCTCGTTAAGCAGGCTGAGCAAGTCCGCGAAGATGCCTTGAGGAAGGATGAGGAGATCAAGGGCTTGAGGACTGAGCTATCCAGGGCCAAGACATCGCAGTCGAGTGGTGGAGGTGCCAGTGATGATGCTGCCTACTGGAAGGGCAAGTACGAAAATCTCCTGGCCAGCGTTGGAAACTAGCGCTTTCTAGCTTTCAGTCGGTGTCATTTGTCTACAGTAGACTGGCACAAGTCAGTCATACGAGGAACGAGGGATCAATCTGGTGCACAGCACCGGAGACGTTGGAAGGGAAAATCGAGCAGTGACACGTGGAGGAACTCACCCATGCATGACAACTAGCGAATGCTATTTAGTCAGATCAACCGTGCCATAATAGATTCGTCAATCACCGATGCTACTCTGCTTTGATCTGCTGCTGTCACTCTTGCCATGCATATCTGGGATATCACAGCCTGTCACTGCGCAGCCCGCTCGTTAATGAGAGAGTAGTGCACGTCCATTCCACACGCATTAGCAGACACTAAAACCGTCATTCGCCAGATTGCAGTCTTGTGTACTTGGCCCTATCCTCTTCTCGCTGCTCCTACCTCATCGTACATACCCAGTCGTGAAAATCGACACGTGCACTGAGCATTGTCTTCCTCTTCGACACCAAGGCTCATACAACACCTATCAATATCTCGCGTATTCAAACGTTTTGCCTTCTTAGCTTTCGATATCCCTCTTCGACGTAGATGCTATATACTTGATGTTCGTAATATATGCGTCACATCAACTAAACCATCTCAAATCGATTGGCGGTGGTGTTCAAGCTTGTTAATGTCCCTTCACGACTATAATCGCCAGAGGCCAGGTCTCACTTCTCTATCTGAATGAATTCGTTTTCTTGCTTCTTTTGTAATCCCTTTCTCAGCGCGGTGAGGATACCTGCGAGCGGTGGTGCAATGTGTTTTCGATGTTACTGTCTAATCATCTAGTCCTCCGTGTTTACAGTAAGCAGCTGCGCAAATGTGGACTCGTGAGTCGATGTCATAGGTGGGAAACCTTAGGGGTTGGAATTGATTCATCGTTGGTGATGGCAAGCACTTCCCTGGGCACGCTAGCTATGGGTTCCTTGGTTAACGAATTTGTCTTCTTCATGCTCCGAGTCGCCTCCATACGCACTGTATCCTCTATATCCTTACGGCGTGTTACTACTGGCTTGCTGTTTTTACTCTGCCCTTGTGAGTTGATGTCGGAAGATATACTTGGAGTTTGGTTCAGCGATCAAGTTTGCAGGTAGAAGTTGGAAATGTAATAGGAACAATTACTGAGAAGGAGGGTTTGTAGCCGTCATATAAATGCGGTCGTGGATGGTCGAGGAGCTAAGGAATTCGTGTATGTATTCGTCTAGGTATCGTATGGGTATACTTCACCAGCACCCACTGTCCTCCCACGCAAACTTGCTCAAACGTCACATAACTGACAAGATCACAGCTCCCTCCTCTTCCTCGCATCCCCCTCCGCCTCCACCGGCGTGCCCGCCCCCCTCTTCAAATCCACAAACCCATCATTACTCTCCCTCGCCTCGTTCTCATTCTCCTCCCTCTCCCGCGCCTCCGCCTCCTTCTGCATCGCCTCGTCAACCTCCTGCCTCTCTACAATCTCCGCTTCCTCGCCAACTTCACCAACCAACGGGCCCTCGCTATCTTGATACCATTCGTTCTCGGCCCACTCGATGATCTTCTCCTTTGCCGTTTCGCTGAGCGTGTAGTATCCAGGATTATTCTTGGGCTCGAACATATTCATATGCGCCCAAGTCTCTGCCGTACCTTTGTCATTGACCGCAGGCATGAAGAAATTCTTCAACTCGCCCTTTGGCAGATTACAAAACGTGCGGTCTTTGCCTGTGACCTTGCCGGTCCACGATTCCTTCTGTGTCTGCTGCTGCTGGTTCACGGCGTGGCCTAGCGTGGTGTACATGTTGGCGAAGCCAAAGTCTGAGGTGGCTGCTTTTTTGGCTACTTTTGCGAGACGCTTTTGCATTTCCTCGGGGCGCGCGAGGGCCCCGATGAATTCGAGATGCGAGGTTGCCCAGCCTAGGCCTTCGGAGATTTGGTCGCGCTTCATGTAGGCGGCTGCTCCGCCTGCTGCTATGGCGCCCGCTGCGCCTGCGAACATGGCGACGCGACCGTAGCGCTGCCACAAGGGTGCCGAGGCGGCGTCTACATTGGCATCGCTGACGGACTTGGCAGATGGGGCGGGGAGCATCCTGCTTGCGTCGACGGCGCCCCCAGCTGAGTCCTTGCTGTTCCATCCAAAAGCGCTTGCGAGGTTCGAATACGCCGAGTATGCCGAGTTGGCTGTCTGCCAGTGTTTCTCCGCGCCATGTGCCACCACGCCTGGCGCTATCCCAAGATATGGCGTGTCAAAGGCGAGAATGCCCTGGATATATGGGAACATGAGGTTGGTATGGTCGGGCATCATCGTCGAGCCTGACTGTGAGCTCTTCATAGAGCCCAGGGGCTGATCGCCAGTGATGGAGAGCAGTGTCTCAGCGGCAACGATGCCTCCCATGGAGTGACCAACGAGTATGGTGTGAACCGAGGGGTCGACGGTGGGCGAGGGCGTCGAGTTGGCGACCTCGAGGTCGATGACCTTGTTCGTCAGCCATTCCTTGAACCGCGAGACGCACTCGTTCAGGTCTCCTCGAGTCTCGTATTTCGGGTAGGTTATGGTGAGCACGGAGACGTTGGGGAGCGCGTGCTGGAGGATAGCCTTGAGGTGCGAGGGGAAGTTTCCTGAGGCCGTTAATGACTAGACATCTTCTGAAAGACTACTATGATCATACCGAATGTATCGTCGCCACCCTGTACAGTACAATTAGCTTGATATACTTCTCTGCAGGTCGCACATATGACGTAGGCACAGCAAAGATTCGCATGCGCAAAGCACTTACCTTGAATCCATGAATAAAGCACAGCACTATTGTTTTCCTCATGGCGGGCGAACCTGTCTCCACTTCAGCATCGCGGAATGTGTCAAGTACGGCTGACAGAACGATAACCAAATGATGCGAAGCGGGAGCGGGAAAGCGGGATTACGTCTGGCCTCGCATCTCTATCTCGCTTGCGCTACCAGGATCTCGCAACCCCGGAATGCGCGGCTTCACAGCAATACAACAACAAGAAATTCAGACTTTGTAAACGTCGCTTGCTTTGATTATTACTTCAATTCATTTCTGTACTTTTTCGATCGTGTATGTACACACTGATGCTTGTGACTAGATATTACTCGATGCCACATAGGTACTTTTGTTACAACATTTTGTTGGCAGCTGCTCGGTCTTCTGTACAACCCCAATAATCTCCTCCTTCTGCGCGCATTTACTGCTTCGCAATGCAAGCGCGGGTATAATACAAGGTATTCAAAACTCGTTACTTCAACGCCGAAGTGGTAGGGCCAACATGGCAATCCCAGAAGGAACAACAAGAAAATAAGACGCCACGAGGGCTTAGTGATCGTGTGCATGTGCTCAAGCACATGCAATGAAGAACAGTACTGTGCCGACCAATGCGGCCAGTGTACAGTCTAATGCACCAAGCTGTGATGAAGCGCCGAAGGCGACAACGTCGAATGGCGAGCCGCCCCCTGAGACACCATTTTGAGCCTGAACATTTGGTGCTGCGGCAGCTGAAGTTGCTGGCGGCTGCGCATTACCTGTAGTGGCGCCGCCAGCAATCGAAGTCGGGTTGGGGTCGACTTGCAATCCTCCTTGGGATGAAGTCTGCGCCGCTTCCGAAGACACAGCCAGGGTCGAAGTAAGTGTTGAAGTGGTAAGTGAAAGTGGAGCCTTGTCCAGTGAGTATGCTGGTGGTGGTACTGAGCTCGTCGTCGTCCTTGACGTTGCAGCTTGCGTGTTCGTCGTCCTCGCTGTTGTTCTAGCTGAAGAAGATGCCGTAACAACATCAACGCCAGGACATAGCAATCCGATCCCAATGCCGAATTGGAAGACGCCAATGATGCTCGTCTCGCCTACGTCAACGCCCTGGCACACCCTCTTGATCACCTCCCCAATGTCCTGCAGCCCTTGCACGCATGCTGAGCTGCAGCGATTTGGAGACGTGAAGTCGCTTGCTTGGCAGCCTTTGATGGTCGTTGTGTATGCGGCTCGACACTGCACGCTGTTCTGGATGTCGACGCGAGGGGTGAAGTTGGAGAGGGAGACCTGTGCTGAGGCTCCAGTGATGAGGAGCGCCAGGCCGAGCGCAAGGGAACGCATTGTGGTATGCATTGCGGGGTATCAATATGTTGGTTTTCTTTGATAGAGATGTATGGCTGACCGCCGCCTATCCCAAGTCGTGAATGATTGTTGGTGGCCGGATGGCCTGGCTGTCGATGGCGGAGAATGTACAAGGAGCGCTACCCCGTGTCGAGTTCGGCCGCTGGATGCTGAGACGCAGGAGGTTTGGAGACCGGATGATGTAATTGCGTTGGTTGTGAGACGTCACTTGTCTGTGGTTTGGAGTTTCGGAATGCTTGATGTTGATGCTTCTCTGCTGGGCGTTGCCAATAGCAGCCAATTGTGCTCAAATGAGTTCAGATGGAATTCAAGTTTGCGTTTCCAACGACTGGAGGGATGATTCAAAAGAGAACGACACCGATGCCCTAGTGTCGCAGCCTCACTCGCGGCTATAGTTTGCCTGCTAGGACTTGACCAATTGCTCTGCCACAGACTTTCTGCTGTACACGCGACACCTACTCTAAGTGCTGCAAGGCAAAAGAGTGTTTGAGACAATGAAGGAGGGGAAGTTCGGCGCCGGGCCTGCAAGGAGGGATATGCGCGAAAGAAAAAAGGGAGTGGATGAAGGAGAGTGTGAGGAAGAAAGAACGCGCAGCGCACAAGGAGAATGAAAGTCTCTCAAAGACAAGAAGGGATGATGTTCGTGATAGTCGTGATAATCAGTTGCTCATTGCCATTGCTAGAGTGCGCAAAAGAGCCGGGACAAGCATTCCAGGACAGGGCAGGCAGGTCTTAAGGCAGATCGTTCACTCAAACCATGCCAACCCCTTCCAGCCCTCTCCTCATTCGATGCGGAGGCGCATGCTCGCATAATGACTAGCCACTCGCATGACTTCCTTCCGGAGAGGACGTCGAAAGGTTGCTGCGCGCGTCGCAAGTGGACTCGAGATTTCCAAAGCTGAAACACGGAGCTGGGTCGCTGTCATGGCCGACGAGGCGTGCTGCGCGTTCATTGGTCGCTTAACCTCCACACGTTACGAAGGGGACGTCCCTGAGACAGGTACGTGCTTCAATGTCTGCACCCTTTGTAGGACAAGGTGTTTTGTGAACGCCTGCTGTGCCTCGCGCGTAGCTGCTATTTGCTCACGCTGTTTATGAGATCCTTCTGACAGTCCAGGGTCAGCAAGGGACCAACCTCGGTGACTTGCATGCAATCTCACGTGAATGCGACAACGACTTCAGGACCTCTTGCATGTTGACTTGACTCGGTCATGGTGGGCACAACTCCAGAAACAGCTGCTTGGCAGCGGCTACCAGGCACGCTGCTTCGCTATGAGCTGTCGTTACTCCAGGCTATTCCATCAGCAGCAATCAATCAGTAGCACGTAGCACAGCCAGCAGCGGGCGCTTCGCATGAAGAAAGAATGTTTCGGTGTTTCGACATTTTTCACCTAGATGGCCTCCACATCTCAGGCTGAAGTCACTTCCAGTTACTGTCCAGATTCGAGCCTAGTCCATCACGATAACAGATCTAAATCGGACCTTTCCGCTCTCCATGTGCTTGACAGCATCTTCGACCTTGTCAAACGGAAACTTCTCAATCATGCACTTGACGCCTTGCTTTTCGGCAAAATCGATGGCCTCTTCGCTGTCGAGCGCGTGACCAGAAGGCCAACCATGGACTGAGGCACCTTTCATGATCAAGGACACGGTATTGACAGGGACATCTCCCACGGCTGTTCTCGTAGTCAATAGCCTTCCTAAGAAAAGAAAGAGGTATGCACAACTCACGAGCAAGAATCAGCAACTTTCCCAACGGACCTAGACCATTCACCAGAGGACCCATGACCTCCGGATTCGGCGCCGTGACCACAATCAAGCTCGCTCCGCCCATCTTCTGCAACGCCTCGGCAGCGCTCTCTTTGCTAGTATCAATGTAATCCGTCGCTCCAAGCTCCTTTGCGAAGTCCTTCTTGTTGCTGCTCGTCGACAGCGCAACGGTCCTGTAGCCCATTTTTCGAGCATATTGCACAGCGAGATGGCCCAGACCGCCCAGACCCTGGACTGCAACAATGTCGCCAGGGATAATGTTCATCTTGCGGATGCCATTGAAGACAGTGACACCTGCGCAGAGGAGAGGTGCGTATTCAGCTGGGTCGGCGTCTTGGGGGATGCGAACTGTTGCTTCAGTGCGGAGGGTACAGTATTCTGCATCTGTGGTTCCAAGTCAGCATAGTGCTTCAATCAATCTCTCCTTTGGACAGTATGTCCTTACATCCACCATTCCGCGACACGCCATTGATTAGTTCGTTGTCGCAGATCTGGAAGAGCCCGCGGTTACACGCCTTGCAGACGCCGTCGTGAGCACCATGCCATGGCCCGCCCACCTTGTCGCCGACTTTCCATTTCTTCTCGCCGTCGCCGACCGCAACCACGGTACCTATGACTTCGTGGCCCGGAGTCCGCGGGAACGAAGCTGTCTCGCCGAACGCGCCCTGCTGGAGAAAACTGTCCGAGTGACAAACACCGCATGCATGGACTTTGATCAGGACTTCACCCTGCTTGGGGTGCTCGACTGGAACTTCCTTGATAGCCCAAGGCGCACCAGCCTTTTCAATCACAACCGCGCGGCATTTCTTTGGGATTTCAGGCGCCATGATGGTAGTTCGTTGTTGTTATCGTCCAAATACAAGGTAGTAGTGTGTAAAAGGTAATTGAAGCTATGGAAACTGGTTGTAGACAAGCTGGAAGCTACGACGGTCTTCCGTTTATAAGTACACAGCTACCCCTCGCAATTAAAGTTCTGCTTTGTTTTTAACTCCGCTCTTTGAGCTGGTTCAATGATGCAGCTCTACGTAACCGATACTCAGCTAGCACCGATAGCTTTCGGGAGGCCCACCTTATGCCCGACGCTGGTCCGATGCTGAATTCTGATTGGATGAGCCACGCATACCTAGACTCCGATGCTCCTTTGGGAAGTATGTCAGAATGCCAGAACAGCATGTGCATCTTGCTTTCGTGCCTCCACCGGGATCATAGTCTGCTTGGCAAAGTGAGCAGATTAAATGTGCTTCGTTGCGGTATTAGGAAGTAGACTGACATAGTTGGGCTACTCAGGTACAAAGAAGCTGGGATTTGGGTGACGCGCTGCACAACCGAGAGTCCCTGATGAGCTAGTCGAGAAGTTCTTTACACGGATAACGCGCCATAGCCCTCCTCTGTAAGATTTGCAAATATGGGAGTTCAGATGGTTTTCATGCATTGTCTCATCAAAAATCAACTTCGTCGTAGACTGAAGCTGTGGGCTTTACACAGTTGGTTGGAGTAGAAGCCTTCCCGGTCTTACAGGTGAACAGTTTTCGATAAATGGGTGTGTGATTAGCGATCTAGTGTGTTGTATCACCAAGAAGGATGCGCAAAGCTGAGCATGGTCTTCTTTTCAACGTTTGACGTAGTGACAAGTCAAAGAGATCGTCCTGCAGCATCAATCATTTCCTGGCACACGACCTAGAGGGTAAGGAGCGTCATGTGACTGCTTTGTGCCCTCCGTATACGTAGAAAGCTATCAAAAATTGCTCTCCCCATGCTGGTACGTCTTACACGGTACATGTGTATACGTGCTGACTCGGAATTCCACCATACGAGCCAAGCTGCGGTGAGCATGCATCAATCCTCTTGAACGGTGGCTGCTTGAGTAGGGACAGCCATGCCTGTTCGGGAATCTCGGGAGTGAAGTAGTCATAGCTGTCGCGGCAAGAGTGCTGAATAATTGGATGTATTGGGGTATCACTTGCTTCTTCTTGGTTCTATGGACACGCCGTGGTATTTCCCACCTCACCATGCGTCGAAATTGCCAAAGCCACCAGATTTGACCTTCTTCTTGGCTGGCGCAACATCCTCCTCTTCGTCGACATATCCCATGATCTCGTCCTCTCTTTGGTCGTGTACCTCTTGCTTTGCTGCCTGCAGGTACTTACCAACGCCGAGACCGTCGCCACTACCACCTTCTATTGTGCCATCGGCACGTATACGCTTGCCTGTCCAGGTCGTTCGGTCATCCACTGTGCCACCTTGCTTCTTGATCTCTTCTTTCTCAATCTCTTTCGTCTCTTTGTCTTTGCGTTCTTTCTGCCACTCCTCAAAGGGATCCACAAACACAACGATGTCTTGGATCTCAATGTCGTCAATTGGTTTGTCTTTCTCTCCCGTCTCTGCCAGCTCCATGGAGCGTAGTGTGGTGTCCAATCCTCCAACCACTTTCGCAAAGACTGTATGCTTTCGATCCAGGTGCGGGACCGCGCGGTACGTGATGAAAAACTGGGAGGTATTTGTGTTTTTGCCCTTGTTTGCCATGCTGAGAACGCCCTTCACGCTATGTCGCTCAGGCCCTTCGAACTCGTCGTTGAAAGGCTTACCCCATATACTTTGTCCGCCTCTTCCTGTGCCTGTGGGATCTCCGCCTTGTATCATGAATCCCTTGATGTTCCTGTGAAATATTGTGTCCCTGTAGTACCCTTGTTGCGCCAGCTTGACAAAGTTCCATACTGCTCGTGGTGCATATTCGGGAAGCAGCTCAATGTTCAGGTCGCCGAGATTTGTCGATATGCGAGCATAGCCCTTGGTCTTGACACGCTTAGGCTTGAGCATGTAATCTTCGTCGGAGAGAAGCGCGAGCGCATTTGAGGTGTGGGGGGTGACACCGGTAGACGTGAAAGAAGCCGCCGCCTTGCCTGATGTATATACTGCAGCGTTGTAGGCGGCTTTTTTTGGCTCAGCCAACGCGGTCAACGCGCTTCCGTTCTTCGGTGTTGCAGTGACGGCTTTCGAGGCCTGACCACCAGGTGCCTTTGCCTGGCGATCTGCACGCGCCTTTGCAACTGCCTCTTTTGCCTTCAGTATCTTGGCCGCATTGCCCAGCGCGTCCTTGTTGACGCTGCTTCCAGAGTCTGGCAATACTGTGTCTCCATCCTTGACATGTTTGAATGAGCCAAAATCTCGCGACTCGATGTTTTGCGGATCTTGAAGTGTGATGATATCCTTCCTTGTGAACTCTTCGTCGCTGACAAGATCGCGCCAGTTCTTTGGCTTAATGTTCAAGCGTTCTATTGTATCCCACGCGAACACATTGCCGCTCTTTTTCAACGCAACAATGTGTGTGTTGTCGGTAAACACCTTGTACGTCACCGGATCGACATATTCGTTGTCTTCGTTCTTGGTAAAGTTGAGCGTCAGCAGATCCGCGCGCTTCAGGCTCGTCCCATCAATGGGGTTGGTGTCGGGATGTTTCGACAGCCACGTGAGAATCTGTGTGAGATCGAAGATAGTGCCAGATTCGGTGCAAACGGGATCGGTGAAGGGTTGGAGAGAGACGGCACAGTAATTGTATGGGAGGCGCTTGAAGGTCGAGGACAGCCCGTTCGCTGAGGTTCGATTCGAAGTGTTTGCGCCGCGCGCGCTGCTAAATGCGTCCGAGGAAGACCACTCGGAATGTGTAATATACAGCTTGTCTGTACCTTTGCCCATCTTGTTCGAAGTCGTTAACAGAGTAGAGTTGTGTGTGTAAGGTTGAGTCGGCTGTCACAAAAAGTTCGGCGATCACCTCGGTCGCCAAGCAATGACGCGCCTCGCGAGAGTTTCCATACGCATATCACCGACTCCTCACCACAACATACGGTACATCCCACCTTATGTTGTCTCTTCTTTGGACCTATAGAGGGGGCTTAGCTCAAGCTGTGCTTACCTTCTGCGTGATTTATGATTGCAATTGCCGTGGTAAACCCTCTACCTAACTGAGAGATCACGTCTCAGCTATGGCAGTTGACTTGGTGACTACTACAGTAAGCCGTACATGTTTTCTGGTTCGCAGATCATTCTTCAAGCCCATAGAGCGGTGCATTTAATATTTCTACGCGTGTGGCTTCTGGACAAGTCATCTAAGCCATCAGTCCAAGTAAGAGATGGTCCTATCAGAGTGCAGCTTCAGCTAACTTTGAGCGAGGGCGAATCAATATCGCACGTGGGACGTTGACGACGACAATGTTGTCCGTGCTTATTGGTAGCTGCATCCTCCCACGTCTTTGCACGGCATGTTTTCGTTCAGATGTGTCAAGAAATTTGGTTGCCTCCTTGTTGAGTATCCTATCTCATGTGCATTACTCGTCGACATCCATGTCCTTGTCACTCTCCTTATCATCCTCCTCGTCGCTGTCATCCTCCTCCTCAGAGGTTGTGCTTGGCTCACTCATGACCGTGTCTGCTGCTCCCTTCCTGTAGATCAGCTGACGGTCACTTCTTAAGAAGTCTTCTCGCCACTCGAACAGGCCATCGAAATCATCACCCACAAAGTAGAGGTAGCCGACTTGATCCCCGACCTTTCTCGCTTGTCTTTCGAGCTCACTCGTCTGCTCCGTCTTCCATATCTGCTCAAGCTCGTCCTGGTTGATATCGATGTCCTCGCTCAGTTCAGAATACGAGAGTGTGCTGCGCGGAGGATTTGGTCGTGGTGCGCTTCCGCGTGCCCGACGTGCTGACATGCGCTCGTTGTCCTTCGCTTCCTGGTAGGCATGAAGGCAGCGATGAGCAGATATCGGAGTATCCCAGAACTCGGATGGGAAATGGCAGCCGCTGTCTATATTGAACTTTTGGCGTATCATCGACTCAGTGCGATATCTCGCTTCCCACGTCTGTCTACGTGCATCATCGGCAGCCGTAAACTTGCGCATCTCCCGTATCCAATCGCGAAACTTCGATGGGGTTGTCGCTCTTTGCAATCTATGTTGCGCACGGCCATAACGCTCCGGTGTATTGAGCTGGAAGACATGTTCGACAACGAGCCCACCAGGCTGCTCCCACCAGGTGACGTCCTTAGCTGCTTGGATTCTGACAAACTTGGTTGGGAACTTGGTCATAGAGATGCATGCAGGGCACCCGACAAAGCCCAGAGGGGCCGCTGCTGCCTGGCTGTCCTGCTGTGAGTCAAGTCGTTGGTGTGTCTCTTCCCAGGTTTGCTCTCGCTCTTCACGCAATTGGTTGCGGCTTCTGATCTCTGCTTGTCGTTGCTTCGCAATATCGTAACCGAGCTTTGCTCTTTGCCAACGTTGACTTCGCGCATCCGCCGACGGCATAGGCCCACCTGCAACCACCAAGGCTGCAAGAGCAGCGTCCATCGTTCCCTTGGCTCGAGAGGTGATGCAGGCAGGGCATAGTGGTGTGTGGTATGGCGCAGTAGGGTGCATCAAGTGACCGCACCTGGTGGCTTGTCGTTTAGGGTGGCCATAGTGAGTGTGATAATCCGGTCGTTGTTGCATCTTGAAAATATCCAGTGATCGGTCGAACATGATAGTCATGTTCAAAGTGAAAGATTTCTGGACGATTGTTTGGGGTTTTGGCGTTGCTCGAGAAGCTCGGGCGCATAATGGTAGATGTTTAGGTCGCGCGATGTTGTGAACCACGGTTCGCAAGGGGGGTCTACCGTGAAGCTGCACAACCAAGTATTCGATGTGAATAGAGTGATGCGTAAATCTGGGCTGGGGTGAGGTATTTGAACATGCTGTACCATTTCTCCGGGGTGGGTAGAGGCGTCACGGCTTGATTCTTATTGGCATATGCGGCATAAAGTCACACGAGCAGTCAGCGCTGTCGTGGCCGTGCACCCACAAGCTCCTCAGTAGTGGCATTAGCTGACTGAGGTCGTGGGGGTCCCAAATCCGACTGGCAACTGAACAGAGTTCAGTCAAGAGTGAATCGTCCCATCAGGGGCCTAACGGCGTCTACTTAACCATTGCAGCACCAAAATACAGTACGACACGGCAATATGAACGGCGGGCCTTCACCTGGACCAGCAAACGCTGGTAGCGACATCATGCTCAACTCACTTGCGCGTCACTCACCTTCACCTCAAGAGACCGTTCGTCTACTAGGAGCCATACCTACCAAATCAATTCCGCCGTCCACACATGTTCAACCTCAATCGCCATTCACTGCTGCGTTCGGGTTGCCACATCAACGATTGCTATATATGAAAGTCCGGACCAAGGAGCTAGAACGTAATTCACTATCGCATTCAAGGTCTACGTGACCTGCTTGCAGTTTTTATCTACATCCCATTTTAACTACCTTCTCCCACCTTGGGGCACAACCACAGCATGGAGCGGCCAGACGCGATGGAACGCAAGATATCGTTCAACCCCGAAGCAGCGACCTTCAGTCCAGTAGCAACTCCTGCAAGACCAGCAGAGGGTCCAGTCCTAATTTCTGGGGCACCAACAACAGTCGCTCGTACGTCCTCGCCAATATTGTATTCAAGACAACTTAAACTAACAATCGCAAAAGATGACTCGCCTTTACAACCGATTGCGGGTCCAGCCGTCGATCATCTGGTCAACTCCGATCGGGCTCTTGAGGCGATATCGATTGATGACCTTGTGTCAATGGGTGTGCCCGTGGAGACACTGATGAAGACTTTTGAGCGTAAGAAGCTGAAGTATCCATCAAGGCATCACAACTTACAGCGACAGAGAATTATCCGGGCCAAATTACCAACTGCATAGGCGGGTTCTTCCACCACAGCATCCCTCCCTTGAGCGCCATGGGCAACCCAGCGTCTTTCCAAATGCAGTCCTCCACGTTTCCATCGAATGCTATAGAGCCTAACTACAAGTCTGTAGATATCGATGAATTGAGTGCCAGTCTCGGTTTACCAGGTGCGAAATCGAACGAAACGGCGAAAGCGTCTCCAGCGCGTGGCCATAGGTCTCGGCCATCGCAAGGACCACTTGAAAGTGCGCTTTACGGTAAGCTCATCGACAGAGCCTTGGCCAAGCCTTTGACCGCGGGTGTCCTAGCACAATACATGCAGAGCCGGAGTGAGTCTTCAGATGATACAATTCGACCACCCCGAAAACGGAGCGATTCTCTCGGTACGCCGAACACAGAGCAGACTCCAGCGCTCAAGCTTGTACGTCCGCCACCAGGCTTTGGAGACCAGCTGTCCCGTATTGTCACGGAAGAAGCACAGCAAGTACCCAGGGATACGGTCACCACACTGCAGAATTCAATCTGCGCTGCCCCTCCAGGTTACTTCCATAAGCCTGCTGTTCCCTTCTTGAATCATGCGCATCGGTCATCGAACACAAGGCGTCTACGAAGCTATACACGTACGAGGCGTACTGATCAAGGCCCTGAGCCATCTGTAGCAGACATATACCCTGACGATGCGCACTGGACGCCATCGCAGCCAGCTCACCGTTATCAATACCCCGCTCCATCATACTTACCTCCAGCACCACAGCCAGTCGTCCGGGCAGAAGATGTCACGAGCTGGCCCACCCCTGCTGAAGTATATGATCCGAAAGCGAAGGTGCCTACAACTACTCATTTCTCCCAGATGCTCAACCACAAAGATTCCCATGTACCCCCAACGGCAGAAGATTTGGCTGCAGCGGACGCTGCTGTGCTATCACTACTCGATGAGTTGCCGGAACCAAAGATCAATACACTGCTGAACTTTGGCGCACTGGATCTTCTGGCAGACGAGCGGCCACTCTCGCCAGCTCAAGAGAGTGGCAAGAGATATGGCCTGAATTTCCACAGTCTCGGCCTTGCAGATCCCTGGCAACCTCCAATGGCTCTGGAGACGGATCCATTCAGGGTCCGGCCGAGGAATCATGAGGGCTGGGGCGGATGGGATTGGGCCATGAAGAACGGCTGGGCGATGTAGTAATTAGCTCTGCGGCGACCAATATGGAGGTGTATCCGTGATTCTTGAGAACATGCGTGGCCATCTTCACATTTCTGCTGGGTACGATGTATGGTGTAGTATATATGAGGAGGGGTAACGTTGTGTTACACTAGCTCTCATTACTCCATTAGTTTTCTGGCATCTGCGCAGGAACAGGGTTCCGATAGTATTGCATGGTTGCACTTTCGTTGTAGATGTCCATGGATGATAATACAACATTCCTAAACACGCCTAGCAATCGAGAACTAAAATGCAACTACATAAGATATTTAAGATTCACCTATCCTGGGATCATGGTCGAAAGGCGCTGATCAATCAGGTTTCGGAGAAATCGTCTTACGATCGCTCACACCACCACGCGCCACTTTCGCAACCATTGAACACACCACCTTCAGAGCCTCATAATGTATATGAGAGTATGCAGATGACTGTAATTGTTGTGAAATTTTGATACTCTGTATGTAATGCCAACCTTCAAGACTTACTTTCTTGGTGCTCTTCAAGCAGTCTTGGTCGCACCTTTCTTGTACCGCCCATCTACCAGCATAACCATGTCTCTATGCATAACACAGAATTGGGCTGATCATCCGTGCGCGCTGGTCACAACTCCACAATTCGCTACTAAGAAGGTAGTTCACCATATGAAACTGGGTCTTTGGCCATCAAGCTGATTTGATAGAACGATATCTTCACAATTGGCGCGACGCATATGGCACACATTCACAATGCAATATTGAGAGGCTATAATTCTATATATCTCCAAGCACCACATGTTGAGGATGCTGACAAGCCAGCATTCATCGGCTACGCACTGACATGGTATCGGTTTGTCAAAAGTCACCACGACGATGAAGAGGCGGAACTATTTCCTAAAGTCTCCGTAGTACTTGGAAAAGAAGACATCTGGACAGAGACCCACAAGGAACATGGTTAGTCTCTCGAAAAGTATTCCACGCTATGGCTGACAATTGCACAGAAAGCTTCTTATCCGGCCTTTCAGCATACGAATCTTACCTCACCACTCTCCCCACCCCTACTTCCTTCGACGGCCAAAAGCTCGTCGAAATCATGTCTTCCTTTCAAGACGCATTCATTCACCACTTCCATCACGAAATCACAACCATAGCATCATTCGCTGATCTCGCCAGCGCACCACAGTCGGGGTCCCAAGAAGCAGACGAAGCTGCCCCTATTTTCAAGGCGTGGGGTAAGAAGACAGTTTCCAAAGCGGGGACGTTTGACGTCGTGCCTTTCTTCCTGATGAATCTCGATGTGACGTATGAAGATGGTATGTGGGCGAATTGGCCGCCCATGCCTGGGCCAGTGAGGTGGGGATTGGTGAATGTGGCAGGGAGTGTGCACTGGGGGTGGTGGAAGTTCGCGAGTTGTGACGGTAGTGGGAGGCCGAGGGAGTTGTTCGCGCTTGGGAATGTGGAAACGTAGTCAAAGTGGCGTTGCGAGCTCATGGGAGGTTGTTCTCTTTTGCATGGAGCAAGCTTTGTGTCGTGATCACGTGCCATACACAGTGCAAACGGAGTTCTTGGTCGAGCAAACGGGGACCACTTACCTGTCAAGAAGCCAGAGAAACCCAGCCCTTTGGACCGCTCTGACACACCTTCAACACCTGCACAGCATGCCCACAGAATCTAAAGCAGAACCGGACACAGGCGATGACAAGATGCCGCACAAGTCCAAGGAAGAACAAGACGAAGAAATAAAGCAACGTCAAAATGCTAGGGTGTCCCGTCTTCTCAACCAACGCGTACCCCAACTCACTAAAGCTGTCGACAACTACATCCCAATAGCCCAAAAGCACAAAGACAACATGCTGCGAGACATTAGCGCTGCTCCCAACACAGAATTGGAAAAGATCCGCTTCATGGCAACGTCGAATAAGTGGCAGGCAATATGCAAGCTCTGTGCAGACAGTCACGCGATCCAGCTCATCATTGACGAATTTGAGTCCGGGTTCAGGAAGGAGTGGATAGTCAAGAAGAAGGACAGTCTCGAAACGAGAGATGCATATACGAAGGACAAGAGAAGGGCGTTCAAGACGATGCAGAAGCGGTATCTGGAGAGTGTGCGGGATAATCTCAAAGCGGTGGGTAAAGACTATCCTGGGTATAAGCCAGAAGATGACACGAGCGACGAAGAGAACTGGGACATCAAGGAGGAGGTGGGCACGAGGGTTGACGACGATGAGGCGCCAGAGGAGCTGGGTACTAGGGGCGACGAGGAGACTGGAGCGGAGGAAGCAGCGGAGACCGACGAGACAGATGCGTAGGAGAGAACACAAAGGACTGGATGTAGTCTAGACCCGATTGAATTTGGGTAGTAATTGATGTAAGCTTTGTCAGAAAATCACCTGCTCCGAATTCTAGTGTGAAACGCGTTTGAGTGAGCAAACCGACTACCGTATATACCGAGACACCGGCAAGGTACATCATGCCCTCCACATCTGCCAATCTTGCGCAAAATGGCACCCCGTAAAACCGCAGAAGAGAAAGCGGAAGCGAAAAAGATCAGAGCCGAACAAGAGCAGCTACTTACCAACACGTACGCTGATACCGCCGCTGTCAAGAATATTCTTCGCGACATTGGGCCAGCCGTTCAGGCGACCGAGGCTCGATTTACCCAGAAATTCGACGTTCTATCACTCACTCCCGCCCAAAAGACCGCTGCCAAGGCTATCTCAGTCCCCTACCAGAGCATCCGCGAGCTGCGCGCAAACATCAACGCGCTACAACTGATGGTGGACGAGTTTGAGGAGGGCTTGACGACCGAGTGGAAGTCGGAGCAGAAGAAGAGTTTGGAAAAGAGGGATGTGTATTTGAAGAAGAAGGTGGTGGAGATGAATGAGCTCTCCAAACGGTTCAGGGCTGATGTGAAGAGGAATGTGAAGGGTGCGGGAATACGTATACCTGGGTGGGAAGATGATGAAGAGAACGGAGAAGGGGCCAAGGCTGGGGGTGAGGAAGGGCAGGCGGAGGAGGACACGAAGGAGAAGGGTTGGGTTGAGAAGAACCCAGCAGCGGACATTGGCAAGGAGACAGAAGTGGGGGAGAGCACTAGAGGAACGGGAAGTACCCAGGTGGGCTGAATTGCTCGGGCGCGTTCGGCTGCAAGTGGGAGACTGTCCACGAGAAATATGTTCCAAGAAGCACGACTGCCTGATGTATGTAGCATTGTGATCATGGTAGAAGGCCGATCCACCATGTTAGCGCTGAGTTGTTCCTACTTGCGTGACGGAAGCATGCTCTGTAGAAACGTCGAGGCAGTCGTGTCGTTGTGCGACGGCGGCTGAGTGCCTCCTGAGGTATCATGGTGATCAGCTCTACGGTTCCCTTGCTTGCACAAATCTTGATGGAACAATGGCTGATGAACCCGGACGCGATGCCATGCCGTGCCCTCTAGTACAAGGGGTCGTTTGTGGGTCAGCGAACGAGCATCAGCTGCACCCATTGTATGCCGTGCATGCTGCAGAGCACTATACCCTGAGTGACGCACACTGCTCCCGAAAGAATCCCCTGATGTGGAAGTGTGAAAGCAGTTACCACGAGTGCACCGCGTGGCATGCGCCGTTGTTAAGGGGTTGCCATACTTGCCAACGAAGGCTGTATGACGTGAAGTCCACCCCAAAATCACAAAGGATACCAATAGTGCTGTGCTACGAGGTTTGTATCATGACGCGCCGCGTGTAGTCAACGACCAGTGTCGGAAGCAGCCAGCAATCTAGTCCTCATTGAGCTACCTAGCGTGCCTATTTGGGTCAAACACTGTCCCCTTCCGATGCCGTCTCTAATCTTCTTTGCACAGCATCTGGTACTCTCTACGTATCATTGAGCTCAAGATTATCCTTAGCAATGTACATTGCTCAATGATACTCCAGAGTCGCATCTGGTAACTCAATATGCTCGATCATAGGATCTCGATACGTCCGCGATAAGTGCACGATGCAGTGCAGTCAACGACAGATGCTGCGAAACATGCATCCGCTTTCAAGGCGGCAAAATCAACCCGAAATTGCGCAACTGGCTGCTTGGGTACACCAAACGCCAGCTCTTCGAAGCGTACCCGCCATGTTCCTTTGCAGCTTTATGGACTGCATGAAAAATACTTCATGTTTCTCAGCCAAGTTTGAACACGTATTGATAACAGCTTTAGTAATCGTTAATCGACTGACGGTAATACCAAGGGCAACGTGTGATATCTGGGTACAAAGGCAGCATGCTGCGCTGTTATTAACTTATTTCTTCAGTACTGAGCTTGTCCATCATCATGTTGTATCAAAGCTTCATCACGTCGTTATTCTTACTTGACACACTCACTATCGCGCACCCTTCTCTTATATTTGATTTGGATAACGGCACTACAACGAGCAGTAATCTCTTCACCACTACGTCTACGTCAACGAAGGGTAATGAGACGACACCACTACAGTGGCTCAGCCCGGAGTATACATGGTTCTTCGAATATTCCTTACCCGTTCCACCAGTCAAAAGACCCAAACTGTAAGTCAATGTGTTCACTAGACTTTGGTAGAGCTAACGAAGCAAAAGCAACTACACAAACTCTGCAACAGGAGCTATCATTGACTATTATGAGATCGACGTGAGACAGCTTGAGAGCCAAATATACCCCAATCTTCCGCCAACGAAGATGATTGGCTATGATGGATTGCAACCTGGTCCCACATTTGTAATGCGTGAGGGCCGAGGTACATATTGCCCCAGCATCTTTCAGAGGTTGTCTAACACCAAGAAGAAGCGGTGGTGAGGTTCTCCAATCAAGGGCCCACGAACATAGCTACACATGTCCATGGACAGTATAATCGCGCGCCATTTGACGGCTGGGCCTCTGATTTTGCATACCCTGGTCAATACAAGGATTATCATTACCCAAACGCACAGAACGCGCGCACGATCTGGTATCATGTCAGTCGCAGAGAGCAGATACCGTGTAACTGTACTGACATCAAGAAGGACCATACCGAGTACACCACTGGTGTGAATGTCTACCTTGGATTGGAAGGCTTTTATCTCTTGACAGACGACGAAGAAGAAGCACTTAACCTACCCATGAATGACTACGACATCCCACTGTCGCTATCAGCAAAGCAGTATAGCAGCAATGGTACCCTTGTCTTTGACGCAACCAGTGATTACGGTATCCCAGGAGATGTCATTCAAGTGTTAGCTTCACGTCTTCTCAAATCAATATTGGCTAACACTGTGAAGCAACGGTCAGCCATGGCCTTACTTTGCAGTAGAGCCACGCAAATACCGCTTCCGGCTGCTCAATGGCGCGGTGAGCCGAAGTAAGTGCTCGGTCATCGTCACCACCTGGAGTAATATTGATACAATGCTAGCCTTTACTCTTTCATTCCAAGATGATCTGAATGGGAACCAACCAGAATTTAGTGTCATCGCATCTGACTGTGGTTCGTCCATGCTTGAGATCTTCTTATAAAGTTCGACCGTTGAAATTCGTGCAGGACTTTTCGCGCACCCTGTCAAGGCTAGCACTCTTGCTCTCTCCATGGGCGAACGCTATGAGATCATTGTCGACTTTGCTGGGTTCGAAGGTAAGAACATTACCATGAAGAATGCGCGCGATGTGGTGGGCAGCATCGATTTTGCGTGAGTGACGACATGCCAGCCACATGTAGTATAATCACTGACCACAGGCCACCGATACGGACAGTGCCACTGATAAGGTCATGCGTTTCGTTGTCGGCAATACAATTAGGAGTGGCCGTAATAATGGTGCGATCCCATCTGATCTTCGTCCAATACCGCAGCCACCACAGGCGGATGTCACGAAACATTTTGAATTCGCACGCATCAATGAAAAATGGGTCGTCAACGGCGTTGGCTGGGCGGATATTGGTCATAGAATCCTGACAAGACCAACCCTTGGAGCAGACGAGATCTGGGAACTTTCAAACGGCAACGGGACAGGCGTACATCCGGTACACATCCACCTGGTAGACTTTCAGGTCTTGTCGCGTAGCGGCGGAAGAAGTAAGGTGCTTCCTTATGAGGCAGCTGGCTTCAAGGACGTGGTCTGGCTAGCGCCCGGTGAGACCGTTAGAGTCGTGGCGAGGTACGCACCGTGGCCAGGAGTCTAGTGAGTCTTGATCACAACTGTTGTGGATCGCGCCCTAACTTGTTGGAAAGCATGTTCCATTGCCACAATTTGGTGCACGAAGATCACGAGTCAGTCACTCCGTCGATTTGAGCGCTCGAGGCTAATTGTGAACAGTATGCTGGTCGCATTCAATGTTACAAATCTTGAAAAATGGGGTTACAATGAATCTACCATGTTCATAGACCCCATGAAACCGGCTTTCAGGCCAAGGAACATCAAACCAGAAGACTTCACTGACACTGCTATTCAAGCGAAGCTGGACTGGTTCTGGGGCTTGAATGCGTACAATCGTACAAGTACTATGTTGGCTTTAGAGCGATAAACTGCCAATCGATTGAAGTTTCTATTTGCGAACTGCCGAATGGCAATAAATCTTCCGACGCCATTTCAGGGGTGAAGGGAACGCGCGCCAGGATTTGGGATGAACATATCAACACCCTGGTGTATAGCATGCCTCACGGGCGGGATTGCGGACCCGGTCAACGTCACATTTCTTGTATCTGAATCAGCATCATTGGAATTGCAAGGTTGCATCATCTCTCATTCATTATCACATGTCTGGCAGTCTGACTGTAATATGGATCATGATGCAGTGTGTATAGAAGTGAACACGGGCTTCTTGCCGTTTACAATGTGTATGGACTTGAACTTCATGATTCTTCGCTGGTAGCACAAACCGTTTCCAGATATTCTGTTGGTATATAAGTGGCGATTGTAAAGTGGTTAGCAAGGGAGACGGTGCAAAAAGCTCCAAGATGGTTCGTAATGTGCCCAACTGCATCACGGACATGTTTCAGCATCCCGGAAGATTCAACCGTTGACACACTCAAAAAGTGCAGGACCGACATCAGAAGTCAAGAGAGTGGTTTAAAGAAACCTCATCTGGATCTGCAGGAACACATGCTGTGGCTCAATGATGCCGGCTGTAGCATTCACCATCGGCTGCGATATGAACAGCTCCGGCTCGTGAAGTCTAGCCGAAGGGCACAAAATGCCATTATCTCGCTCCTTGAAAGCATAGTAAGTTTTTCTGCAATCGTGCTCGTTATTCATATTGTTCATTCCTGTGTATCTCATGTATGAGCGCCTAATCGGATTTCGCGGAGTCAACAGAATCCTTACCGAAGCGGCGCAGCACCAGAAGAACAGGTACAGTTTTCTAAACCAACGAACCTGCCTTTCTAGGCCTCGTATTTACGACCAGTATCCACCACATGGAGAATGTCATCCGTGCAAGGTATGTCCTCCCTGAAATTTCACCCTCCGCTGGAGATTCTCCAAGAAGTGGTCAGGGATCAAGATTGTCGACAACCCGTCGAGCAGACGTCGGAAAAGCGAAGCCGCTAATCTCATCGCAGGTCTCCCACAGCGCGTAAGTCTGTGAGTCGTCATCACATGTGTCACATGAGGAGAACTGTGAAGGTGTGAGGGATATGCACTTGGCCTTTTTTGAGCTAGTCTCCTCATCCGTGAAACTTCATCGCGATTCGTGCCTGCCCCTGTAACATCTCAACAACGCGCATCCGATGACAGGATCTAGCTGGAAGACGTGTAACCTGTGTATAATGCCTATGACCACGATGGTCCTTGTGCTTTCTCCACATAACGTGCTGGGTGTTTGAAGTCTTGCTTCAATCTAATATCGGCACTACTACCAGAGCCGAGGCCGTCAGATAGCACCGAAGCGAGCATACTATCGTGGCATCTGTTCCGCAATTTCTCCGCCAACATCCTCTCGATCTGCGCGGGATCATGCGGTGGTCCGGACTCTCAAATGCTCCGAGGATGGTGAGCGGGATCTCCGTGGTTTGGGAGACGGGCGCAAACGTGCAAAGGGCGGCTGGCGAGATTAAAATCACAACAGGAAACATCTAAAAGGCTCCATAGGCAATGACAGCCTAGACTTCTTGGTCTCCGTCGAAATGACAACGGGCGTCAGATTCGTGGCAGGCCCACGTAGTATGACCCAGAAGGGCAAGGAGTCTAGATCTGCTCCAGGATCATACACTCGAATCTCGTTTACCGCAACCTTTCCAATGCAATGCGGACGGGTGGCTGCTCGCGGCCGTTTCAGAGTTCCACCAATACCCTGTCAGAAGGCTTCTTTCTCCATGTCCAGTTCTGGAACAGACATCAAAAGTCGCTGTTGCGGGCCCTCCGTTTCGGGGAGCCACCCAAAACCAAACGTTCCCCGTACGCCCATCTGCTAGCGGTGGGAACCACACCTTGATGATATACATGCGCCCGCTTCCTCTGATGTGCGTCAATCCGACTTTGCACGACTCAGACAACCTACCAACATCCTTTCTTTCTCTTCGGAGCCCTCTTCCGGTGCGGCTCGAGATGTGAATATGATATCCCCTCGAAAACATGATGGCTCGAGACATGACTATGTCGATCCGTCTGTCCAGCTCAACACTGGTCTGTGGACACTGTTTGCTGGCGCAACCATTTTCCTAGCACTTCGGGTCTGGATCAAAATCACCCGCCGCCATGGTTTGTGGTACGATGATTACATTCTGCTCATCTCGTGGGTATGTGTCATGCTCTCAACTCGTTCCGAGTCATCGTACCTCGCGCATCTGCTGACATCATTCAAGTGTATCCTTGCGATCAACAACAGCCTCATATCGCTCGAATTCGCTACCGGCTACGTGACCGACACATGGGACGATCGCATGCATATTCTCATTACCATCACTTCGTGCGGGACTTTGATTAACCAAGCTCTTACAAAGACAGCTTTTGCTGTTACTTTGCTGAAGCTTACGAAGAACTGGACGCATAGCGGTTATAAATGGGCGCTATGGTTTTGCATCGTGTCGATGAACGTTTACATGATCGCGAAGATCTTTGTCCAGTGGGGAAAGATTTGCGGCAAAAAAAGCTATGATGTTTACTACCGGTTGGACTTCTGTGTGAATAGTAAATTCCGGGATGACTTCAAGGAGGGCGGCAATGGTGAGTCTACTTCAACAAACGACAACAGAATTTCCACTAAATCCTTCAAAAGTTTACAATATTATC
This sequence comes from Phaeosphaeria sp. MPI-PUGE-AT-0046c, assembly GCA_020747045.1. Lineage (NCBI taxonomy): Eukaryota > Fungi > Ascomycota > Dothideomycetes > Pleosporales > Phaeosphaeriaceae > Phaeosphaeria > Phaeosphaeria sp. MPI-PUGE-AT-0046c. The sequence goes on along the minus strand of JAGTJN010000021.1, from coordinate 635,122 downwards.
ATGGATTTTATCCTCGCAACTTTCCCTTGGATCTTGACATGGAAATTGGATATGCGGAAAGCCGAGAAAGTTGGCCTATGTATCACCATGAGCCTGGTAAGCGTCAATAGTTGTCTTGCAACGCGAATCAGCAACTGATTATACGCCAGGGGATGATTGTAGCCATCGTGTCAGCCATACGTACCGGGTGGAAAGACGAAGGCAACGTCAAGGACCAATGGTACTTCTGGCGCAATGCGCACTCGAACATCTGGTACTCGTCAGAAATCGTCGGCACCATTGTCGTCCAGTGCATTCCCGTGTTACGACCTCTATTACGCGACTTCCACACAACACTGACATCGAAAAGAATCAACTCGATGCACGATGGCGCGGACCAGAACAGCAAGCAGCCTGCGACGATCGGACACAGTGGTCACCGGGCACATGTCTACTCTGATGCCAGGAGTACATATCATGACAAAGAATTGCCAGATTTGCCAGATTCATGGGACAGTCAGGGGATCTACCAAAAGATGGAATTCGAATTGACGACTGTGGAACTCAAAGGGAAGAAGGACATGACGCTCGTTTGAAACTTTCCTGTATCATATAACGGAACCACAGTAATGAACATTGACCACAATCACTGTGTAGCGCATACATGACTTGCTCGTCGTTGACCTTCACTCGCATCCGCACCAAAACAGCATTGAGCACATCACATCCCACCACCGCGCATTGCATAACCCAAATCATAGAACACATCACGAACCATAGAACGAGTTTCGAACCATTAAACAGATCCCGACGCACAGGATATGTAGTCGAAACTACCCTGATACCGCGTGGCTGTCTGGACCGTGCGGACACCGCACCACTGGTGTTTCAAACAGACATCCTCTGGAAATCTCCGACCAACGTGCCGAACACGAGACTTCGGTAGTGTATGGGAACTGCCGGCTCGATTCATATTGACAATCAATATGCATTGCACTCGCTTATGTGTATTTATGGTTCACCTTTGATGGCGCATGGCAAGGACTACCTTGTGGCGGCAGTGGGAGCTTGGGATATGCTTGTTGCTTGACTTCGTGGTGCATGAAGATCAGTGTTTATACGATGCGTCTGGAAGCCGAGAGGATGCAGAGGCTGAGACTTGTTGATGACGGGGCAATGAAGCTGTGACTTGTTGACGACGCGGCAATGAAGCTGTGACTTGGGCTGTACGCGCTTCTGCGTTACGGTTAGCCTTCGAGAGACTATGCAGGATGCTCGTGCTTTGTAGTTCATGGTCTGCGCTGCAGTTGGGTCTCAGTTTGGAAACATTCGAGCATGGGCTAGAATCAAGTCCTTTCCAGATCTGAGTTCGACACCAGATTCAGATAGCGAGGGAAAATCAGATTGTGCTTGTTGAGACCAGTCTAGTCCATAAAGAATCCATGCTATCTGCTGTGCGTTCTACGCCTGTCCAGAGTGTTTGAACTCCAAGTATTATCCACCCCAGCATGTCAGGGACATTTCTTGCCTTTCATCAAGGCCCCGGGTTATGAAATGCCAAATACGGGTATCAATTAGCTCAACCCAACTCCAAAACATGAGTGATCTCAAACCACCTCGTTGATTTTTCCATTACATCCATCAGTGTTGTTCCCAGCGTCTTCATCACACGCAGCATCCAAAACCTCACTTGATACTCCGCACCAACTCCCTCAAATCCCCTCCCTCCACCCATTTCTCCTCTCCTCCACCGCCAACTCCCAGACCACCTCCAGAACCACCCCCACTGACTCCCCATCCCTCACCCACTTCGCCCACAACTCGCGCTGGGCGCCCACCAACCACCGACCCAGACGCAATAACCATATTCGCCGGTATTACCGTATTGGGCAGAATCTTGACGTTCTCCTTGATAATCGCAAACTGATTAACCGTCACCTTCTCCCCAATATGAACATGTGACGATATTGATATCGCCTGTATCGTGCATCCCGGACCTAGTCACACACATCATAATCAGTACACATCCCAACCCCACTTTCTCCCCAACGACACATCCCTTCCATGCACCCTTTGGATATCTAATCTCATCGCACTTACCAACAAAAACATTGTCCCCAATTTTCATGGGATAATAATGCACCATGCCCCTACTAATTCTACACGGCGGCTTAATCACGCTCCCCGTCGAAATGACCGTACACCGCCCAATGCTGATACTCGTGGGCGTGACTTCCTTGCCTGACTGCGAGGGCGCGGCACGCGTGGGATGCAGGTCACCCCGTAGCTGCACGTCAGCCATGATGACGGTGCGACCGCCAAGGGTGATGTTTGCTGTGCCGGTTATGGCTGAGCGCCGGGAGACTTTGTTGCCTGAGTCCTAGATTGGAGAATTAGAGGGACTTGATTGAGAAGGGTGGATGTTGTTGAGCTGTGATGGATATTGGATGGGGGTGAAGGAAGGGGCTTCTCACCGTCTCGATGTATTCGCCTTTTGGCGCTGCTTTGCGCGCTGCGGGCCGAGACATTGGGTTTGTGTATGAGTGTATGGGGATGTGTATAGAGCTGATTTGGTATTAGGACAGTTGGATATGCTCGAATGGGTTTGGCGTTGTGTAGAAAGAGTAGAGGTTGCACGTGAAGGACGATGCTAGACAAGGTCCGAGCTCGACCAATTAGAGCGGGGCAACCATCTTCAGTATCCGTGTCTTGATTTATACTCCCGCTGATTCAGCCTAGAAGTAATGTTTCTTTGCTATGGCTATTTGGAGGACTTTTGAAATAACGCTAAATCGATGCCATTGTATTCATTTCGTATTGTCCCACCACCTGCCTCCCGTGTACCAATCATCACAATTGACTAAAGTGTGCGGTCTGTATTTTCTGAACGGATAACTATGGATAACAGGTTGAGAGCTACGCTCAAAGCGTGTTGTATGCGTGTAGACTTTGGCGTGTACGATCTGACGCAATAGACGGCAGAGTCACTCCACTCCACAAGCGCGGTTGCACCCAAGTGTGTGGCTTACCACAGTACAGCACGGAGAGGCCGCAAGCCTACATCTAATGGCAGCCACATGGCAGACACCATGTTCTTGACGAATGACAAGACAAGCCGAAAAGGCTTCTAGATCATCTCGCATTCTATTGCCATCAATGAAACCTCACGGCGAGCGCCACACCTCTATGCTTGTGAATTTCGCCTACCTGACCCAAATCTACGCCTCGCCTCGCCGAATAGATCCGATTCTTACCAGAAATATCTTAACTCATTGATCTAGATCAACGCCTCTCCCTTATCCGTGCCACGCGATCGTGGCTGCGAAAACTCACGTGACCCTTACCCTCACTCCACGTGCCCACTCCACAATCTTCACACACACCGACAGCTTCCGCGCTCAGCCTCCGCCATGGTCCGGCCCCCGGCCCTTTGTCGATCCGCGGTGTCCCATCTCCGGCGACCCTGCGTCTCGTCCCCGTTCTGCTCGAACTCTACGCCCGGAGTGGACTCCGAGCTGCGTCCATTGGCACTCTAACGCACGCGCGCCAGCTACAAACGACGCACGTCTGGCACGGGGTGTCAAAGTCGATCTCATGCGGTGTAACTGTCATCTTGGTGACATCCATACTCGGCGGCCTGCGTTGGGTACTTGGTCGAATTTTTGCTTGAGATCATGACTGTACAGGGAAGCGCTTGTGAATGCGTAAAGGCGTCCGAACAAACTTTGGTGGGGGTGAGACAGGATCGCGATGTCATCACAGGGCTGTCAGATGGGGATCTAGAGCGTGGCCGAGACAAGTCACAGGACGGGATGATGTGGCCGATGGTACCCTATGGGACGGCGCCGGAACGCTGTGCAGACTTGGTCTGCCAACCGTCGTGAAGGCACCACCGGGCGAGAAGGTCCGAATGCGTAGTGCGTGATCAGCCACGCCGTTAGCGGACTGTGGGGAAACATTGTAGGAAACTTGCGTTTTGCGACCAGACGGTCATGGGTGTTGTCAAACAAAGAGTGCTGGGTGTGTAGTTAGAAAGTTGAAGCGAAAACGATAAAATTCATGTTATTCGTATCCACAAGGCGAGTGAAAGCACTCGAAAAGCAAATAGACCACTTTTCCAAAAGTGTCGAGTAGAAACGCCGAAACCCATGAAACGAAAAGAGAATTTTGGTCGAGGCATCATCCTCAATATCCAAGATCGTCTTCGCAGCATACTTTCGTGCGGATCCGATACAATTGTACACTTTCGTTAGACGTCACCTAGAGCAGCCACCAAGACTTTCCGATAGATCCATGCGCCGTTGCTGACCCAGAAGAAACGCCAATGTACAAATAGATAGTGTAAAGAAACACCAATTCTTGCAATTAAAGTGGACATATTTTGTGTACGTCATCGTCGAAATAGTAGCAGGCGATAAATGAAATCGAGGACTAAAATCGCATGCCGCGTTCGGTGGGCATCGTCGTAACGCGAAGCGGCATCTCAAATATACATTCAGAAAGTCCCAATCCGTGGGCATCAACGCTAGCTGGAAGCTGTAGATTGATTCGTGGGGTGGTTACACAGCAAGTACCAGCGTTGATGGAACACAGCCGGCTCGCCGTTTGATGGTGGTCCTGGTCTGTGTGTATTGTGAATCGTGGGAGGGGGCCGCGGGCATGGTGGGTGCTTCCTCCAGGAAGTTGCGGTATATTCGGAGAAAACTCTTTTTAGGAGGCAATGACGGAATTTTCGGCGCGTTGATTAATATGATTGGCATGTGCTTCCAGAGCGCGAGCTTGTACAAGTGTGACTATCTTCTGTTAGACATGATGTGCAGATGAGCTTGACATTTTTATCTTACCAGGCCAGACAGACGCTTTCGAGAGCATGTAAGCGGTCACCATGAGTAGCTTTGTACCATAACCACAATGTCCGAGGTTGGAAAGACCACCGAGCATGGGCAGAGAGTTTGAAGATATGTCGTAAGCCAGTTTCATGTCAGCATTGTGGAGGATGTCCGCAATCTTTTGCAAGAGCTTGATATCTTCTTCTTCAAGGAGCATAATGGCAGGCACAGCAGTGTAATCAATGTCATCCTTGCCCAAGACACCCAAGAAGCGGCCAACTCGATCCTGAACGGTCGCAACCCATTCAGCAAGGACTTGTGCACAGTCAGATGTGCACAGCGCCGAAGAGTTGGGCAGTTCTCTTGCAGTGAAATCTGCGTAGGTGGCGCCTAGCCTATCAGCCATTGAGAGTGAGTCAGCGGCGTAGAATGCAGCTTTGCGGAGATGTTTTTCTCGTTTCGTAGACTGGTTTTGCCCAGCTGTGTCCATCTCAACCGAATTGATCTGCTCCGGCGTGATGGAATTGTTGCCATCCATGGGGGTGGACCTTTCGGGAGAGCCAGCTTGAGCCAAAATATCTACACCGCGTGCAAATTCGTTGGCCATGCCGTCGAAGTCTCTCTGCCAAAGGAGTTCTTTTGCTCGACCAAGATTCACAAAAAGCCTTACATAGGCTAGATCCAGAAGAGGAATGCAGTCTGCAGATAGTGGACCAAAAGGACTGGGCCGCTCGATACTATGATTGGGGTTTGCTCGCCAGGCTGCTTGCCAAGCTTTCAGTGCGGGTTCAACCTGCGAGTGCATGGCTTCGGTCTCGTGAGAAAACCATACTCGGCCTGTATGTCTTTGTCGTGTCTCCCAGATGTATACATGCAATGAGTTGATTAGGACGTAGCAACCAAAGGTGCTAGGGCGAATATCGCTCTCAATAGAGTCGTTGGTAGACGGGTTGCCGCCGAAAGTTTGATTGTATGACTTGTTTGCGCGCTCGGCAGCGTGTCGTGTGCTTGCCTCTAGCAAGTATGACATTGCTGCATGAAAAGAGAGTCCCTTGGTTTGTGCGATCATGGGTCCACCCATGGCGACCCAGGCTTGCGGGTTATCGACTGACCACAGATCTTCTTCGCAGGGCAGGTCCAAGCGGATTTCAGAGTTTAGTATGCGCGGAGCATGTGCATATGCGGAGACGAGCAAACTAGACATGGAGAACACAGCAAAGTAGGTGCGCTTTCGCTCCTCCACTTTCTTCCACTGTATCCATTGAGCGTGCTCATCTGCAGCGTCTCCATGGGGGCTTTGGTGAACGTCTCCATCGTCGGTCATGTTTATGTCATCGCCGTTGATGTGATTTGGAGGACTCCTAGAAGCCCCCTGCGATGTGACAGGCTTGTCCAAGCCAGCAGCCTTTGCCAGACTCACAAGTGCGGCACAATGAGTGCTTGCCGACTCCGCCGCTTGCCGATCCCCGCAATTGTGACCAAAGATGAGGTTCAGCAACATGGCCTGGACAAGCCATAGGGGAGGCTTAGCTGCGAGTTCACTTGCAGTGTTGGGTCCATTCACGGCTGCAGAAAGTCCAGCTCGTCGGCGTTCATCGAGGTAGAAAAGAATCATCTTCTTCGCTGCCTCAAATAACTCCTTGGCGATATTATGCTCGAACTCGTATAGAGCTCCAATCGCAGCCATTGCGAGGATAAGGCACCCACCACCGCCAACCATGCCATCGTGATTCGTGTTGCCAGCAGTTCGCAAATTAAAAGTATATGCGGGACTGTCGAAAGATAGGGTGGGTATGTGCAGGAATGGCATGTGGGGATGGAAGTACTGGATGTACGCATTGACAAAGCGTTGTATGTCCATTGTGCTTGGAAGTGATGCTGTCTGTATTTGTTGATGCTTGGCACTGTTCGATCCCGACAAAGGCGAGCTGATTGTAGGTTGGGAAAACTTCCGTTGAGGGTGGGGGCCAAGTCCTAGAGCTTGGGATAGGTTACATAGCAAGGCCTGTCGGGTAGCGTCTGTGATAGATTCCGTGGATACCGATGTGACTGAGCTGTGTCTAGCACTGCCATTGTGGGAGGCGGAGGAGGAGCTGCCCGTATCAGAATTGAATGTCATGGGTGCTTGGAAATACTGGTTCGGCATACCAGGTATGCCTGCTGAAGGACTCATGGTAGACAGAGGTGGTGGGGACGAGATATAGAAATCGGTTTGTCCTGAATGCCCTCCCATGTCATGCGGCCCAACCTCGTTCATCATCAATTCGGGGAAGACAGGCGCCATAGCATCAAGCGAGAAGGACGATGCATTGATGCTGGCATGGGTGACCAATGGGTTGTGCCACATCGCTGCAGAGGTCGGCTGCCCAGAGCCATCAAGCATTACTTCGTTGAAGGCACCCTGGCTAGCAGTACTTATCGCTGATGGTGAAGAATGGTCTAAAGCTGACTCATTTGCCCCGGGGAAGACCATAGAATTATCCAAACCTGCGCTCCATACAATGTCGTCTTCCTCGATGGGATTATTGCCCGCGAAGGGATTGGCGAATTGGTGGAACGGAGATTGTGGATTGCCCATACCACTATTGAAGTGGTGAAGCTGGTTTGGATTAATAGTTGAACCAGAATGGCCACCGAAGAATTTGTTAATTTCGAAGTCATCTGGCCCCACGCCTTGTATAGGAGCCGTGCGAAGACCGCCACCCATGCCCAGCCCTAGATGGGTGTCCAGTCGTAAATGTGCCTGGCCGTGTCCATGATTTCCCACAGCTGTCGACATACCTCTGTAATCGAATTGGCTTGGTCCACCAATTCCAGATAGGCTTGCATGATGCGAGTGACCTGGCTGTCCACCATTTCCTCGTTGTATGGATGTGCCGCCAGTCATCATCAGGCCAGAAAGATGATGCGGGTCAATATGACTTATGGTGTTTGCACGGGGCCTCATGATACCGCCCCCCATACCTCCGGGCCCGCCGAGAGTACTTGACACGGAGTTTTTCCGGACACGGCTGGTCGAATTGGGAGGCAAGCCCGTTGTGCTATCGCGACGCGCAGTGCCAGCGCGGGGACGCGACGAAGCTGCGCCCTGTTGATGGAGCTTCTGCTGGTGCCGTAGCAGCAGGTCTCGGCGCGCAAAGCATCGGGCGCACTGTGGACATTCGAAGGGCTTCTCCTTTGTATGTGAGCGTTCATGGCGCTTGAGATGTTCTAACCGTGCAAAGGAGCGAGTGCAGGTTGTGCAGATGTGCGGCCGTGGCTTGTCGGTCTTGGGGAGAGGGAAGGTTGTGGTAGTGGTTGGTGACCCCGCAGGCTTCGCCGTCTGAGTAGAAGCTACAATTGCATGTTGATTAGCCTATTGCGTCCTTGATAAAAGAGATTTACTTACTGTTGCTGCTATTTGCGCTCCCGGAGTCGTCGCTGGGGACGCTCGCGGTGCGCCCGAGCTTCGTGCTCTCGGCTTGCGAAGACATGGTGGGCTGTGAGATTACGACGCGGCAACGCTGATTTCGTCCAGCACAATGACACCGCACAATGTCGATGTGGGACAGTCAACGACTTGACACGGTTCCGCGGTATACCCCAGAGTGATGGGTGCTAGCACGCGGTCTGTGGCGGTTCGGTGGGCCTCGTTGTACCTCGCCGGCCCCGCAAGGTCGCCGAATATCAGACAAAGGACGAATGGGAGCAGAGACGCTGTTGGCACACAGGCATGTCAGCAGGCTGCGTGATGTCTGTGAAAGTGAGCAAGCAATACCTGTGGAGCAGTCCAATCCTCGGACGGCGTCTTGAGCTATAGCTCGGAGGTGCAATCAGGTCCGATGGGCGGACGGCGGATGCGAGTGTCTACAGATGCAATCGACCTTTTCCAAACAGATGCCCGCTAATGGTGAGGCCGAGATGAATAAGGATGCTTGGAAAGGAAGGCAATTATTGAACGACGCGAGGCTTGGTTGCAATGGGCCTGTGTGAGCAGAAGGTCACAGGCACCACGAGCGTGGGCTCGGCAGGCCAACGGAGGAACTAAACGGTGGAAGAAAGTAGGGGCTAGTGTGTTGGTGCGCCCTTGAGCTGGCGAAAGTTCCGGATGGTGTCGGTAGCAGATGGTCCCAGAGCTGCTAAGCTTAGCAGTGCAGCTACTGGCGATGAGCTGGATGTGGGAAAGTTGAGTCGAGAAGTCGAGCCTTGCTACGCGCAGTGTTCATTGGCGCCAGCAGCGGTCTACTGTTTGAAGCCAGCGGGCTAGAATGGTCAAGAATACCAGAATACCAGAATACCTGGGTGCTCGCTCTTGCTCAGTTCCCAACAGCCGTGCGGCGATTGGTCAGGATGTCGCGGGGGACGCAATCGGAAAACTGCCGCAAGTGTGCTGGAGGACAAGCAGGTCACAGATGGTGCGAGGCTCAACGGTACCTGTGCACGAAACAGAGGAAAGACGGACAGGAAAAGAGCACAGCGAAGCGCAGTGACGACGACGGCAGCGGACGACGTGCGTGCGTTTGTTCGAGAGCAGTGGTAAGCCAGATGCCCGGCCAGCATGACACACGCAGCGCGCACCGAGCTATACCCCAGTATCTGGAGCGGCAGCGTCTGTGCAGCATCAGTGGGCCCCCCGCCTCCAACGGGCATAGCATCGCTGCTCAACTTGCAGGGGTCTTTTCGCCGTCATTGTCCTCGACCCTGAGCCAGCCGACATGGTCCCGACGCGCGCTGGCGACTGCTCGAGAAGCGGCTCGATGATTGAGGTCACTCGTCCGAGCCAGTCCACATTGCGCTGCTCAACGACCCACCGTCGACGTGGAGGCCCCCGGGAGACGGCATCGCGCAGACAGCAGCACCAGCCGCTTGGCCTGGTCCGATGCTGACGGACGGGCCTCGGTCTCGCACGAGGAGCTCTGCCAGCTGCTGTGTGCTTGCAGGCGGGCAGGCTATTTGTGCTGTATTGCATTGGATTGAAATGGATTGAAATGAAGAGCCAGACGGTCTCGTTGGTGGCCTTCCTGTTCACACGCACTGCACCCTCCAAGTATTGCGCTCTGGACAAGCTCCGACTCATCTCGCCTGGGCGAGATAAATTGGCTGTTGCCAATCGCTGCAGGGCCGCAAATTAAGCAGCGGCGGCCGCCCCAGAGTACAGAGTACAATTATTATGTCCCCAGGGTCCCCGATGCGTGGTGGAGAAGCGGCTAATGGCACGGCGCGCTCAGAGAGTCGAGCTCCAGACGTCTGCTCTACACAGTACTCTGTCCTTGGAATTGCAGCCATGTCGAGCGGAGACGCTGCGACGGGCGTGTTCCAACCTCCATGGGTTCGCGCATGGTTGCGGGAGCAGCCACAGTAGCCTGCCCCAGCTGTGGCAATGGTGCCCTGCAGCCACGGATGCGGCCAGCGACGCTCTTCCAGCGAGCGGCGTGCCTGCCATGTCTGCTCCTAAGCAGCGTCCGCGTCTGAGTCCGTGTGCGATGCAAATCTGGGGAAGCTGGAACACGCGCAAAGCAAAACTAGGGAACGCAAGCTCCGTGTCTTGGGGCCTGGCCATGGCCTTCAGGCGATCACAGCGCTCTCCTTACCCCAGACTTTGCGGCTTGGCACACACCGCTAGCCTGCTAGTGCCGCGCCCCATTGGCCAGGCCGGATAGGTGCAGCAACGGCACCCTCCACAACGGCACAGTCCCTTGAACTCGACACCACCAGCGCCAATCGCTGCCGCTTCTACCATGGCACGTTCGCATCTCTTGAACGGCTTTGCGCTCTGGTGCGCCCAATTTGTCAACCTCCACAAGCAGGGAACATACTTGTCCGCACCCTCATGCACCATGGCGCTGGCTGGGCTCTGAGATGCGATATGCATGTATCGCTTCGCTTCGCTGCCTTCAGCACATGATTCCTCGGTCGGCGACGCACACTGTACTGACTGGGGTCCGGTGGCCGTCCAGCACCCAAGCTCCAAGACAATTTGTGCGCATTACGTATGGCACCAGTTTGTTCCAGGCCGCAATCACCTGTTCGGTAAGCGACTACACTTTCTCGGTTCAAGCTTCTCCTCGACAAGCTACCCTTGCCGCGCAGAGTAAACGCTCGGCAGGGTCTCGCGCGATAGCATCTGTTCTTGTGTCGACCTCTTCCCACTATGACGCAAGCTGTTGTGGCAACAGTAGATCCACCGCTGCTGCTCGTGGCAGATCGACACGCTGCATCTCACGTCTCCGACGACAGGTGGCAAGCCATTGACGTCAACCGAAGCATGCTAGAAGACTTTTCGAAGTTGCGGGTCAACGTAGCTTGCAACTATACGGAAGGCTTCGATCACGTTGAAAGTGGCTGTGTGAGAACAAGCCCCGACGCCCTAAGCTGTTGCTGTGAAGCCACACCATCAATCGATCTGCGACTGCACCATCCCGCGCTTATCACTACAGAACCATTAGCCGACAATGCGATCGCTCGCCAGAACATTGATCCATTGCTGATCTCGAGCAAAATTATACGCGAGCCAACAGCGACACCTCGCATCGCTACACAGGATTTGCATGCGTCCAAAGATCGGCGGCAACCCATCACCGTCGGTCCAAGGTAGCCCGGACGATCTTCGACCTTTACAGCTCTCCTACCATTGGGTTCGATGGCTGTGCACTGCCGTAGTTTCTACACTAGCTCGACTACGTATGTGTTGAATGCGACCTCAAGCAACGAAGCGTCAGAGGACGCATGCATCTGACGTGCTGCGTGCGGTGCGTCTTATTCAATGCATGTTGCCTGTACAACGCAGTACACTCTTGGACCCACCCAAAACGAGAACGAGCGTTGTGAGCATCGGGAAGCATATGCAGACTGGTAGCTGGCTTCAAGCATCGCAACACACGACTTTGACGGCCTAACTATGAAAGGAAATCCCGGTGTACTGCCCCACTACTACAATGAGTTCCTCCTCAGTGCACCAACCATGCCACCAAGTTCAGCTAGGAGCTTGATGAGGTGATGATGCTTTTCATCGGTTTCTCAATGACACTCGACTTTAGCAAAGCAGCCTGCACTGGTCAATGTTTCACAGTCTGTTGTAATGGCTGCTGTGCCTCGCCCGTCCTACCATCTATAAAGACGGCCGAAAATACCGCAGCGCACCAAGTATGTGGCCGATCCTTCAAGCACCGATCAATGCCTCAAATCCACCGCAAGGCTAATCATAAGCACTCATGACTCTACTGTGTATATACGTAGCAAGATACGCAGGCCTACAAGACACACCTTGCCGCAATCCTCCAATGCGCCAAACACGTCATGAGTATTGCATATGCATACCCTGGCTATTGACTCGGGTCGCTGCCAACTGCAGGCGCGAACTACTGCGCTGTTGACGACCGCGAAGCCCACAGGCTATTTGTGGTTCTGTAGCCCGCTTCGCAACGACTCCACAGACACGGAGCTTTTCCGCACTGCCAAGTGTAACAAATCTCTTGCCGCGCTCATGTAGAGCCGACCGTTGCCCGCCAGAGCCTCAAGCCATCGTCAAGGTCTCGGTCTCCTGTCCTGCCGTTGTCCGCGCATTTTTGTGTCGAGAATGCCACAGACAGACGCGATAAATGCGATGCACCATCCGAAGCCGATCGCACGTCTCTCCGTTCGGGTGTAGGGGTGGCTTCCTGCGTCGCCTTGCATTTGCTACTAACCACAGCCCCCAATGGCTCGCTACATGTCAGACGCTAGCTCCTTGTCCATCTGATCAGCTGTTGCGCCGCCTCAAGGGATCATCCTGGCTCAACGAAACCTGCCCTGCGGCTTCATCATGCTGCTTTTTTGGACCCTGAACCCTAACCACCATCTCCGCGCAGTCTATTCGCGGGAGTATTAACCATTTCTTCAATTCGGCATGCACTGTTTATATCTGCCTGTTATTATTCGCTCAATCGTGCACGAGCACGTTTTACCTTTGGTGGTTTCACTTGCAAACCTGGATTTCTCTTTTCTAAACTATGATTACCGAGTCAACTGCCATTCGACAAGATTTTACCCCATGGGCACCAGAGATCCATCATCCTCGGGCCCCGGATTAGCTACATGAGGTATCCACCTCCCTATACCTACATTGGACGACGGCAGACTCAACGTCGGCATCTGGTTTGTGGCCCCTTGTTGAGATGCAACCTTCCATAGAATCTTTCTTCCCTTTGGTTGCATCGCTCGTGGCTCTTATGCCACGCGATCTCGAATTGCGCCACTGCCTTGGACGAATAACTCCTTGACCCGGAGCATCCTCGGGGTAGCTTCGCTTGAATTGTAGCGAGCTTTGCTATCTACTTGCGTAGTTGTACTATCTGGCCCAAGATTCCTGGCTTCGGCGAGGCACAAATGGGAAGGAGAAGGCACAGATGCGCAAAGCTCGATGCGAAGCGAGGATGATGACTCCAATTTAACTAGTAGATAGGGCTTAGTTTATCTTTCTGGTAATTTATAACATCTCAGGAAGATAAGTAGTTGTAAGGCTTTAGCTTACCGTGTTCCTCGCTATGCTTCGCCAACGAAGTGTTTGGTAGCTAACAGCGTGACTTGGAGTGATCGGATAACGAACATTTGAACTATCAGCATAAACATTTCGCAATATTCCTTCTCCCATTGAGCTGCTATTCACCTGTTTCCACAAAGCGCACCGGAATCAAATATGTGACTGGAGCAAACAATGGACTTGCTTGATGCTTAACATATCCCGTGGCTCCCTGTGTGAGCAAAAGCCACTAACCTTACTTGCCCCCCGATGTTATCGCAGGCAACATTCTGCATGTACCTAAACTCCTTCAATCACTTACTCAATCAGTCGTTCGTCTTCAGCGTAGCACTATCAAGACATCATGCTGTGCTCATAGCATGGGCACAGGAAATATTCAAACTAGCGAGTGTTGGTTACTAAAGACCACAGTGCCCGGTCTGAGATCAAAGGGATCCTAGGAACCAGAAACATGGACAAAGCACGTCGCTGCTCGGTGCAGCTTCATCGCGTCGTTTCCGTAGCACGTCGCCGCGCCAAATCGCACGACTCGTCCAGTCCCTTAAGACCGCATTGATCATAATCCCAATACCCACTCTAGCTCGCCATTCCAAAGAAACCTTCCCCACATCCCTTAAATACGGCCTGATAAGAAACCATCCCATCCTGCAAGTAGAAGAATTACGTACGAGCTAGTTTGGAACCCTACACCCACGATAATTATGCAAAGAAGAAACCAAGACCTCCGCGCCGCAGTTCCAGCACTCGTTAATCGAAGAGACGGAGTCGGGGGCGTGGAGGGGTGGGATGAGGGACCAGTCGTTCGGGCTTGAAGGGCGCGGTGGCTGCGCATTGTAGATGGACGATGAAGATGGCGGCGGTGGAGGATAGTGGTGTATGGGGCTTGTTGGAAGAAGGCGGCATCGGTGTGTATGACTGCTGTTTGTGCAGGGGTTTGGTGTGTTGTTCGCGCGTTTGTATGTGGTAAATGGATTTGTAGAGTGTGCAATGCGTTGTGGCAATTTTCAGAAAGCAGTGTGGTGGGGTTTGTGGCGAGAAGGGGGTCTGGATGAGATTCGATTCCATGGTGTGGATGTGATGGCTTGGAGTGATGCGATGCGTACCTTCACTGGTGTTATGTGAGGTACGTAGACTTGGTTTTTCTCGAAGTCCAGAAATGTGCAGTCTTGAATGCTATCTTTGAACATCGTGTCATGTGCCAAGTTGGAATCTCGCTGCATGGTCCATATCACGACCTGATAGTGTGATTGAGGTTCGTGATGTGATGTATTCCAGTGGACGTCTTAAGTTTTCCTCTCGCGCACATGTAGCATGCTCGTCCATTTCATCTACGTGGTCTTTCAACATACCCAGTCTATCACAAGCCTCATATACTTCACCGCATGTCTCCATATTTACCCACAAATCCGATAGTCCTCTCTTACCAACTGTATATAGCAAAATCTTAGACAAGTCGTCAAGCTGGCCCACGAACAGAGCAGCAGGACTGCCATTATAGATCAAGATGACCCACATCTCTCGCATCCATATCCTTCTATTTTGCTTGATGAAACACTGGCCAGCATGCAGCTTCCCGATCGAATAGTCACCTGCTCGTTCTTCGAGCCCATCACAGAGCATAGACGGTCACGCTCGAGCAAGCCGTGCTATCCACTGAGAACGAAGACTCTGGCATCATAGAACATGGTGAACCGGGTCAGCTCCATTAGGAATGCCGGACCGACAAGGACAAACCCGATGCCCATTCCCATCAACTCCTTTTCGAAAAGGGCAAGGTATTTCCTGAAGCGTAGAAACTCGGCTGCCTTCCGGGTCAACGCGGCGATTGACATCAGTGATGCGAAAAGCTGGGTTTCGAGACACAGTAAACTCTGACGCCCATGTGTAGCAAAAAGTAAAACATAAAACCCAGAGGACTGGTGGCTGGTGTAGAAGGAGTTTGTGGCCGTTCTCATTTGAGGCATGCGTCTTGGTGGCGAATTGATTCTTTCATCCTTGCTGCGTTGTCGTTCATGATGTCGAATGAAACGTGTCATTGAAACGGTATTCGATTCTTGTTTCTACTCTTTCAATTCGGCCACTGCAAAGTATCCTTTGTTCTCCACCACGCCTCGATCTTTGACCACTGCAGTATACTTGACGACCCACTGAGGCTCTACGTCACCCTTGAGCCCATCTTCGTTGTCTTTCCCAGCGAGTACGCCAGAGCCACCTCCCTCTGATCCGAGTATTTGCCGAAGTGTTCCCCTTGGTAGGATGTTCGTACAGTCGTTGTGTGTGAGCAGCTCAATCTTCTGCTGTTTGGCGTATATTATCAGAGGTTTCGGTACTACGCAGCAGTCTCGTACGTTGATTTGATTCACACTCGGGTTGGTCTTGGTCTGTTCCAGAAATTTGCTAAGTCGCGTGACGCCAAACTCTGCTATGCCGAGTCTTGTGACCAGACCTTGCTCTTGTAGCTTCTCCAGTGACCGCCATGTCGTGATCATTGTCTCAATGTCTTCCGGTGGCACTTCGGCCTCCATGCAGCCTCCATCGTTCTCCGAAGCCGATTGCGGTGCTGACGGTGGGTCCTCGAAGTCGGAGTCTTCATCGTCGGCATCGAAAGATATTCCCGGAAAGCTGACGATGAGCAGATCAATACATGATGCGCCCAGCTCCTTCAGAACCAACTCAATAGCCTCCCTCGTTTGCGCGCATCGCCTGTCAGCGGGTATGTTTGGGAGGTAGAACAGCTTGACTGTTATATCGTAGGATTCGCGAGGCTCTGTGAGAGGCGAAGGAGTATGTGTGGGTACGAAAAGGGCAGTGTCTGAATGTGTCGTCCATGACTTGTAGTTCGATTGGGAGTTCGAATCTTTTGCTGCGACAGGTTGATGGGCGGAGAAGTTGGCACGGAGGGACGAAGTGAGCTCAGTATTCGACTTTTCGAAGAATGGGCGTCGTATCACCGAAGGACCTCCGGACATGACATTGCTGGGCATATTAGCGGTACTCTGAGCTGGAGTCTGAAGAGCCATACGAGGTGGACAGTATGAGCTTCATGTTGGCGGTGATTCGAGGGAAGACTATACGGCAGCAAGAGTTGATTATGAGATTTCCTTGCCGTGACGGATGTTCAAGGTCGTTCAGAGGAAGTTCAAGTGGGCAGGGAGGATATGCGATCAAGGAAGATGTTTGTCAGCGAAGTCTGAGTGGGGCGCGCTTTGGGAGGCAGTCGCGATTGGCTTCGCGAATTTGCGGAAGGTGCGGCCGAAATATCAGAGCACGTGAAAGCAGTATTTCAAGTAGAGCACCGCATGAACGATGGTGGTTCTCACAACGTTGTAGTGTTTATTCACGGTCTAGCGGGGTGTCGATGAGAGCGCATTGACGTCTCCTTCCAGCTCGCGGGGTGGGTGACCTGTGACCGCCGATCCGACATAATCTCGAGAGAACACACCTCTACTTCTTCCCTCCCCAGCCACCATGACGATAAAGTGAGCGCACACCCCCGCTGGCTCTATCTTCCCATGCAAGCAGTCGCTAACAGGTGCCAATCAAAGATACCTCATTCTGCTCTCGCGGCAGGGCAAAGTGGTTGGTGCCTCACCCTGAAATGCACATTGCCTCTACTGAAGCTCGGTAGCGCCTGGCCAAGTGGTTCACGACACTCGCCCCCAAAGACAAGGCCAAGATTGTCAAAGACGTCTCGCAACTCGTCCTCGCCCGCCGCACGCGCATGTGCAACTTCTTGGAGTACAAAGGTCGGTGGGTCTGGCAGGGGTACCAGTTCGCTAGCTCACACATTTCCGCAGACACCAAGATTGTCTATCGCCGATATGCCTCGCTCTTCTTCATCGCTGGCTGCGACTCCACCGACAATGAGCTGATCACCCTCGAAATCGTCCATCGCTATGTCGAGCAGATGGACAAGTACTATGGCAACGTGTGCGAGCTCGACATCATCTTCAACTTCCAGAAGGCATACTTCATCCTCGACGAGCTTCTGTTGGCCGGCGAAATGCAAGAGAGTAGCAAGAAGAACGTGCTGCGCTGTATAGGCCAGCAAGACAGCCTGGAGGATATGGAGGTAAGTGAGGAATAGTGCTCTGCCAACAGTCGCTTCGCCGTCGCGCCCGCAGGCTGACGTCCACCTCTCCCTGCTCAGGCCGAGGACGACATTGTCACCAAGATTATGTAGCCGGACCCACGAATCACACCACAAATATCTTACGCCCTCCTGGCACCTCCTGCCACCGCCCGCGATACCAAGAAACGCCGCTGACTGAGCTTCCCTCGGCACACAGGACGCAGACGATTTCAAGGGTCGTCTTCGCGAGAGCGGTATGATGTGATGGAGACATGAGAGCGAAAGGAAAAAGAGCACGGGTCTACGCATGGCGTCACGGAGTTTGAGCGTCAATCTCTCGGTTTGGCAATGCGGTACATCAGGTTTCATGCTGTCGCAGTACATGCTAAACACTCTTCCATGGGCAGGCGTCGATCACGGAACAGATCTAGGCGACGCAGCGTGGCTTGGCCACTGGAGAACGCACTATCTGCCATCTTGCCTTGTAGCGCAGATGGCGATAGCTGTACTCTAGCTACTACGAATCATCATCTCAAGCTGGTGGCATAGCTCGCTCCAGCAGGTTTGACACAAGTGGTCCATGAGACTCGAACGTGATCACAATATCATGCATCGAGACAATTGCCCTTGATTTCCCATCCAGGTCTTCAACTTTCCTTTGTCTACCACATCTAACCAGCTCAACGTCCAGGTTTAGGTACTGCTCCAAAGCATCACAATATCTCCACATCGTGAAAGCCATCAGGTTCGGATCACTTATTGATCCTTCTTTCAGAATCTCGGCATGCATATCTCAAATGAACCGTTGCCGAGCTACGTGGTAGCTCATTGCCAGGCAACCTGTGCTGTACCATCTCATATATGCTCGGGCGAAGTCGGATGTGACATCCCACACTCGCGACGCCTACTCCGCATCGTCGCATACCACTAACGCCAGGGTGGAACACCATTCAGCCATCGCCGACGTCCCATTCGGTCTTATCGAGACGTGTCGTTGGTCGACGTCGGTCATGGAGCCAGTTCTGACGTGACCAATCAGATACTCGCATTCGTGGCATGCCCGCTGACTTAGCCGCAACCCGCCAAGTCGCTCACCCTTCTCCGCAGTCGACGTAACGACACCGCCCAGGATACCTCACACCACTACCGATCCACGACGATCTATATGTCCCCCACCTGCTAGACGTCGTCTGGCCGTGCAACAGTATCCATCTCTCTCCGCAGCCAGCCTAGAGTTGTGTATATTCGTTGTACCGGCTCGCGCAGGTCACCCCTCACACAACAAAGGAGCCCCCAGAGCCAGCAGCTTCGGCCTGCCGACACCATTACCGCATACTCGGTATCAGCACCCAGACGCGACAATATTAATACAACATACCCAAGCCGAAACAGCTCGACCCCGGCGCAATGAAGGTGCGTAGTTGGCGCAATAGCGGTGAACCGATGATGTAACTAACATGGTTGGCCTTACAGTACCTCGATTTGTGCGCCCTCCACGAGGTCAACCTCGCCCTCAACTTTGACACCCAAGATACAGCGATCATCGGTGGATGCGATCTATGGACCGTAAAGGCTGCCGGTAGCGACAAGAAGCTGTACAAACGCATCGAGAAGACGCTCGAGGAGCGGCACAAAGACCTGCTGGCATTTGTCGCGGACCACTCGGCCCAGTCGGCTGCGCAATTCGCGGAGCAGGTCGATATTGCGCGCGACACGCCGTTTGGGAGTTTCAACGAAGCCGCAAACCGTCACAGCTTCGCCTACCTTATCGCGACTCTAAATGCCACGCACATCGACTACGATTTTGCCAACACACTTAATCCTGACGAGTTCCGCCGCGAGACACAGCACAGCTTTGTGCACAAGATCGATCAGACCATGTACTATCTCCGGCCACAAGTCTACTCTGCTGGTCTGCCAATTGGTGCAGTCACTCCGCTCGGCTCGCCGATCTGGAGCCCACGATCGTGGCATTTGGTAGACAGCGAGATGGACATGGCGAATTGCGAGTACTATGCCTGGGAGCCATCAGATGACCCATTCGCCGATGACGGCGCCATCTGGAGTCACCACTTTTTCCTCTACAACAAGGACCGCAAGCGCGTATGCTACTTTTACCTCCGCGGTATATCTGCGCTATCGAACAGCCCCAGTGTCGCCATGTCGCTCATGTCAAAGCTCAAACAGTCAAAGTACGAGTCAAGTGCCAACGCCGGCAGCAGGAAGCGCGCAGAGTATTGGCTAGGCGACAAGGCACGAAAGGGTCTCGAGGCGTACGGTGACTCAGACGAGCTAGACAGCATGGTCATCGACCATCCAGGCGACGTTGTCGATGCCGACCAGGATGTCTGGGTTCCAGTGCGTGAGATGAGCACTGACGCCGACTACTACGAGAGTGACGGCAACAGCGACGTCGAAAGCCTTGTCGGGCGCCAGAGTGGGAACAGTAAGATTCGCACTATGAGCGAGGGTGTCATGGACCGCATGGAGCTGTAAATGGCATTTACAGTCTCTATCCAGACGTCCACTTCGCACAGCCACCTAACCAACCTGCAACGACACTTTCTTTGTATGTGGGGCATTACAGGCGTTTCCGGTTTCGATTTTGCATTGCTTTCTGCTTGCCGCGCTGTTCAGATATACATCTCCTAGCCAGCTCGTGCGCATGACGGTCATGACGGGGCGTTACGGTCGGTGGGAGCGACGCGTTTCACGTCCTTGTTTCTTCGTCGGAGCTCGAGATACCCAATTTCCTTGTTGCGTGTGTTTACATTGAATTTTAGTTCATAGTGGTAGGCAAGGTGATGATGGGATGAGATATGTATAATGATGATTGGAGATGTCTATCACTGGAGGTAGGGGAGCGAAAGAGAATTCAACATCAAATTTGTTCAGCATCTCCCCTGCATACATTTGTGAAGCTGACAATTTTGATATAATGACGGCATGAGAAGGTCCTTTTATTTGTTCCACTCGGCATTTCGCATTCATGTTCTGCATTTGTTTACATCACTCTCCGCACGATATCCTCATGCCTGCACTTCACAGACCCTCGGCTGGTCCATCCTCGCATCAGACGTCTGTAGGAGAATTCATAGGTTGTTATTTTATAGTTACCTTGTAGCCAAGGCTGTGTCCATGTACACTTCTATCCCGACAGAGCATGATAAAGAAGCGCTCTCGTGGTTTGCAACACAGTATCGGCATGGCGTCTCCCTGATGCAATGTTACTTCAAGTGTTTACTTGCTACGATAGTGCCCAGCCCGAGCTAGGGAAGAGTGCTACAAGACTCAAAAGTCATGCGGGTCATGTGGAAAGACGTATTTGCAAAAGTTTTGGAATACATTCCTACCTATTGTATGGAGGTATTTGTTTCACTTGTGGTTTGGCCCATCAAGACACGCAAAAATGTCCTGTTTGCTATGCCCGGTGATCAAATAGAGCGTTGAAGAATTCCCCTCTGGTTGTCATTCAAGATAAAATAGCACATATATTGCGCAATCGCCTGGCAAAGTTTAAAACTTGCCCTGGAGCTCTACGAACAGATGATTGCCCGTCAGCTTCATGATACTTGCCACAATTAGCAATCCTCTACGTAGTAACAGCCGGGCCGGTTTCGTATCACTTCACCATCCCTGTTCATAGCATGACAAGCCGAGAAGAAATTACATCTTGTTGAGCTCCAACTATGTTCTTAAGCCGTCACATACATGTCACGCATGCCAACCTCTCTTCGCTGTTACTCCACAATTACACCGTCCTGCTGTAAGCGATACTGAACTCTTTCATTGGTTTCGCTCTGCGGGGAGATATCAAATACCTTCCCATTTTGTACTGGAGCGGCTTTTGATGCACAGTGACGACTGCACCGGTCTAAACGTGTTCTATTATTAATCACTGACGTGTAGAATTGCAAACATCATTGTAAGCATTATAAATGTGCTTGTGCAGGTAACAGGTAACAGGTTCTCTCCCTGTCGGGTGAAGAGCTTGATGAGTCAAACCCAAATGCTTCAACACGCGCGAGTACCTCACATGGTCGGGGAGTCTGAATAGGAAAGCTCTCAAGCAGGAAGACCCGCTTTCGTCCTGGCGGACAAAAGACGACTGCTTCCATTGTCGCGAAGCAGCAATCAACGTCCGAGACGTTACCTGCTACCGTTTGGTGTGGTTTGGAGCGGTCATTCTAATTGGAAGACGAATCGGCTTCGTGATTGGTCCGAAAAAGTTTAGCAATCACGTAGTGGCCTCCTCCTATCTATCTCCTATCGAGATCTTCACCGACACCTGAAATTTGCCGATACCTACAAGACGACCTTGCTACTGTCGACCTATTACGGTGGGATGGGACTGGTAGTGCCCGGTAGGTCCTCGGGGAGTGTCGGGACTAGCACCACATGGACCCACCCTGAACGCGCCTTCGTCAGAATGGTGCAAGGATACAGAGTCGGGGTCCATATACCAGCTTGTCCTTAGCCAGGTACATATTGCTCTTCTTGATCTCAAGGAAATGTTTGAGCTGCGTCCTTATAGCTCTCTGCGAGAAGCTAAAGGCCTACAGCTTTTTGGTAGAAACTAGGCAAGAAACAGCCGCGATCTGGAGGTTCCAGATTGAAAATTGAATTCTCCAGCACCGGCACAAGTTTGGTGAGTTTAGATTGATAGCAAGCCTGTCTAGGCGGGCACTAGGCACAGGTAGCTTGGAATCATCTCGGCTTTGAATGACTTAGGAATATGAGCCTCTGACCACATCCTACTTTGACGACACTAGAAGCGTCATACTACCTTAAGCCTAAAATGAAGGTGCATCGAGTGGACTATAAAACGAAAAGCGCTGCCGATTGAACGACGTCAAACAGGAACCATAAAAAATATTCTTAACACTCTATTCTCTTCCTGTATCGAAATCATGCCTGAGCTCACTGTTCCTGGGGCAGTGCTACACTACGAAACGTTCGGAACCGGGCCTCTTTTTGTCTTCATACCAGGTGCTCAAGGCACAGGTAAAATCTTTCACGCATCTGCCCAGATTCTATCCGCCCACTTTACCGTCCTCTGCTGGGACCGACGAGGCTACTCACAGAGTCAACTTGTCGGCCCTCAAGATTTCAAACATCGACTTCAGACAGATGCCGACGATGCCCAACGACTGATCCAGAGCCTCTCACCCGATGTGAGTGCCACAGTTTTTGGCACATCTTCAGGCGCTATCGTTGCGCAACAGCTACTGGCTACCCATCCTGAGAGTGTGCTGAAGCTCATCTCTCACGAGCCGCCTGCGTTCTCCGTCCTTTCCAGCGAGTTTAAAGTACAAGCGACTGGGCTTTTGAATCACGTCTACTCTACATATCGCGCCCAAGGCCCCGAAACCGCAATGAATGTTTTTGCTTCGGGCTTGTCCGAGGGACCTGACTCCAAGGCAATGCTTCACGAAATGGATACGAGCCGGGGTGACGAGATCCGTGCCAATTGCCTCTTTTGGTTCGAGTTTGAAATTCTACAATACACGAGCGCAGAAGTCGATATCGAGGGCCTGAAAAGATCAGAAGAGAAACTGTCTCTTGTTGCAGGTGAGGAGAGTGGGGAAGGGCCTGGTGTCGGACCGTTGAAAGTGATTAGCAGGATATTCCACAAGGATATTGCAAGAATCCCGGGCGGTCACCTAGGTTATATCATTGAGCCGGACAGGTTCGCAGAGAGAATTCTGGAGCTCTATAACTGATAGAAGAATGATAATACTACTTGCATAAGGAAATCAAATAAGCTATCTTCGCCTGCAAACAAGAAAAGTGTCGCGCCTCAACAACCTTACACCACCTCACAACGATGATATCTTCTCTAGCGAATCGGGTTACCTGCTGTGATCGATCAAGAAATCGAATTTGTACGTGTCCCTCTTTGGCTGGCGCAGAGATATGGACTACAACATACATCATCGAGACGACAGCCTTGCAAAACTGTACACGAAGAAAGGCAAGACTTTTATCTCACCAATCTTAATGTTGGCACTTTTGGCGCGACTGTTGAAATGAAAAGACTTCTTCGCTACATACATCAGAACGTAGCCTTTGCTCATCTCGGCATGGAATATGCAGTGTACGTTTACCTCCGTTTCACATCTGGTCAACACGACCCAGCCATGTGGGAACTCTTCATAGTATTTGGCGCGACTTGCTACCATCACGCCATGTTGAAACTAATATAGATCATTGTCGAGACTCTTGTGGCTGAGGCAGTATCTGACCCACGGTTGAGAAGAGCACATGCATGACTCGATTTCATCCCTCCTCCGGCGTCCCTCTCCAGGCGCGACGGTGACATAATGGGAAAATATACAAAGATCGCTTGCTTTGTGACTATTCAGTATACACTAAACCTCTAAATTGATCTTCCTCTACCTAAATATCAAACACTCCACCCATCCCCACTCTGATGTCCACAAAATCCGCCCTCCATCCCTTGAACCCAGGCAACCCCCTCTTCACCTCCCTCACCCTCTCAAGCCTCTTCTTCCCCTCCTCCTCCTGTGCCTGCCTAAACGCATCCTCGTCGATCTCAAACTCATCCATGCTGCCTAGACTCTCCTGCCTCGGCTTCGGCTTACTAGCCGCATCACTGCGACGGTGTGACGCCTGGCCAGTGAATGCAGAGATGCCAGACTGGATGACGTCCTGGAAAGAGGAGTGCCGGGGTGGCAGGTTATTGCGGGCTAGCAGTTGGATGGAAGGGTTGGAGAGGTCGACGTCGTCGAAGCCGGCGGTGTCGGAGGCATCGATGGAGGGCTGCATAGCGGTGCGCTTGTCGCGCCAGACGCCGCGGCGGAGCTCGAAGTTTTCTTCTTCGAGGGAGCGGAGCTGTGCGAGGAGCTTGTCGCGCTCCTCATCCAGGAGCTCTTGTACACTCGAGTCTTCGATGTTGCCGAGGTCGGCTTTGCGGCGACGTTGTTCAGCTTCGCGAAGTCGGGCATTTTCGTTGCTGAGACCTGCGATGCGAGTACGGAGCTCAGCGGCTTCGCGTTCGACCTTTTTGTGTTCTTGGACGCGCGTCTGGTTGCGAGCATCGTTGTCACGGTGAATCTGGGTGAGAGTCTCAATCTTCTTTTCCAGTAGCTCCACCCGCGATATCGAATCTGAAGCCTTGCGGTTCGCTGCACCAAGTTCTGCCTCCAACTGTGCAACACGGGTCTGCGCAGTATCACGATCTGAGCCCTCCTTGTCCGCTTGCTCGCTAGCCTTATCCAAGTTGGCCTTGAGATCTGAGAGCTCCGTCTTAGTGGAGCTAGCGTCTTGCTCGGCCTTTTGTAGGGATGTCTCCAAAGATGATATCTTGGACTGCAACTCGTTCTGCTTCGATGTCTGCTCCGACAGCTGCTTGTTTAGATTTGATATTTCGAGCTCGAGTGACTCGATTGTGGCCGATTTTGACGCGACCTGTGCATTCAAATCATCAATGGAGGAAGATTGACTGGGCGAAGCTGTCGAGGTCCGGCGGTTGAGTTTCGTGCTTTGCGACTGAGCTTGCGATAGTTGTCTCTTGAGGGATTCGACCTCCGCTTTCTGCACCTCAGGTTAGTTTTGGCTACTGCTTGTCGATATTCAGACATACCAGCTTATCAGCGTCTTTGCCTTTCTCGACCGCGAGCGCAACATCCCCTCTACCTTCTCTAAACTCCTCAAGCTCTTCCTCGCCCTTCTTCCATCTATTGTGATTCTCCTCTACCTCACTCGCGAGCCTCTTATTCTCTCTTTCCAGCTCCTCAATCTTCTGCGCTTGCTCCCTGTACACCTCGCTTGTGATACCACCAGCCGGTGTCGCAGGGCTCGGCGAAGTGGGCGTACCTGCAGCTCCTGATCTGTAGAACGACTCCGACCGCTGACGCGATTCGACAGCGACCGAGGGCTTGCGACCATGGGTCGCTTTGGGCGCGACTAGCTCCGCCGGCTCATCGTCTTCCTCAGGTGGTGGAGACACGCTTGTAGCTTCGACGGGTTCGGGCGCAGTTTCTTCGGGCTTTTCTTCGGGCTTCTCTTCGGCTGGTTCAGGTGCAGACGCGGCGTCAGCTTCGGCGGGAGCTTCTGCCTTTTCCTCTTTCTTCTTCGAGCCACCCGCCTTCTTCGCTTTTTGCTTCTTCAATTGCTCATACTGGATGGTTCAGTTAGCTTTGAGCTTTAGTATGACTCTGTCTTGTCTAAGATCTTTGTGAATTGACATGCGTTGTTTTGTAGCAGCTTTGTTGTGCCTAGGACCCGATGCTAATGACGCCATAGGAGGAGTACTTACACGCTTCTTGGCGGCTGCGACCTTCTCTGCCTTCTCTTTGTCTTCGTCGGCCATTTTTCTCGTATAATTGTTGGCAAGTATCTGCGGTGTTGAGCTTGTGTGGAGCTATGCAGCCACGCGGTCGAGCTCGGTGATGCCAACTTGTCCCCGCAAAGACGCTATCCCGAAAGTGGATGTGGCTCAAGTCATTCCCCAGATCTTAGATCTTGGATCTTGCTATAACACCTCATGGAAAGCAATATTTACACTTACATTTGATCTTATCTATCAACATCTTAAACTGTGACAGGTCTTCTAGTGAATATATCGAATGACAGAAGTGTCAATTTACCAGCTTTGCCGTGACGTCCCACGAGAGTGAGGTGTTCAGAGTACCACCTCGTCAAGCAGAATACCATGCTCACAATTAATGTCTTTGTACCTAGTATACAATAGATTCAAGTCAACAAATCTCATCTCACAACAATCTCATTCCAAAAGATCCCTCCTCATCCACTACCTCCCTCGCCAATATTCCGCGCCTTCCCAACCGCCACCACCTCATCACCCCTCCCGCCCATCCCCATTTCTCCAACATTCCGATCAACCTTCGTGCACCTACTGTACCTTTCCCAATTGCGCGGCCCCTGCACATCCAAGCCCGTAACGTCGCCCCAACCCTTTGTGTGCGCTTCGTGTGATGAACCACGACCCTTTAATTCCCCCGTGCCGCGTCGCACCGCGTTTCATCTATAAATCGACGTGGGGTTCAACCCGTTGCGCGTGGGTATGACAAGCGAGATTGAGCAAAACTCTGGGATTGAGTCAGGGGCCATGGGATCTGAGGGAACAGAGATGGTACATGGTAATATAGATAGCGTAGTAAGACAGGATGTGGTGTATATTCGGCTACGTGTCTTGGTTAGGGACACGAGCGCTGGGGCTGTGTGACGAGATATAGCGCGAGGATCATTTGATCCGAGATTTGCGAGGACTATTTGTGGCAGAGTATCTAGTATTCAATCAGAGGAACGTCTTGAACCTTGGTATCTGAAGGAGTGGCAGAGATGAAGGCATGTAATCAGGACGAGTGTGTAGATGATCAAAGTTTTGGATTGTTGGAGATTGTAGCTGCTGTCAGCTCAATCGCCTAGCTACCCGCAAGCTCACATGCGCTTTCCATGAGCTATGGAGGAGAGAGCTGTTATGTACAGCCGTAAGTGCGATTGGTGAAAGCTAAGTCAGTGTGCCAATGCTGTCTGACAGGATATGGCGTGTGTGCTGCCGCGCAAAGGCGGACCAGTCAAAGTATCCCATGTTTTCCCACTTGCTTCATGCACAATGCAAAGCAAATCTGAATCCATAGATACCCATCCTCCTAGTGCCCTGAGCAAACGCAAAGAAAAAAAAGTTCAATCAACGAGAGTAAGAAAGTCCAGTTCTCGTTCCAAAAGATAGTGCATCGCAGATTTTGCGCCATTAAATATTCATAGCCTCGCTCTTAACTCCGTGTTCATGCCAGATGTGTGGGGTTTGTAAAGACCATAATGTCGTACATCAACATGCACCTGCTTGGTGACAGTTGCAGTTGATCGTATTAGGGTACTTGTGATGTAAGTGATGTGATTCGTGGAGTAGTTGGTTGATCAAGCGTGGGAGGAGGAGGAAGAGTCCTTAGACTTCCAGAACATCAACTTGCTCAATCGCTTGTTCTTCTTCCGATCCTTGGGTTGCTCCAAGTGTTCGGACTGAGGACGTTGCTCAATAGACAACTTGCTTTTCTCGCCATGAGAAGAGCTGTTGATCAACCGCGACAGGCTAGCGATGCTGGAACGCTTGCGGCGTCGAATCTCCAGTTCGCTCGGGTCAGAGCACAGCGAAGCCGAACGATCCCCCGGTCGACGAGGACTAGGCAGTGAATACGGATTCTGCATGGCACTGGTCATGGTCGATCTTGAAGAGGTAAGAGAAGGTACATCATCCACTGAGATGCGAAGCTCGGGCCCAGGTTCGCCAAATCGCGGGGATGGCATGACAGGATAATCTGTGACGGACGAAGCTGCGGTGCCGACACGAGGAGTCTCGAAGGAGACTTGACTCGATCGGTAGTCTGGGGACGAGAAAGATGATGTGACTGTATCGGGTGTCATAAGACTCTGTTGGGGAAGCGGAAGAGCCATGTTCATGACATGCTGTTGGTCCTTCGGCTCGTCCGCCAGTAGTTGCGGGGTCACGGTCGACTCTGAAGAGTGTGTAAGGGATGACGTGCGAGGTTCCTCATGGTCCTCGACAACCTCGACGGGATCAGCATCCGGTGTTAGTGCAGAATCACGCTCCGTCATGAGCTCCTCTGGGAGTCCACATGGCGACAGAGGCTCGTCGGACATCTGATCTTGGTGCTTTGGAGGTCGCTTGATTCCAAGACCATCATCAAAGTTCCACTTGATCGCAGCGCCTTCTTGCTTGCCATCAGCCTCAACAACCTCAATCTTGGGCTCCTCTGCCGCCTTTGAGTTCTCAACATCTGACACAGGGGTTGAGAGATTCTGCACAGACGTGGAATCATCTTCGGGTTCTTCTTCTTCAAATACATCCGCCATCGGAGACGCGGAGGCCACGGCAGATGATCGGAGCTCAAAAGGTACGAGCTCAGGAGCGCTTTCAGTCCTGCGGTGATTTGCCACAATGCCGTTTGCGCTATGCATCGCTCGCCTGTGAGCCGAAAATCCGCGCTGTTGAGATCGTGGGCTCGATCCGTTTGGTGTATTAAAGGGTCCAAGTGCAGCGTCCAGATCGATAATTGGGCTCATGATGTCAGAGTCCACTCGCTGCAGTTGTCGCGGCTGCCAAGACGCATAATCGGTATCAACCTTTGGCTGTGGAGCAGAGCCCTCAGTTGGGGAGACAATGGTCACAGTCGTATCTTCATCAAAGTTGGGCTCAAAATCCATGTCTTCCGAACCATCTGTATCTTCTACATCGAAATTTGATTCTTCTGCAGGGGCCGACGCTTTCGCTTTTGATTTCTTGCTGTGCTTGCCCTTCCTCGGAATGATGGAGTTTGCCCAGGATTTGACTTTTCGAGGTTTGCGGCTGGTTTTACGAGCGGATGCTTTCGACTTTTCGACTTCTTCCGCTGACTGCTCTTCACTGGCCGGAGGCAGACATAGCGAATTCTCCGCAGAACGCGACAGAGACGGATCAGACTTGCTAGTTGGAAGGGTGTGACTCGAATTGTCGCTGCGCTTAGACTCGAGCCGAAAGAATCCACGTCGCTTCGTCGGGACACGAACGGAACTGGAGACAGCAGTTGGAGATGTTGGTGAGATAGCAGACATGGGGCGCTTGCGTTCTGAGGCATCTCCAGCAAGGGGGCTGCTCATAAAGTTATCAAGAATAGCACCAGCAGTACTTGGTCGTCCTTCGTCCTCGACCGTGCTCAGCGATGGACGGCCCATGCGTGCTGGTTGCGGGCTCGAGCTGCTGCCTCCGACGATGGATGAAAGGCTGTTGGTGGCTGAATGACCACGGAACGTAGACATGGAGGTTTCCGTTTCTGATGAGATGGTTGAGAGTGGGCGGATGTATTCGACCCTATCAGAGAATCCGACACGAGCTCTTGACGGAGGGCGGGCACCCAAATCGTCTTCCGAGCTGTTATCACGTAATGATGGCTGTGAAATGGACCTGTTGAAGGAGTGGCCAAAGACAAAGTCGTTGCCTTCTGAAGGTGTGGAGGGCGCACTGCCTGCGCGTGTAGGTGCTGGTGGGTTCATGATTGAGGTAAGGTCGTGAGAAGAAATGGCTCCCGATCGCCGATGAGCGTGGCCGCGGCGTCCAGCTGGTGGGCCTGGCCGTAGTGCAGCATTTGGTGGAGGTAGCATGCGCTCTCCCTTGGTTGGGCTGCTGCTCATCAACGACATGCCACCGGGCCGAGTGTCGCCTCCAATGAATTCACTGCCGCCTCGCCTATGGCCACCTGGAATGGGTTTTGCGGGGGTAGGCTGAAGTGTATCGGGTGATTGCGGTGGTGATGTGCCAGTGCTTGGCTGCGCTGTGCCTGCAGGGTTGAAGGAGAAAGCTGGCAGAGCGCTGACAGACTTCTGGCGCTGGTGGGGCATGGAGCCTCGGCGGCCTGTTGGATATGCCTGGAGAGACATTGGGCGTGAGGATGTGGGTGTGGGTTCCGAGGAAGAGGTATCTGGTCCGCGTATGGGAAAGGAAAAGTCAGGGTTTGGCAGAAGCTCAATGGGGCCGGCATTGGAGGGTTGTCGACGCTGATAGAGCGGTGAGCCTATGCTACTGCTGCCAGACTGCGACTGTGTCGCGTGGTGTCGTGGCAGAGCAATCTGAGCCATTGCGAGGAAATTAGGTGCCCTTGTGGACACGGCGATCTGCAGCGGATGGGCCTGACGAAATTAGGGTTGGCACGACCAACCGGCGCACAGCAAGTGCTTGGCCGATGAAGTGAGACTGGCGACGTGCGTTCCAGGGACGGTGGGCGGGAGCGGAAGGGCGGCGAGTGGTTGGCTGGGCGGGAGTCGAGGTAATACGGATCTGAGTACAGCGGAAGTAAGACGAAACAAGCGCTCTCGAGGTACAAAGTGCTGATGGGCCGACGCGATGACGCCTGGGCGACAGAGTGTCAGCACGTAGACTGCAGACGCACTGCGAAGAATGCTTGGGTGGGGGCGTACAGTGTAGATATGCGCAGGCGGGCGGGCGGGCGTGTTGATGGTGGATAGATGGCTTGGGCGTGCGAGGAGTTGCTGGGGCGTGCAGGAGGACCGAGTGAAGCCAGTACACCCAAGATTAAGGAATGACAAAATAAGGTTAATGAGTGGACAGAGACGGAGCCTCAAGGTGTTGGTGGTGGTGAAGGAGGGGAATGGAGGGCTCGAACGAGGTGATTGAAGACGATGGCGCGTGGAGGGCAGGAACGGATCAGTTTGGTTGCTCCTGCTACTGCTGAATGAGATGAGAGCCACGCTAAGCATGCACGGTGCAGGCCGGGGCAGGGACCCCCCTGCACAGCCCCGACAGGGTATGTTCGCATGTCACAATGTACTCGACGCCAAGCGTCTCTATTGAGGCTGCAACCTGCTGCTGCGTGTGCAGGGAACCGAGATGCGCGCAATCTACTGTGCGGCTGTTCCTGAGGCCGCCCGCCAGCCTGCCAGGTCTCTCGTCTCGTCTCGTCTCGTCTCCCACCAGGTAGCAGTCGTGCGCTCCCGCTTCCAAGGCACGAGGACTGGCCAACGTGGGAGTAGGGAGTCGAGACAGGTTTGGCCACCGCTCTACCGCACACCAGCGTGGCCGTCCAGGCCGTCCAGGCCGCATGCGGCTCTCTTGCTCGCCCTCTGCCCGTTGCTGCCGTGCTGCGAACCGGCTTGCGGAGGCAGCAGATCCCTCCTTGCGCTCCAATGCCCACGCTGGCTTCTTACTCGCTGCTGCCTGCTGCACGCGATATGCATCCTTCTCACTATCGCTCGCATCTGCTTGGCTACCTGCCGCAGCCCGGCTCTACCCCTCTGCATGTTCCTCGGCGGTTAATCGAGTACCCGCTGCAGCGTCCGAGTCTACTCCCGCCACTCTACCCGTGTCTAGTCATGGCTCCTCTACGCCGTCATCAAAATCACCGTCACCACCGCCATTGCGTTGCCCGAGTCTTCGGCCTCGACGTGCTTCGTGGTCTGCGGCCGCAGTGCCAGTGGGTCGCCCGTCCAATCCATCGTGTTGCCAAGCCAATTTGATATCCGCTCTACGCGACGAATCGACGCGGGCTCATGATGCAGGGGCAGGTGAGCCCGAGCCTTTCCTTTTCCAACATCACATCGAAGCTCGTCCTCGCCACCCATAAATAGGTTATGATAGACGAAATGCGGAGAAGCGGGACAAAAGAAGCAATGATTGTTCGTCGCCTCGACGTATTGCATTCAGTCATAGCAAGCAAATCTTGCGCGTCGCGAGGTGCTCGGGTTGGGTGTGCAGCTCATCAATCGTTACGACACGAGGCCGTACCTGGAAGTGTATCAATAATTGCCGCAGTATCGATATATGGTCAAGACAAAGGTGCAGACGCTGTGCTTCTGCAGCACACAGTATGCCCTCAAGAGCGTCCATGGGCCATGGCATTACTCAAAGGACCACGATCTGGCCTCTGAGCGTGCATGAGGACCACGACCGCTTGTGTCTCAACACACCACAACGGGTGCAGGTCTAGCCTCTGTGCTGCCTTTTCTGTAAACCTTCTTTTCCTTCCAGCACATCGGGTGCATCGCTGAGCTCACGACACCAAGCTGCAGTAAACGGCCACCAAGAGCTACGACGACACTTCGGGCTCACTGTCGGCATCACGGCCGTTGGTTCTGTGGCTCAGACACCGCGCTGCATAGGCAAATGACCATGTGCGTGTGGACCATCTGTGACTATCAGGACTTGTTCGGACCCTGTGACCATGATCCACAAGGCGGCGCAAACTGCCGCCAACCACAAGAACAACAAGTCTTTCACGGTTTCGCCGACGTCATGCTTCCAGCATGTCTACTGTGGTAGTGTGCCTACGCTGCTGCAATTTTGTGATCTTCAGGGACCATCGGCACCTTGACCAAAACCAGCCAGTGTCTTGGTCTTCATCTCCGCTTTCGGTTCTTTCTTTTGCATCTTGAACCGGGGCGATGCTGGCTCCGAATAAGTTTTGACGAAGACGCGCCGAGTACGAAAACAAAAGAGCGCCAGACGTCACACAAGTCCAGCGCGCACGTCCGCCTTAGGTGTCCGCTGAAGTGGAGTGTAGCGCGTGCAGCTCCTCTTGTAACACGGAGGTCGCGCCGGCCGGTTCACGGTTTGCACCGGCGGACCTAAATGCGGCGGTGAGTGGTGGGAGAGACTGCCTCCAAGTGCGTGTCCATGGTTCCAACAACGACAAGCTCTTCTCGTGGTGGTTGCAGGCGCAGAAGAAACAAAGAAACCCAATGGTCTAGACTATCAGCTGAAGGCGACTACAACCTCCACACCAGGCCGCGACGTTGCTTGTCAAAGTGTCAAAATCATCGTCATCCGGCACGGCCACCATAGTGTCCGGTGTAAGTTTCGGCTCCAGCTTCTCCAGGGGCAACAGAGGACATTCAAACGGCTATGCAAATTTGGAAATTCGCAATCTCGTACGTGCTCCCACGGCGAGAGCAGATTGCTAATTTCCGATGTGGATAATGTGCTCGCCAGAAGGGGAATTGCCAATCAGCCACGATGGCTGAGTCGGCCAATAGGAGGCGCGCAGCCACAGGTGCATTTTCTGCTTTGAGCACCACAACATGGTCTTTCCATTGCGGCCGGATCTCACTGCCGAGTATTGTCTTAGTTGTGTTTGGATTGTCAACATTAGCCCTACTGAGCCTTGAATCGCCCTGCAGCAAAGGGCCGCAGTCGCACAAGATTCATACGTCTCCACACCCGCAGCGCATTACATGCTTACGCTGTCCGTAGCTAACGTCGTCAACATATGACGGTCGACACGTAGCGTAAGCAGCTGCAACCGTAGAGCCGCATGCCGATTACACGCACCATTCACAGAACAATCCAAGGTCCCAACAGAGTCCACTTCATCTGCTTCCGAACCACTTGGTTGTCTCTCCAGTGAGCTGTCTTCCCTTGCTTCCGCCGCCTGCCGTTCGCTTGGCCCTGGTGACCGGATTTTCTCCGGACCATTGGTATCTTCTTCCTCCACACCCACCATCCACATCTGAAACGCCTTGCCCCTTCTACCAGGCAGTTGAGAATGCAGGAACTACACCCTGCAAAGCTGAGCAGGTTTGCTGTGCTGACACGCACAGGGTATCTGGTATGCAATCGCACCGGCTGCAACGACGCGTGGTATGCGCATTACAGTGATTGGTACTGGTCATTCATGCCAACTGTGCGATCATCGCCATTTGCCTGCATGTGGTGGTTCTTCAAGGCAACGCAAGTCGAGGTCCGCAGCTCATGCTGTGCAGCACCCTCGCCGTCTCTGCGTTCAAGATGCCTTATTGACAACGTCGGCAATTGCGCGTCGACAGCTTACCATCCGCAAGTGGAGATCAAAGCGCAAGCCTGCTGCGCCATCACGGCCGTCGTAGAAGGCTAGCCAGCCAGCCAAGAACGATAACCTTTGTACCCCTCCACCGCAATCGTACGGAATGGCCGCGAACTTGTCAATGTGGATTGGTGTACTTTTACTTGTTCTATGTTCGGCTGACGGGAGCCACCATCACGTACCGTATGCCTATCCTCAGCTCGTGTCAGACATGATGGGACGCGGCTGGATCTGGTCATCGCTGCAACCACGTTTTGTAGCACTCACGTCAGAAGCTTAATCCCACATTCCGACTTGAAGAAATTTGACAGTCTGCATAATGTCATTCGGAGAAATGGAATGCAGGTTGCGCTGCGCTGCGTTGAGCGACTTCGCAGCACCGTAAGCCATGTTGCGACATGTCGATGCTGCACCTTGCCGTAGCGTATGCGCAACACTGATCTTCAGGGTTGGCGGTCGATCAACTTTCAATTGGACTCTTGTGCCTTGCATGCACTTAGCTCAACTTTGGGGGCCAATGGCGGGGGTGCTCCCAGCAGACGCCGCCGCCACCGCGACGCCAGCGAGCGTCCCAGTATCCACGCTCTCCAGGTCAGCAAACGCAACACCGGCGCATAGTGCGGTAGCGCTAGGTTAGCACAGCATGAGCGACTGCTACAAGTGCTACCGATAGCAGAGCGTTCAAAGGATGACTGTGGCGGTGTCGCCATTATCTTGTCGCTCACTGAAGAAGTCATTGTCTCCTTGCATCCAGGCTTCGGCTGCTCTGCGGCGATATACTCCGCAGTTGACGTGCTCGCGATATGCTGGAACCTTTCCCAGCGCTACGGCAGCCGGGTCTGCTTGGTAGCGTGGCCTCCAAGGCTCCTGATCGGTGAGGGCCTGCAAAGCCAAAACCTGCAGCACGGTGGCACAGTAAGACGGGGTGCTGTCGGTAAAGTTCAAGCCTAAACGGCAGGCAGGTTTTCGCTTATGGCACCGTGATCGGTGACGCTGTCCACGAGACCGTTTGAAGTGCCTGGGTCCGCATTGGCCTTCCAACGTGTGCATCGCTGATCATCGTGCAGGCGATCCACACAATGCAGCAGTCTTTGCCAGGCGTAGGTGGCCTTGCAGACAAGTGTGGGCAACGGTGCAGGACACCGGTCAAGACTTTGAAGCGCCGATGCATGCTGTGTGCCGTGTTGATAACGTTGGTGAGCAGCCAGCGACTGAGCTGCATGCCATTGAGCATACTAGTGACTCCAAAGTAAGATGGTCCGCATACACTTGCTCATGTGTGACGCAAACTGTGCCTACGGAATCCGACATGCTCTGCTGGCTACATTAGCCCCATGTATGCAGAGGTATGCGTGGATCAAATAGGAAGTGCAGAGCAGTGGCTTTTTGTTGGTTGTGTTGACTCTTGACG